>CM060409.1:32491697-32969197 GCA_030545235.1 Helianthus tuberosus
CGGAAATTAAGACCATTATACTAAGGAAGTGTGATAACGTTATTTATACACGCCAATTTTAAATAAGGTTCTACTTGAATGACGGTTTTCGTTTTGGCTATGGCCAATCATACAAGTATTATGAACAATCAGACTGTGCAGATTAGGTGTAACACATCACCTTTGGGCAGAAGTTGAAACACCATAATTTTAGGCACAAGTCAAAGTTTGCGAGACATGAGTGTAACACATCACATTTGGGCAAAAAATGAAACACTCATGCATCTTAGGCAGAAGTCATGTGTATATCATATGAACAAATGTAATAAGGTAAGTGACTATGCTTAAGTTCACTAAATAACGCCACAAGTAAACACATCACCTTTGGGCAGAAGTGAGAACTTGAAAAAATGTTATTTTAGTTAAGCAAATTTTAAATCAATCAAAAGAATTAGTTGAATGATTATTTAAAAGTTAAGTTTATCCAAGTTAATTATTCGTTTATAAAAAATAAAATAATTTTTATACGAAACTTGGAGATAAAGTTACACAACTTTAGAAAACATAATCAAAATCTAACATATCACAAAATTAGATGATACCATATGAAACATTCATATCAATAACTAAAATAAAAGTTAACATAATAATTAATTTAAAATTATCATTCGATGGAAATTAAGTAAATCATATGTTGCCACTTAGAATCAACTAGAAATTAGACCTGCACGCGTTGCGGTGCTGGCTACGAAGATAGAAACACACGTTATAACATATGATATCAAACGAACCTTTTAACTTCGTCGTGGGTAACTTTTTATGTTACAGGAACAATTCAAACACATTAAACGAACTCTTGATTAACATCAAATATCCAATAAATGACTAAAAAAGTAACAGTTTTTGTAATCGTTAGGCATTGTTAACAATGAATAAGCAAACATTAAAACATAGGTTGTGTTAACTGGATAAGGTCCACAATATGCTTCACGGTTTCTCTCTTTCTGTTTCTTCATCTCATCTGCATCAATCAAAATGATCATTTTGTTAATTACAAGTCACATGGATCAACATCTAAAGGCTCCTACTCCCAAGTGTCTAACCATCAAATATCATACAAAGATTAAAAACTAAGAACACCTAAATTCAGCTTATTTACTTTATGTTTGTTAAAGCAACTGCCATGGATAGATGCAACAAAACACACCTAACATAATCAATCGATCAGCAGAGCCGCTCAATCTTTCTACAAGCCGAACGGATTTACAAAATTCATAGCTTTTGTTACTGCTCCCAGATTGACGACATCCAATGGATCAGTTGTCGCTGCAAAAGGTCTAATTTTGTATATCAAGCCGAGCCGCTCAAGTTTTTTACAAGCCGAACCCAAACCCAACATTTTAGGTCATTAAGATAATCGATCCTAGCCGATTTAGCACGATTTTTTATACGATCTAAGCCCGAAACCAAATTGGGTAAGCTTGTTCGCAACCAGTGATAAAATCATCCAAAAGCAACCAAACATTGTAATTGAAAAGATGATACAGAACACATACCATAGGGATCTGAAGGGTATAGCATCCAGCAATCAACATCATCATGAAACAATTAAGTGATTAACTGAACAAAAAACACAAATTAGAAATATCTAAAAACTGCGAAATAATATAAAAAACAGCTATAAAACATAAATTAAATCTGTAAAAAATAACTTACCATAAATCTAATTCTTCACCGGATGAAATGAAAAGTCGTACGTTCCCATGACAACCGATCGGACTGCAAGTACTGCAGGAACAGTTTCTACCGAACCAGACCCTCCAACATTGGTAAGTTGGTGGCAACGTGATTGGAATTCTGTTGGTTTAGAAGAATGAATACAAAATCCAAAATGAAGAACAATGAAACAAATGTGATACGGTACAGAAACCTGATGAACAAAAGTTTTGTGATGAGCAATGCTTATACGTGAGCATTGGTGGATAATAGAGTTTGTGATTGTGAAGTGGTGACAAGTACAACAGACAATGCATGAAGCACAACTTACAACTCACTAATGCACCCAAAATGCATTTTTCGTTATGTGCAGCTGATTTTGTGTATAGTATCTCCATGTGAAATGATTGAACCATTTCATCTCTTAGTTTGTAGATGTTATATGATGTGTGGTTTAGGTTAATTCCATTAAACCACACATCTCACATAAAACTGGCAGTCAAATAAAGAGCAGTCACACCTCCATCGGGAGGTTGCTAATTATATCATAAAGTGAGCTTCTGCAAATAAAGTTTTAAATTTATCAGTCCCCATACACAAAGAACTCAAGAGAAAATCACAAATATTAATACACGATAAATCAACGTTTCTTGAAGCATACCAGTCAATGGATTCAGCCACAACTTCTTAAATTCTTGATTTTTTATTGGAAAGTTTATAAAAAATGTAGGAATGCTAGGGATATAATGAGACAGTGGGATCCAAATGCAACACATGTGTCCATTGATAGCAGACAAGTGCAAAGTAGTACCTCCATTGATAGCAGCCAAGTGCAAAGAAGTCTCTATATCTGTTCACTGGTTCAAATGATCTAGAGCAGCCTAGAATAAAAGGAGGATGCAGTCCTAAATAGATCAGATAAACAACAAATTACAACATTCCTACAAGCTAACCATTCGTAACCTAAAATTCACTTGAAAACCCATCTCATCAAATCCCAAGTTATCCATACGCATCACACCAAATCCCCCCAAAAATTTAAGAAAAGATTAATAATTTTTCAAAAAATCAAAAAAAGATTCATACCACTATCATCAAATATCCAAAAAAAATTCAAGAAATAAAGAACAGATTCATATATTATTCAAGAAATACAGAAAACATTCATACCTAATTAGAAAAGGTGGACCAAAAATGCACCCAATCCCGGCGAGGAGATGCGCACATGAACCCTAAAAGTTGTCGTTGCGTCTGCTCTGAAGCAACCGTTCATCTAGTTGTCACGGTTTCTCCACTGGTGTGGCTTGGCAGCGAACGATGGTGGTGGTTAGGTGAGACATGAGGGTCGTGGTAGGTGAGGGATTAGGGTTTTGATTTGTTTGAGATGAGAAAGACATTGAAGAAGTTGATGAGTCGGCCACCGCCCATAACATCCAATAGCAGAAGAAATGCGAGCTGGGTGAAACATTGAAGCATGATGTACAACCTCCTACGTCGGCAACGATCTATAGCTTTTCTGTGTTGACAGAGAGAATAGAAAAGGGTTTTGGGAGGAAGAAGAGATGATGTGGTGTTTTGGAGAAGAAGGAGAGATGATTCAGTGTTTGGCACGTGTATAAATCAGAATCACATATCCAATTTTTTTAAAAAACACCCAAAGACAAGGGTACAACTACCCTTAGCTTAAAGTTGTTGCTTCTTTATAGTGTTTTAATTCATCGATTTACATAGAAACCTGACAATTTCAATAAAGTACTCATAATTGTGATAACTAATTGATTAAATATGCATGTTAAAATAACATGTGAAATCCAAAATTGAATTCCAAAATGAAACAGACAAAAGCATCAAGAACTGACATCACATATAACATGAGTATTCGAAATTCTTATTATTAATTTTATATATAATTATTCAATTCCAGATTATAAAGAATTAAAGAACTGAGTAACATGCTCGGATACCACATGTTAATCAGTTCTTTTAATATTTAATGGAAAAAACACTTTAGGGATCTTGATATACCTGACAATCCAGTAGTGGTTAGAGATGAAGAAGAAGCCATCTTGATCGGTTCACGTTTAGGGTGAGCAGTTAGGATGGAGAGGAACGATAACAGATTGTAGTTACGGGGGCCGTAAACTTTATGGTGTGTCTTTAGGGTTCCCAATAACCTGTATTTATATGCTTCACCCAAGGGGAAACCCTAATTAACTAGTACGGGCCTTTGTGTCCATCAAATAAAGCCTAGTTAATTTTATAGGGATATTAAGGTAAATATTGATCTGGTTATTAGATAAATGATCAATAAGGGCACCATAAATTATTCAATAAATAATTAAATAAATAATTTACTCTAACATGATGTTGTACAAATCGAAAGTTAATAGTGCTATCGACTAATTGATAAAAGTTGAAGTTATTTAAATCTAATATCCTATTATGTAACTAATAAAAGACCATGCTTGTGCAAATTATTTTCTAAATAATTCAACAGGAGCCATAGTCATTTTTTAGTCAATAAATTTTATTGTTTTATAGAGTGTATAGTGTTACTGAAATTCAAGCAAGTAAATAAATCTATACTATCTATAATAAGAGATTATGAGCTGATGTAAATCTGCCTATGTGTCAACTTCTAAGTTATGCCACATGTCAATGATGATGTCATAATTCCTGTTTACAATTTACAACCACAAATAATTTATAAATAAGATATATTTATTTTTAGGAGAATTAATTAGTGCTTTTTTTAGGCGGGCCAATTTAAATTTCAAAATTTAAACAACTGATCCATAAAAACCTCTCTTTAAAATTCAAAATTAGAGCTTCACTTTCAGAAATGAATCCATTTCTCTCTGATGGAGTTGGTTCCCCTGTTCACTCCACCCTCTCTGCTTCTCTAACGCAACCCCTCAACGCCGCCGTGATCCGCCGCTGCCTACATCTGATTGCCGTATCTATAGCCGTAAACTTATCATCGATTCAGGTCACAATGTCATCTACACCCCGTGATTTTCAACTACTCAAAACAAAAACAACAACATTGATTATCGTTCTCTAGGGTTTTCATTCTTCCAATCATTTTAATGGCTAAATTTTCAATATCTTTTGCAGGTATCTTCTTTATTCTTTGGTTCAACCCATGTGCACAACTCACTATCACTTATTCTTTTCATTTGTGGATTTCTGCCTTTGACATAGGTACGTATAACTAATTTTCTTGCAATTTGATTATAATATGTTCGATAATTACATTATCTGTTTGTGGTTTCTCTTCATATGTTTGCTTTAGACTTAGTTTTAAGGACGAGCACAAGCTCAAAAACACCTAAATTTATAACTACTAAATTTAGTGAAGTGGATGTTGATTTATGATTTTAATTAACCAGGTGGATACGATAAGGAAGACAAAGCAGCTAGAGCTTATGAATTAGCAGCGCTCAAGTATTGGGGTCCCACCACCACCATAAACTATCCGGTAGTAATCTTTATCTTATATGACCTTAATTAATTGAAAGTAAGGATGGGCTTGCTAAAAGCTTATACACCGACTCTGATCATATTTTATATAAATTTGGATGATTTAGGTTTGCAACTATGAGAAAGAGCTTGAAGAAATGAACAACATGACTAGGCAAGAATTTGTTGCTTCACTTAGAAGGTATATATAAGTTGTGTCGGTTTCACTTTGTGAATTAAGTGCAATTGTGAGTGCATTATGTTATATATAGATAGTGTCTAATTAACCTTTAAATTTGTAGGAAAAGCAGTGGTTTTTGTAGAGTAGCCTCAATTTATAGAGGTGTGACAAGGTTACAAATGTTAGTTATCAGATAACCGGATGTTCACCATCCACTTCGCCAAGTTTTTGTCAAAAATATGGATTAAACTTCTAATAATGGTTTTAGATTAAGAAAACCGAACCGACCAGGTTGGTAATTGGTTGGCCTGTCAGTCACTATCATAATGCAGTATAGAGCTTATAAATTAGCAGACCTCAAGTATTGGGGTCCCACCACCACCACAAACTATCCGGTAGTAATCTTTATCTTATATGGCCTGAATTAATTGAATGTAAGGATGGGCTTGCTAAAAGCTTATACACCGACTCTGATCATATTTTATATAAATTTGGATGATTTAGGTTTGCAACTATGACAAAGAGCTTGAAGAAATGGACAACATGACTAGGCAAGAATTTGTTGCTTCACTTAGAAGGTATATATAAGTTGTGTCGGTTTCACTTTGTGAATTAAGTGCAATTGTGAGTGCATTAGGTTATATATAGATAGTGTCTAATTAACCTTTAAATTTGTAGGAAAAGCAGTGGTTTTTGTAGAGTAGCATCAATTTGTACAGGTGTGACAAGGTAACAAATGTTAGTTATCATATAACCGGATGTTCACCGTCCAGTTCGCCAAGTTTTTGTCAAAAATATGGATTAAACTTCTAATAATGGTTTTAGATTAACAAAACCGAATCGACCAGGTTGGTAATTGGTTGGGCTGCCAGTCACTATCACAATGCAGTATACTCTCATTTTAATGGCTAAATTTCCAATATCTTTTGCAGGTGTCCTCTTTATTCTTTGGTTCAACCCATGTGCACAACTCACTATCACTTATTCTTTTCATTTGTGGATTTATGCCTTTGACATAGGTATGTAGAACTAATTTTCTTGCAATTTGATTATAATATGTTCGATAATTACATTATCTGTTTGTGGTTTCTCTTCATATGTTTGCTTTAGACTTAGTTTTAAGGACGAGCACAAGCTCAAAAAACCTAAATTTATAACTACTAAATTCCATAAACAAGTGTATATTTTCTACTTTATTTAATTTTTAAGCAGCTTCTATTTTTCTTGGTATACCGAATTACATTGTTGGAATTGAACCTTAACAGAGGAACAGTTGATTAAGGCCAAAACCGGTTCAGAGCAGTGGAACCAGAATAATCAGTTGTTAGGCTTCAGACTTTCCCCTTGACAGTGGTTCAAACAACTGCTGATATATAATTCTGATTTGTTTTATCCACTGTTTAGTACAACAGCTGATGTGAAGACTAAAAGAATGTCAAATACTAAGTACTGCTCTTCGAACTATTGCCTTCAGTCAAGCATTGCTGAGAAGACCAAAGCCCTGCTTGGAATAAAGCAGTGGAATAAAGAAACAGTTGTTTTACTTTGTCTTATTGTAATAGGATCAGTTGTTAGATAACAATGGATGTATAGATCAGTACTTAGAGTTAGTTAATTGTTAGATATCACGTTCATGATGACGTCAGCCAAGATGCTTCAGTGGTTTGACATGCTCTATAAATGGACCAGTAGTCTCTACTGTTTCACTTGATGGACTGACTGTGTTTATCTCCTCTGATCCAATCCTTCTTGTGTGATCGACCAAGTAGCATCAGGCTGAGGGGAAGTTTTAGTTTGTAAGCATGCAATGTAATCTTTTGATTTGATTACAAATCTTTCAATTAATGAAAAGCAGGTGTTTATCAAAACTATTTTCCTCCTTGATTGTGTTTACAAAGTTTGTGTTCATTTCCGCTGCATAAATCATTGAATCATATTCATTCATTGTTTCTGTATTACAAAAAACACAATCAATTTAATAATCAATTCATCTATTACAAAAAACACAATCATGATGACATCTGAGCAGCAGATGTACAAAATAGATGTTAAAGCTCATCCACTGATATACTAACAGTTGCTCATCAAATTAAACTTCAAATCCACTAAAAGACAGAAAGTTGGGTAGTGTCATATAATAGGAGCTTCAACAGTTCAGGGAAAACAAGTTTGATAACTTGCACACTTACCAAAGGATGAGAATCTTTTGGGCAAAAAGTGGACCCTCAAAAATATTGTATATGCTGGAGTATAGTTGTCAAGATTTATACTCATCAAACTAAGCACAAACAGCAGATGTTTCCACAACCACTGTTATGAAGAAGACTATGTTGCTGTTGCATATTGAGAAAATCAAAGTCTGTTGTAACCACTGATTGGTTTAAACATCTGTTGGGTTGTAGCTATCCAGTGTTGAAAGTCAACCGCTGTTCCATCATTTTCATTGTTTTCTACTGTTACCAAACTTCAATGCTTTAAACCACTGACACAACTATCCACTGATAGTTAAAGTCACCCACTGTCCTCATTTTCATTTGTAATCCACTGATATTCATCCATCAGTGGTTTCCTTAACAACTGTCTTCCATTATCCTTTATTTGATCAGAGGTTGGCATATGGGCAGTTCTTATCCGTCAGATCTTTGTAACCGTGCCACGTCAGCAATCACCTTTTTCCCTATAAAACCCTGATAAAAAACCCCAAACAGGGGTTTTACTGTCGATTCGAATTCACAAAAAAAACTGTTCTCAAAGCAGTTTCCATCTTCTTATCTCAAATTCATTCTTCGATTTTCTTCATCAAAATGACGAAATCAAAATCATGTAACGCCCCATAAATTGATTAATATTAAAGTAAATGAAAACGAACAAATAAACTAACTTAGTTGACGGGTTGTGATGGAATATAAGCTAATGTTGGAAAAATGCTTGAAATAGATATTTATTAATCTTCAAGGGGTGTAATGTGAAAAGTTCTATTAATTAGGGAATTAAAGAGTAGAAACCTAAAAACACACTCCTGTGTGCATACCTGGGAGCGATCGAACAGAAGAAACAAGGGTGAAAACCCTTGTTCTTGCTAATCTACTCAATTAATCAAGAAATTCAAGTCTAATCAGTTGCATGTCTCAAGTTTATCGATTATCTATGCATACATAGTGAAGTGGTAAGTTTAATTTCTGAAAAGATGAATTCTAGAGTAAGGGGTTAAACCCAAATTCGATTTCTTGTATCTATTGTGGGAAATCTGAGTTAGAAATGCTTCCTAGGACAAGAATCATGTGTGATTTTAGGTTGCATGAAAGAATGTAGTGAAAACCCACTATGTGAAATTTGTGTTATGAATATGAAGATTATAGGAATGATGAATATATGTAATTTGGCATGTAATTCAGTTTGTAGTACCCGAATGCTAGATAAATTGATATTGATTAAAGAAATTGTAAGAATTAGATTGAGTAGTGATGACATATATAGGATGAATTAGCAAATCATGCTTCAAATGCTTGTACACTATGCTTTATTAATGTAACGCATACTAGGTGTTTGATGAAATGCTTGAAAGAGTAATTATGTGTAAATTGAAATGTGATGGAATGAAAGTTAGGGTACTAAACGAATGGATGAATATGTTGATCTAGGTGTGAAGGAAGAAGGTTCGAATTCTAAGAAATCGGAAGGATTACAAGACCGAGGTATGTTTCGTTGTATACAAAACCTTATTTAATATCTTGTTTATATTGTGATAAACAACCCTTGTTACATAGATTATAGTGAATAGTTAATGGATAACAAATCCCTTGCGGATTTGGTTATGCTAGCGAAGGTTATATTAAGCTATGCAAGACGACCGGTTCAAGTCGAACCGGGTCGGGTAAGAAGATAGTACCATCCATTTAGAATGGATGGTTATGAATGCATTAAAGAAATCTAAAAGTTCATTCCGTATTACGGATGGAATAAAAGATTATGTTGTGAATTATTAACCCGATGACACCGGGTCGTAAGTGAAATGCTTGAATCTCATTAAGAGAGTTTATGCCAACCCACTTAGTTGGGTGACCGAATGCGTAAAAGAAACGAAGGAACATAAATGAATGGGACTTAAATTGATGTTATTAAAGTGAAACAAGTATTATGACTAACTTTTTAAAGTTTGTTGTGAATGTAGGTAAATCCTCATCTTAGGCGACTTGGGGAATTGGAGCGAGCACGTGTTCTTGATATGTCATGCCAATCGCTTCCGCTAGTTGTTTAATGTTTTGTGTCAAATACTTATCTATTTAGCATAACCTTGTTAGTCGTTACACTTTTCAAAACTTGTTAATTTGGTTATCGTAGTATGTTGTTGAACAAACCGTAGCGTTGTATTTAGTATGATTCTGAAACTTAACAGGGGTATGCTCGTCCTATGAACGGGTCATGCCCAAATTTTGTTAAAAAGTTTATAAATGTTGTTAAGTACAAGGTCTTTAATTCGATAAAGTTGTTATTTTATTGATATGAATAAGCGGTCCTTACAAGTTGGTATCAGAGCCAAGGTTTGAGGGATTCGAGCGTTTAACGCGATGCTTGAACTCAAACCGATGGCTCGTTCGAAGAAGTGCTTGCTCCAAGATCGCCCATGAGGTAACATTTAAATTATAAATAAATTGCAAGTGTTTATTATGAGTTGATGAAAATAATTAAAAAGATATGTGGGAAGGTTAAATGAGAAGTTCAGGAGCTGTAGAGCCCAAACGGAATGGAAAGAATCGAATGAGAATGCTTAAAGTGGTCTGCAGCGTTTCTGCTAAACGAAAGCCCGTCGCCGACGGGTTAGCCCCCCGTCGCCGACGGCCTGCCCTGGTCTGACGCCTAAACTTACTGTCGACGGGTAAAACTGTCCGACGACCACTATTAAGAGCCCGTCACCGACGGGCATACTAGCCGTCGCCGACGGCTTACGTAAAAATCAACTTGCTGAATTTTTTTTTTGTTTTCACATTTTGTGTTTCCGGGTTGTCCGAAAGCTTATTTCATGATTATATGAAGGCCATAAAAGGTTTAATAGATGTATGTAATATCAGTTAGCGATTACAACAAGAATAGATTCGTAAGAATCAAAAGTGATGAACCGAATGATACAATATGGATTAAGTAAATGCTGAATTATGAATAATGATATACTGAGAGTCTGGGATTGTATTAAATGAAAACGTGACATTGTGTAGATGGCTAATGCAAGAAACGTTAATGATGATGATGATACTGCTCGTCAGGAAGCATTGTACAATAAAGTCACAGAAGTGGCAGAAGGGGTTATGCAAGCTAATCTTCCACGGTTAGCTCAAGAAGTAGAAAGTCGGGTGTTGGGAGTTGTGGATGCCATGATGACTAGCAAGATTGAAGAACTGAAAGAATTGATAGAGGGATCTAGAAGCAAAAGCTAAGAACGAAGGTGCACGTATAAAGACTTTATAGCGTGCAATCCCGCAACGTATGATGGTAAAATTGATCCGATAGCATGTCAAAGATGGATTTCAAATATAGAAGCAGTATTTGTTCGAAGTCGTTGTGATGTTGAAGATAAGGTGATGTTCGCTACTGGCCAACTCACGCTTCAGGCGAAGGATTGGTGGGATGCACACAGTAAAGAAATAGGGGAGGATAGACTACAAGTGATGACTTGGCAAGAATTCAAGGAACCCTTTTATGAGATACCATTGCCCTCAGTCGGCTATTGATAAGATCCAAGAGGATTTCTTGCGCCTCCGACAGAAAAACGAGTCGATAAATGAAATATCAAATACTTTCATGGATAAGATGAAATTCTGTGGGGATTTTGTGAAGACTGAAAGGATGAAGATCAATCGCTTTTATGGGGTGTTAAAGGCGGAATTTAGGGAATTCATTACTCCCTCGAAATGTGAGACCCTCGATGAGCTCATCAATCTGGCACGGGATAGAGAAATCGAAATTAAGAGACAAGAAGAACGTGGGGAAAAGAGATCAAGCGAGAAAGGTGCAAGTTCGAGTCCATCCAAAAAGGGAAAGTATCAAGAGCAAGGAAGGAAAGATAAGTCGAAGGGTGGTATGACTCCTTGTAAGACTTGTGGAAAGCTTCATACTGGGGATTGTCTGTTAGGCAAGAAGGGGTGTTACAAATGTGGTAAGGAAGGGCATTCGTCTTATCAATGTCCAAATAACCCGAAGACTTGTTTCAATTGTTTCGAAAAGGGGCATGTTAAATCGGAGTGTCCAAAACTCCAACAAGGATCAAAGAAGGAGGGAAAGAACGAAGAAAGCTCTAAAGCAAAGGGGAGGATGTTCCAAATCACCTCCGAAGAAGCTAAGTCTCATCCGAATGTGGTTTCAGGTATCTTTCTATTAAACTCCATACCGGTTTATGTCTTGTTTGATACCGGGGCCACCATGTCGTTTATTTCAAATGAAATCATACAACATCCTTCATTTAAGATCGAACGAATGTCGATGCCTTTAGAAGTAGAAATAGCTGATAGTAAGATCTATATGTTACACGGGATTTGTAAAAAATGCAAATTTACCATAGAAGATGAAGAATTCGAGATCGACCTCATACCTATGGTTTTGGGGGAATTTAAAATGATTGTGGGTATGGATTGGATGACCCGACACCAAGCGGGAATTAATTGTGAAAGCAAAACAGTACATGTCCAGTCCCCAAGTGGAAAACGAATAATGATACAAGGAGAGAGAAGGATGGAAGCGAAACTTTGTACCCTTGTTCAAGCCACTAAATATACACTTAACGGGGGTAGGGCATACCTAGCTTACGTGGTAGATGCTCAACGAGATTTCCCGAAGCTTGAAGACGTAGAAATCGTGAATGAATTTCCGGATGTATTTCCGGATGAATTGCCGGGACTTCCCCCCGAAAGAGAAATAGAGTTTCGCATCGAACTGAATCCGGTTGCGAAGCCGGTTGCGAAGGCTCCTTATAGATTGGCTCCCACCGAGATGCGGGAGCTAATGACACAATTACAAGACTTGTTAGATAAGGGCTTTATACGTCCGAGTGTGTCACCTTGGGGAGCGCCTGTCTTATTTGTCAAGAAGAAAGACGGGTCGATGCGCATGTGCATTGACTACAGAGAATTAAACAAGCTAACCATCAAGAACCGCTACCCTTTACCTAGAATTGACGATCTTTTTGATCAGTTGCAAGGGGCGAGTTGGTTCTCCAAGATAGATCTGCGTTCGGGGTACCATCAAGTTAGAGTACGGGAAGAAGATATTCCGAAAACCGCATTCAGAACCCGTTATGGGCATTATGAATTTTTAGTCATGTCTTTCGGATTGACGAATGCGCCGGCTGCATTTATGGATCTTATGAACCGGGTATGCCGACCCATGTTAGATAAATCTGTGATCGTGTTCATAGATGATATTCTAGTCTACTCGCGAAGCAAGGCCGAACATGCAAGACACTTGCATGAAGTACTTGAAGCTCTCCGTAAGGAGAAACTTTACGCGAAATTTTCAAAATGCGCCTTTTGGCTCAGAGAGGTGCAGTTTCTGGGTCATGTGATCAATTCGGAGGGTGTCTTAGTAGATCCGTCAAAGATCGATGCCGTAATGAAATGGGTTCCTCCAAAGAACCCGACTGAAATAAGAAGTTTTCTAGGCCTCGCGGGATATTACAGAAGGTTCATACAGGATTTTTCGAAGATAGCTTTACCCTTAACAAAGCTGACGAGGAAGAAAGAGAAGTTTGTGTGGGGTAAAGAACAGGAGGAAGCCTTTCGAGTATTAAAAGAGAGGTTATCATGTCCACCGGTCTTGACATTACCGGATGGGACTGAAGACCTGGTGGTCTATTCAGACGCATCACACCAGGGTTTAGGTTGCGTATTGATGCAAAGGGGAAGGGTTATCGCTTATGCTTCACGACAATTGAAACTGCATGAGGTAAACTACCCAACACACGATTTGGAATTGGCAGCGGTGGTATTTGCCTTAAAAATTTGGTGGCATTATCTATATGGCGTAAAATGCACAATTTATTCGGGTCACAAAAGCCTTAAATATTTCTTTGAGCAGAAAGACTTGAATATGAGGCAACGGAGGTGGTTAGAACTTATCAAAGATTACGATTGTGATATCCTTTATCACCCGGGAAAAGCGAATGTAGTAGCCGACGCGTTAAGCCGAAAGGAATATCCATCTCCCATTCGAGTAAAATCCATGAAGATGATAGTTACGCCACGATTACTCGAGATGATACGTGATTCCCAATTAAAATCGCTCGCAGCAGAAGATGTAAAGAAAGAAAGATTGAAAGGTGTAACCGATAAGCTAGAAGAAAATTCGATCGGACTCAAAACGAGATTCGGCCGAATTTGGATACCTCGTTTCTGCGAAGTCAAGACTGCGTTACTTGAAGAAGCTCATCCCCGGGGCTACAAAGATGTATCAGGATTTGAAGACCAATTATTGGTGGCCGGGCATGAAACGTGATATCGTCAAGTATGTCGCGAAATGCTTAACATGTTCCCAAGTGAAAGTAGAGCATCAAAAACCATACGGGGAGTTGCAACCTTTAGAGATCCCGGTATGGAAGTGGGAGGAACTAACAATGGATTTGGTAACCAAGCTTCCTAGAACGAAAAAGGGGCACGATACAATATGGGTAATCGTAGATCGGCTTACGAAAAGCGCTCATTTTCTACCTATCAAAGAGGCTTACTCCTCCGAGATAATGGCAGAAATATATATGAATGAAATCATATCTCGACACGGGGTGCCTGTGTCAATCGTCTCGGACCGAGACACCAGATTTACCTCCCGATACTGGCAAAAGTTTCACGAGAGTGTGGGCACGAGGTTACACATAAGCACCGCCTACCACCCTCAGACTGACGGCCAGTCAGAAAGAACCATTCAAACACTTATCGATATGCTGAGAGCGTGTGCATTAGACTTTGGGGGAAGCTGGGCTGACCATCTACCCCTAGTGGAGTTCTCTTATAATAATAGTTACCATAGTGGCATTAAAATGGCTCCTTATGAGCTCCTGTACGTAAGAAAATGTAGAACTCCCGTGTGTTGGGGTGAAGTGGGGCAAAGAGAGCTTGCGCCAAGTGATCTAATAGCAGTAACAAATGAAAAGATAAAATTGGTAAGAGCTCGACTGAAAGCGGCCCAGGATCGGCAAAAAGCTTACGCAAACAAGAAAAGGCGACCTATTGAATTTCAAGTCGGAGATTTCGTTCTGTTGAAAGTGTCCCCGTGGAAGGGTATAATCCGTTTTCGAAAGCGGGGCAAATTAGGTCCTCGATATATTGGACCGTTCAGAGTCTTGGCTCGAGTTGGAAGGGTCGCATATCGATTAGAATTACCGCCTACTCTAGACGGGATTCATAATACCTTCCACGTGTCGCAGTTGAGGAGGTGTCTTGCGGACGAAACAGCATTAGTACCTCTCGATGACATCGAGTTGAAAGAGGGGTTAAATTATGTCGAAAGACCCATAGCCATTAAAGATGTTAAGGTGAAGAATCTCCGCAACAAAGCCGTTAAACAAGTGTTGGTTCAATGGCAACACCGAAAGGGATCGGAACTCACATGGGAAGCGGAAGATGAGATGAGGAAATATTATCCATTCCTGTTTGGTATGTGCACTTAAACTTGTTATATACCTAGGTTTCGGGGACGAAGCCTCTTTTAAGGGGGGTAGACTTGTAACGCCCCATAAATTGATTAATATTAAAGTAAATGAAAACGAACAAATAAACTAACTTAGTTGACGGGTTGTGATGAAATATAAGCTAATGTTGGAAAAATGCTTGAAATAGATATTTATTAATCTTCAAGGGGTGTAATGTGAAAAGTTCTATTAATTAGGGAATTAAAGAGTAGAAACCTAAAAACACACTCCTGTGTGCGTACCTGGGAGCGATCGAACAGAAGAAACAAGGGTGAAAACCCTTGTTCTTGCTAATCTACTCAATTAATCAAGAAATTCAAGTCTAATCAGTTGCATGTCTCAAGTTTATCGATTATCTATGCATACATAGTGAAGTGGTAAGTTTAATTTCTGAAAAGATGAATTCTAGAGTAAGGGGTTAAACCCAAATTCGATTTCTTGTATCTATTGTGGGAAATCTGAGTTAGAAATGCTTCCTAGGACAAGAATCATGTGTGATTTTAGGTTGCATGAAAGAATGTAGTGAAAACCCACTATGTGAAATTTGTGTTATGAATATGAAGATTATAGGAATGATGAATATATGTAATTTGGCATGTAATTCAGTTTGTAGTACCCGAATGCTAGATAAATTGATATTGATTAAAGAAATTGTAAGAATTAGATTGAGTAGTGATGACATATATAGGATGAATTAGCAAATCATGCTTCAAATGCTTGTACACTATGCTTTATTAATGTAACGCATACTAGGTGTTTGATGAAATGCTTGAAAGAGTAATTATGTGTAAATTGAAATGTGATGGAATGAAAGTTAGGGTACTAAACGAATGAATGAATATGTTGATCTAGGTGTGAAGGAAGAAGGTTTGAATTCTAAGAAATCGGAAGGATTACAAGACCGAGGTATGTTTCGTTGTATACAAAACCTTATTTAATATCTTGTTTATATTGTGATAAACAACCCTTGTTACATAGATTATAGTGAATAGTTAATGGATAACAAATCCCTTGCGGATTTGGTTATGCTAGCGAAGGTTATATTAAGCTATGCAAGACGACCGGTTCAAGTCGAACCGGGTCGGGTAAGAAGATGGTACCATCCATTTAGAATGGATGGTTATGATGCATTAAAGAAATCTAAAAGTTCATTCCGTATTACGGATGGAATAAAAGATTATGTTGTGAATTATTAACCCGATGACACCGGGTCGTAAGTGAAATGCTTGAATCTCATTAAGAGAGTTTATGCCAACCCACTTAGTTGGGTGACCGAATGCGTAAAAGAAACGAAGGAAAATAAATGAATGGGACTTAAATTGATGTTATTAAAGTGAAACAAGTATTATGACTAACTTTTTAAAGTTTGTTGTGAATGTAGGTAAATCCTCATCTTAGGCGACTTGGGGAATTGGAGCGAGCACGTGTTCTTGATATGTCATGCCAATCGCTTCCGCTAGTTGTTTAATGTTTTGTGTCAAATACTTATCTATTTAGCATAACCTTGTTAGTCGTTACACTTTTCAAAACTTTTTAATTTGGTTATCGTAGTATGTTGTTTAACAAACCGTGGCGTTGTATTTAGTATGATTCTGAAACTTAACAGGGGTATGCCCGTCCTATGAACGGGTCATGCCCAAATTTTGTTAAAAAGTTTATAAATGTTGTTAAGTACAAGGTCTTTAATTCGATAAAGTTGTTATTTTATTGATATGAATAAGCGGTCCTTACAAATCATCATCATCTTCCAAAGAGGTCGCTCAAACGGCCGCTGAAACCATTGAAATAACATACAAATCCCCTCACAACTACTTGGGTCTACTCACAAAACCCACCAACAATCACACCTTCGATTCAATCATCGACATCATGGCTGCATCAAAGTATAAAACTTTGCTTACAGCAGATGCTCCAATTTACCAACAAACCCAGAGAGAATTTTGGAAAAACGCTACCCTCGAAAAACAAGGCGAGACCATCACTGCCATTAATTCTTCCATACAGGGTAAAGCGATTCAAATTACTCCACAATCCATCTCAGAAGTCTTTAAACTCGATGATCAGAAAGGTAAAACTTCTTTTCTTAAAAGCGAGTTGAAAACTGATTTTCTCGAAAGGGGGTATACATATCAAATAAAAAAGAATACCTTAGAAAAAGGTTTCTTCCCCTATACAACTAGGTTTTTATTTCATACTCTTTTGACATGTGTTTCAAATAAAACAACTGCTTTTAACGAAATACCATTAAAGATCCAATGCCTAGCTTATACCATTCTACATAATGAAAATTATAACTATTCCTAGGAAATCTTTCATGATTTGGTGAAAAATGTTGATAGCAAAGCATTTCTACTTTTTCCAAAGTTTCTAAGCTACTATTTCAAAGAAAAATTTGGAAAAGAAAATGAAAATTTACTCAAACAAGGTGCTTATTTTAAAATAAGTGGTTTAACCACTGAAACATTCTCTAGAATGATGGCACCTACAAAAACAAAAGCAGAGGTGCCTAAGCAGAATTCAGCAAAAAACACTGCTCCTCAGGCATCTACTATTGAGTCCACTGCTCCAGGTGATCATAGTAGCACAACCACTGCTATGAAACCTAAACCTGTAATCACCAAAAAGACCAAAAAGAAATCATACACAAAGCCCACCCAACCCAAAGCAAAGGCAACTCTGGAAGATGAGATCCCAGAGCAACTGCCAGTGACAACACAAATGTCACCAAAAACCACTGCTGCTACTTCCTCACAGCAGATGGTAGAAAGATCTCCACTCTTACCTCAAACTCCTCTTGCATCCTCACAAAAGGACCAGGTTGTAAACACAGGGACTCCACATTATGAAGCTCTGGATCCACTTGGATCCATCTTCCACAGTCCTGATCCCAAGGACATGTCTCTTTCAACACCCTTATCCTCACCTCTCACATTACCACAATCCATAATACCTTTGTTGCATGCAATTGATATAGCTCAGACACAAACCAGTTCCTCTCAATTACCTATCAATGAGAGCATACTCCTACAAGTGACTAGGTCTGATGATTATACCTCTGCTATCCTAGCAACAACTGAGGAGGTTACTCTGCAGGAGTTACAAGTAATTCCTGTCAGTAGTTCAAGTGAAGCAGCCACTACAAATGTTGAACCCACTGGTTTACATTTGGACAGTGGTTACATCTATAAGACTTCCTTGAAGGCAATTCCTTCTATAGTACCTCTGATAACCACCAGTGAGTATGTTAAAACTACTGGCAACATTGAAGGGCTATCAAGTGTCGAAGGAAGAAGACCCCAGAACCAAGAACAAGGGGCGTCAATGAATGATTTCTGGGACTCAGTTCCAAAGTCACACATTGATATAACCACTGCTGGTGGGAAATCAGATGATCCCATTAAAGTTGGTGATGATTTAAAATATCAGGAATTGACTGCCAGAGTTGAAAATCTTGAAACAACAGTTGCTGAAATAAAGGATATGGTGCAACAGCTGTTAAAAGCTCAAAAAGCAGAATCCACTGCTATTCCAGCTCAAGCAGCTGCACAACCTGCACCTGGTGCAAATGAGCTATGGAGTGTTTTCCACCCCCTGCTTGAAAAACAAAAACAAATGGCTGATGCTCAGCATGCAATACATGTACAAATGCTGACAAACATGGTGGAGTCAAGGTTCAAAGATACTCAAGCAGACATCAAGGCTATAAAGGCCAGCATCCAGAACACCACTGGCAAAGCTCCTCCCACTGTACTATTCATTGATAACCCCCTTCCAGATAATGCCAAACAGGGGGAGAAAATCAAACAGTGGAGGAAGAAGGGAATAGAAGATGGCCTTTATGTTGAACCAGAAAAAGAAAAGCAGATTTCAAAAACTGCTAGCCAAACAGCTGCCATCTCTTCACCACACACCACTATAACACACACTACAACCACTGCTCTACCTCCACCTAAAATCACCTCACCCCCAAAAGTCATCACTTCAACTACATCACCAGCCATCAAATCAACCCCTGCTCAAAAGCAGAAGACATGTACTGACACATCAGTAGTTGTAATGACAACAGAGGTTGAAACACCTGTTGTTTCAACAGCTGTTTGCCAATCATCCACCACTGCTCTCATCAATGTCACATCACCACCATCACCTCCTGCGAAAAAGCAGAAGACGTCAGATGTTACAACATCTGTTGTAATGACAACAGTAGTTGAAACACTAGTTGTTTCAACAACTGTCAGTCAGCCACAATCCACCACCGCCCTCACTTCACTTCAAGCCATCTTTACTTCAATTAATAAATCACCCAAAACCACTCCTTCACTAGAGAAAAGTTACACCAGAAAAAGAAAAATAACTCAGGCAACTGATGACAAATATGATCCTAATGCTGCAAAATATCCACTGGAACTGGAAGCTATAAAAAATGAGATGAGACAATTCTACACTGTGGAGAACCCTTCGAAAAGAAGATTTCCTTCTCTCATAGGCTTCATAGTCCCTGAAAATATGGATGAATATCTGGAGCTCAAAGCAAGGCAGGCTAAGATAAGAGCCAAACTTGAATGCAAAGATCAAGGTGATGAAGCCATTTCTGAAAGAATGGAATTCTTCCTCACCAAAGTCAAACAGATGGAAGACTATGCACGAGATCTGAGCAAAGAAATGTCAAACTTACCACCCGAAGCAGATCTACGAAAAGAAATGAGAAAAGAATATGTTGCATACATCATGAAAGAAAAATTCTATCCAGCTGAAGAAAAACAATTCGAAGAATGGCCAATAGTTGCATTAAAGCATGAGGCAAACAGAATTGAAAGAATTAAAAATGATCCAAGCAAGAAGAGGACAGCTCCAAACTGGAACAAATACAAAAAGCTTATAGCTTAGCTTACATCTGAGTACAAAAGAAAGAAGCAGGAGCTGGTGGATGCAAAGGTGGATACTGCCAATGCCATAGCAAAATGGACTAAGCAGCAAACAGATGAGGCTTATGAAAGGCTTAAGAAAAGGAGGTTGACAGTTTCTGACACCCCAAACAAGCCTGACTACAAAAAGCCAAAGCAGTAGATCAAAACTTCTGAATCACTTATCACCTCTACAGATACCTCTGTCACTGTGATTGACCAACAAAAAAGTAAACAGCTGACTGTTGCAGAAGAAAAGGAAAAGGAAGCTGAGTATTTTGAAGAAGCCATCAACAAAATGGCTTTAGATAAAGATAGATCAGCAAAGCTTCAAGACCTTGCCAAAAAGGTTTTGAACATACCATCATCACCAAAAACATCAGCAGATATATCAGACATTGAGCTAGATCAACAAAAGAGACAAGAGCAGATTGACAAAGAAGTTGCAGAAGACATAGCTACAGCAAATGAAGTCATAGACAAGGCTTTCAAACAAATTTCTGAAAATTCTGAGCTAGCAAAAGCTCAGGATACTGCTTTACAAATCTTTTCAAGGACAAAATCTCCCAACTCATCAGTAAATAAACCTCTCCCAATAAACCCATTGGGTTCAAAAATACTAAAATGGCTCTCTGATCAAAAGACCCATGTATTGACCCTGATCAGATCCAATGGTGAAATGAAGTACATATCAAGGAAACAAGCACTGACCCTTTGTGTTGAAGATCTACAAGATCTCCTTAAACTTTCATTGTGCAGGGATGAGGATGACTCAAGTTCCAAAGATTTTGAAGCAGAATTTAAAAGACAAGCTAGGGAACTTCTGATGAGAGAATAAAGATCCAAAATAACGAAGAGTTTTGGCATTATCTGTTCCAGGTGGAGATTGTTGGAATTGAACCCTACCAGAGGAACAGATAATGAAAGCCAAAACTGGGTCACAACAGTGGATTAACAATAAGCAGTAGTTTACAACAGGCTTTCCCCTTGAAAGTACTTATAACATCTGATACCCTCCATCCACTGTCCAAATAGAACTGATGCTGCCCTTTAAACTGCTGATACAGCCCTGAAGAAGGAAACACTGCTGGTTAAATCTACTGATGCTAAAAGACTGCCCACTCAAATACTGATCAACTTTGAGGAAAGCACTGTTGAAAGAAGAAAGCAGTAGTTCAGTGTTTTACTTGTATTGTATAGAACCAGTAGTTAGGATTAGCAGGGTTTGTATAAGAACAGTGTTTACAGGTGACGGCAGCTGAGATGCCTCAGTGGTTTGGTTTGTCTATTTTCCTCCTTGATTGTGTTTATAAAGTTTGTGTTCATTTCCGTTGCATAAATCATTGAATCATATTCATTAATTGTTCATCTATTACAAAAAAACACAATCAATTTAACAATCAATTCATCTATTACAAAAAAAGACAATCATGACGACATCTGAGCAGCAGATGTACAAAACAGATGTTAAAGCTCATCCACTGATATACCAACAGTTGCTGGTCAAATTAAACTTCAAATCCACTAAAAGACAGAAAGTTGGGTAGTGTCATATAAGAAGAGCTTCAACAGTTCAGGGAAAACAAGTGGGCAAAAAGGATGAGAAAGTTGCACACTTACCTAACGATGATAATCTTTTGGGGAAAAAGTGGACCCTCAAAAACATTGTATATGTTGGAGTATAGTTGTCAAGATTTATACTCATCAAACTAAGCACAAACAGCAGATGTTTCCACAACCAGTATTTTGAACAAGACTATGTTGCTGTTGCATATTGAGAAAATCAAAGTCTGTCGTAACCACTGATTGGTTCAAACATCTGTTGGTTTGTAGCTATCCACTGTTCAAAGCCAACCTTTGTTCCATCATTTTCATTTTTTTCCACTGTTACCAAACTTCAGTGCTTTAAACCACTGACACAGCTATCCACTGATAGTTAAAGTTACCCACTGTCCTCATTTTCATTTGTAATCCACTGATATTCATCCGTCAGTGGTTTCCTTAACAACAACTGTCTTCCATTATCCTTCATTTCATCAGAGGTTGGCAAATGGTCAGTTCTTATCCGTCAGATCTTTGTAACCGTTTCCACGTCAGCAATTACCTTTTTCCCTATAAAACCCTGATTAAAAACCCCAAACAGGGGTTTTACTGTCGATTCAAATTCACAAAAAAAAAACTATTCTCAAAGCAGTTTCCATCTTCTTATCTCAAATTCATTCTTCGATTTTCTTCATCAAAATGACGAAATCAAAGCCATCTGCAACATCCACTTCGAAATCATCTAAAAAGGCCTCTCAAAAGGCTACTACACCCATCGAAATCCCATACAAATCCCTATCTGGGTATTCTTACAAAACCAGGCAGCACCGATGTTTTCGATTCCATCATTGATACCATGACTGCATCAAAGTACAAAACTTTGTTAACAGCAGATGCTCCGATTTACCAGAAAACTCAGAGAGAATTTTGGGAAAATGCGACTCTTGACAAACAAGGAGAAGACATCATAGCCATTAATTCCTCCTTAATGGGTAAACCATTTAAAATCACACCACACTCCATCTCGGAAGTCTTTGAACTCAATGATCAGCAAGGTAAAACTTCTTTTTCCAAAAATGAGTTAAAAAACTGATTTCCTTGAAAGGGGGTATGCTGAACAAATAAAGAGGGATACGTTAGAAAAAGGTTATTTCCCTCCTGCAACAAGATTTTTATTTCATACCCTGTTATTGTGTGTTTCAAATAAAACAACTGCCTTCAATGAGATACCATTAAAGATTCAATCCCTGGGGTTCGCTATTTTACAAAATGAAGATTTTAATTATTCCCATGAAATCTTTGATGATTTGGCCAAAAATGTTTTAACAAAATCTTTTCTATTATTTCCAAGGTTTTTAAGTTATAACTTTACAAAGAAATTTGCAAAGGATGATGTTCATGTATACCAACAAGGTGAATCTTTTCAAATTAAAAGTTTAACAGCTGCAACTTTCACTAGAATGTCAGCACCTTGCAAAACACAAGCAGAGGTGCCTGAGCAGAATTTAGTAGCTACCACTGCTCCTCAGGTATCTGCTGCTGAGCCCACTGCTCCAGGTGATCATAGTAGCACAACCACTGCAATGAAACCCACACCTGCCATTACCAAAAAGACCAAAAAGAAATCATCCAAAAAGCCTCCCAAACCCAGTAAAACGGCAACTCTGGAAGATGAGATCCCAGAGCAATTGCCAGTGACAAAACAAAAGTCACTAATAACCACTGCTGCTACTTCCTCACAGCAGATGGAAGAAAGATCTCCACCATTGCCTCAAACTCCACCGACATCCTCACAAAAGGATTCGGTTGTAAACACAGGGACCCAAGATTATGAAGTTCTGGATCCAATCGGCTCCATCTTCCTCAGTCCTGATCCGAAGGACATGTCTCTTTCTACACCTATTCCTTCACCCGTCACATTACCACAATCAATGTTACCTTTGTTGCATGCAGTTGCTATAGCTCAGACACAAACCAGTTCCTCTCAATCACCTGTCACTGAGAGTATACTCCCACAAGTGACTGGGTCTGATGTTCATACCTCTGCTAGCCCAGCAACAACTGAGAAGGTTACACTGCAGGAATTACCAGTAATTCCTGTCAGTAGTTCAAGTGGAGCAGCAACTACTAATGTTGGACCCACTGGTCTACATTGGGTCAGTTGTTCCAAAAATAAGACTCCCTTGAAGGCAATTTCTTCAAAGACAACCAAGGCAACCACGGGTGTGTTTACTTTAACAACTGGTGAGTTGTTCAAGGTGTCCACAATTGAAGAAAGAAGTCCCCAGTACCAAGAAAAAGGGGCATCAGTAGATGACTTTTGTGACATATTCCCTAAGTCTGCTGCTGATACAACCACTATTGGTGGGAAATCAGATGATCCCACTAAGTTGGGTGATGGTTTAAAATACCAAGAACCGATGGACAGAGTTGACACACTTGACACATCTGTTGCTGAACTAAAAAATATGATGCAACAGCTGTTGGAAATTCAAAAGGTACGACCCACTGTTGTTCCAGCTCAAGCACCTACACAACCTGCACCTGCTGCAAATGAGTTATGGAACTTATTTCAACCCCTGCTCCAACAACAAAGACAGTTGACTGATCAGCAGCTTGACATAGATGTCCAAAAGCTGAGGAACATGATGGAGTCCAGATTTAAAGACACCCAAGCTGACATCAAGGCCATAAAGGGCCATATCTTGAACACCATTGGCAAAGCACCTCCCACTGTTCTCTTCCTTGATAATCCACCACCAGATAATGCCAAAAAAGGGGAGAAGATCAACATGTGGAAGAAGAAAGGGATTGAAGATGGTCTCTACATTGAGCCACAAAAAGATTGTATGACTAAAGACATTCCCTTGCCAGATGGAAGCAAAAAGATTGATTTTTACCACAAATGCACTGGCTGAAGCAAAAGCAAGTGTAAAAAGGGATAGAGAGGCAAAGGATAAATCAAGGTGGAATGAGGAGAAGAGAGCTTACATGGAGCTGGATGCACAGGGTTGTTCTGAGCCAAAGGATGTTAAAAATCCTGACCCAAAAAGAAAAAATCCCACTAGAAAAGTGAGGGAACCCAAATCCACACCATCCATACTCACAAAGCATACTCCAAAACCACCATCTAAAAGCCCTCAACATCAATCTTCCACCCAAACAGCTGTTGTATCAACAACTGTTCATACCTCAGTGGTTTCAGCAGTTGTTAAACCAACAACCACTACCTCAATGACAACAACTGCTACTTCAACATACACCACTCAAACACCTGATCTCACTAAATCATCCACCACCACTTCAACCACATCATCAACCATCAAATCATCACCTGCCACTGTGCAGAAGACTTCTACTGACACATCAGTAGTTGTAATGACACCTCAATCTTCCACCCAAACAGCTGTTGTAACTCCTGTTGTATCAACAACTGTTGGTACCTCAGTGGTTTCAGCAGTTGTTAAACCAACAACCACCACCTCAATCACAACAACTGCTACTTCAACACACACCACTCCAACACCTGATTTGACTAAATCATCCACCACCACTACAACCACATCACCAACCATCAAATCACCACCTGCCACTGTGCAGAAAAAATCTACTGACACATCAGGAGTTGTAATGACAACAGTGGTTGAAACACCTGTTGTATCAACAACTATTAGTCAAACACTTCTCGCTTCAAACACAACCACTGATCCACCCAAAACATCATCAGTCTCTGTCACACCCCGATTTCCACGTGTCACCGGTGGGCCCGGTGGGGGGAGTATCGTGACGTGGTTGGCAACATAATAGTCAAACAACACAAAAATCAACATGCACAGCGGAAGCAATTTAAAAATATGATACAACCGAATTTAATATTGTAATATCAAATGTCACAATATTCGGAAGTTTATCCACAGATGGATCGAAAATAAAATAGTATTAATGGTTCAACAGACTTCAGGCATCTTAAGCTTGCGAGACTTCTAGTGATGCTAAGGAGAAATCCCAGCCAATTACGCTTAGTACCTGCATTTAATCTTTTTGGGAAAATACGTCAGTTTACACTGGTAAATACATTCAACTTACTCATTTTGGAAAATGATTGAAAATTGGTTTGGATGCACATGGCATAAACATTTTAATTAACTTGGGAGAATTATTTTATATTATAATCTTATGAACGAATTACATGTTCCTTGTGCGTTCAGTAGCCCGGATCTTGTCCGGGTTAAAGATCAATAGACACACCACAATATACTTTTGTGCACTGACGGGTGTATGTCTACACCCCGCGCTTAAGTCGTGGCCATTTCGTAAAATGATGCCAAGGATATCCGGGACATGGTCATTAACCCCCCAAAGGCTTTAAGTAACAAGACTGTTTAAACGAGCCGATCAAATTAGTCAATTACCCACTCAACGGTGGAGGATTTGATGCTCGATCAAGCGGTATGCTATATACCGTAACCCAAGCCCGTATAGGGAAAATAAGTTAAACGTATTTACCTGAGCAATGTATAAATCACAATAAGCAAAATGCACGTAGCTTTTACAGGTCCTCCTAATCTGGAACGAAGGTTTTATAATAACCTATTAGAATCCTAACGGGCCTTTAATTAAGCTTAAGCTTAGACCGGCTAGTTTCAAGATACGGTTCGTACGCACGATTGAGCGAAGACCGGATAGAATGTGATTTAGACCCGACAAGTTTGAAAACTTGTTTAATATGGGTTTATTATTCACATTATGGATTTTGAGATAAAACCATTAAGGTTTGACCCGTTTCGGCTAATTTATGTAAACTTGTTACATAAACCGAACCGTACGCGTAATAAGCGTGACGGGTATTCATGAGAGCTATATACAGGTTTCCTAAGTTAATTATGCCTCAAATATGTTGTGACATCAGTAAGATGTCTTTCATTATGCCCGAAACGCGTTTAAACACAAACTAGGCGGGTAGTTTGGTCATTTAAAAAGTTTATAAAAGAGTTTAAGTAGCAACCTGAATTACAGGTCTGATGTAATCAGCAAAAATACATAATTTGCTAAGTCATATCAGTAGGATAAAGTGTATATGTGAAATTTACCAGTTATAACCAAACTATGCCCCGTAGGGGTATTTTGGTAATTTCACATAAGTCGAAAAGCTCAAAACTGAAGTCTGAGTTTATCAACTTTTTCTTACTGTTAAAATATCATAATTTACCTCAAATATCAGTAGGTATCAACCTTAGTATGTTTAAAATAGTTCTAGTGCATACTATGCGCTAAAAACGCTTAATTAGGCGATTAGAAGCCGTTTCCGGGTTCTATATAGAAATCTGATATTTTTATATTTCCAGGAGGTTTAAAATAATTTATTTATCATATCTAATCAGTAGCAAAAGGTTTGGAGTCGTTTAGATATGTAAAACTCATTTTATGGCCCGTAAGGGCAAAACCGACATTTACCGGATTAAGCCTACGACTATGAGTTATGCTCAGCCTAAAATTAGTTAAAAATCTTTAAAATTCCCAAAATAATATATTACATCAGTGGGTAAAGATTTTGATATCAAAAAGTAGGCTTAACTATGCTATATGCTAATTACGCCAATTAATTAACATAAAGCTTTCATTTTGCGATAACGAGCATAACTCTTAATCTACAATTCAAACTGATGCCAAACTTTGCATACAAGTTTATATATCAGTAATTAAAGTTTCTACTCTTTTACATTTCCAAAAATCACGTTTTAAGGTAATAAGGGCATAATGGTCAACATATGAGCAATTAACGGAAACATGCATATTAATTGGATAACTAATGAACCAAGGTGTATAATCACAGAGGGTTGTACTAACATGTAACCTAGTCCAATTAAAGCTCTGGGGCATTTCTAAAACATGCCTAAACGGGTCAGAACTGAAAGTCAAAGTAAAAGTCAAACTATGTGACTTTCGGTTCCGAACCGGGTCTAAACAGGAAATTGTCGGGTTGAACATGTTTAGACATGTTCTTACACTTATTACCAAGTTATAGCAATGATCCAACAGGTTGTATATGATCTATAATGTTAATTATGCATAAATGGCATTTTAAGTATCCTGTTGACTTTTTATAAACTAGTTTGACCCGACTTTTGACCTGGTTAGAGTGGTAATCAGGAGGAACCCTTTTAAGGGTTTATTACCCACATAATTACCTACTTATATCTACTTTTAATTCGAGATTTGACTGAGCCATCATTAATTAATCTCGAAGTCAAACCGTAATTACGACAGTTTGACTTTTAGCTAAATAACTAAGCTAAACTCAATTAAAGAAGGATTAGCTAACTTACTGAAGTCCTATGCACGAGATGTGATGCTTAGAGAAAGATCCTTAGCTCCAGAAGCGCTCCAAATGTGCAGATGAAGGTGTGATCAATGAGTTGCAAGTTAAGGCCTTTATATAGTGAATTTTTCACCACAATTCTTTGACACACAACTCTATTACTGACCACAATCCTCCAACATGTGTCCCTAATGCTTAGGGGGTGCCTAAGGGTCGCCCATAATGCAAAAAGATCGGTTAAAAGTCGAATACCCGTGAATACAGGCTGCTGGTCGAAGTTTTCTGTATCTGACATCCTGATGCAGCCCGCATAAGATGTCTTAAGGGTCTACGCGGGCCGCATGGCCCTTCTGATCAGACAAAAACGTTTTTGAGTTGTTGCATCACACCTCTTGGCCCTTCCGAAAGGTCAATTGAGCTAAATACTTGCAATTTGACCCCTTATTATTTACCCACAAGGGCTTTAGGACTTATACCCACTTTGCCAAGTCCCTGGACACTTCCGATTAACCCGAAAAGTCATAACTTTCAATGTTAACGCTTTAACCCCTCGCACACGAATTTGATAATAACTTTCTCATACGATTACGAAACTTTATGAAATTTATATTGTGCATTCTAGTGAGCATAATCAACAGTTACAAAGCTTCGAGTTTGTCAAAAGGTCACTCAGAGGTATAACTTTAAACATGTTGACACATTTAACCCCTGTAGTTTGTAATCTCTCACTTTTAGCTTCGCATGATCCATGATTTATTCGTTTGATGTTATAAACATCATGTAAGGTTATTGTGAAGTATATTTATTCACTGTTGACATTTAGAACCCGTATAATCACATACTTTCCATGTTTGTCAACTTTAGTCCTTTTATAACATTCTTTCACACGTTCAAACTTTATGACACGTGTCAACACATTATAGGACGTGAATTTTCGAGGTGTTACAGTCTCTCATCAACCAAAAAGGAGAAGGTTAATTTTGATTGATGATGAGCCTTCACCTTCACCAACATCTTCACAACCTCTACCACTTGTCACTTTACCAAACCCTGTACCTCTCTCTTCAATACAGATACAAAAGCCAATCACTGATATTGCTCCTGCAGGTGTTCAATTTCCTCTAGAACTTATTGCTGTCAGAGAAGAGATCAAATCCTTCTACTATGAGGATGATCCTGCAAAAAGGAGTTTACCATCTATTGAAGGATATCCTAGGCCTAATAATATTGATGAATATTTAAAATTAAAGGCCAAACAAGCAGAGGATATTGCTAAAAGAGAATCAACAGGGAAGACTGACAAAGAATATCAAAGGCACTACCAATTTTTGCTTACTCAAGTCAATTCCCTGGAACAATTTGCAAAGAATGTTTGTCAAAATTTATCAGAAAGAGCAGATGAATCTCTGAGAAAAGACTATGTTGAGAATATCATGGCTCACAAGAAGTATAAGGGAGAAAAGCATATGTACAAAGATTGGACCATTCCTGAGCTTGAAAGTGAAGCAGCCAGGATCCAAGAGATGCTTAAAAATAAGGTTAAACACACTCCTCCTGACTGGAAAAAATTTAAAAAGAATGTACCTGACAAGGCTTTAGAGTTAAATAGAATGAAAGAGGAGCTGATAGCAGTTGACTATGGGTCAAAGAATTCAGTGTCAAAGTGGAGAGAAGATAGGGTCAGGGCCACTTACAAAATGTTGGAGGAACTAAGGAAGAAAGATCCAAATGTTCCACAAAAACCTGAGTATCCTAAAACTGAAGGTTCAAAAAGACCACCAAAGTTACAAATCAAGAGATGCACTGATCCAGCAGGTGCTGCTATTTATCAAAGAAAAAGACAAAAGCAGATGGAAACCTTGAAGGAACTTATGGCTGGTGATGAAGTTGTAAAAGAAGGTATCAAGAAAATGGTGATAGAAAGGCTTGAAGTGAATCAATCTGCAGCCACAGATCAGATCTGATGGTGATGTGATTCTCCTTGATCTTCAACTGTGCAGGAATGAGGAAGATACAGTTCTGTTTAGCCAATTCTACTTTTTTACTATATAGTTTTCTTTCTTTTCGAGGTTGAATTACATGTTAAACTCACGAAAAATTATTAGTTGGTTTTCAATGTTGATGACACTGATGGCCAGGTACTTTATGTTATCATCACGATAACTGGAATAGGTTGATCAATTCTTCTTTTTTAGCTTTTTGTAAATTTTTATCATTTAGTTATGTTGTATAGAAAAGTAAAATATACTAAAGCTTCTTGCTAATAAAGTAGAGCTAAAACAAAAGTTTCCTTGAAAATTAAAATTATAGATTTGATCGGTTTGCGGATATTATTAGACATAGATGATTTATTGAAAATGTGTATTACCAAGATCGGTAGGTAAAGTACCAGTATTGAGATGTACCGAAAATGTGTATTATCAAATATTTGTTCACATGATACTTTACATATTTACATAGACAAAAACTTTTATCATTATAGTTATCATAATACTAACACATACTGTCTTTAACATTATTTTATAAAGATATAGATCTAAAGACCAAAATTTAAATGATATATTATAATCGGTTTTTTAGTATTTGATTTCGATCATTACTAAACCTACCCGTGTGGTTACACTGGTACTACACCTAGTATACTTTAAATTATATATAATTACTTCATTAACTAAACTCTTAAACCAGGCTTATTAATTTAAGTTGTTTCCATAGGTGTATATTCGCATTCTGCATAGGTGTCATATGTCATATCGATTTTATTTTCTGGAAGAAAACCAGTCTCCGAGTATGCAGGCATGGTTAGTACTATAATTAGTATAGGTGTTCTTGGATCTTTTGTTTCGGCTCATCATATGTTTATTGTGGTTTTAAACATTGAAACCCATGCCCACTTTACCGCAACTACCATGATGATAGTTGTCCTCATCGGAATCAAAATCTTTAGTTGGATCACTCGTAGGAAGGGAGGACGAACAACTAAATTGACATCTAAAATCGCCAATATGAACACAAACGAGATCTTTAATCTCATATAGAAGAAAAATGAACTACTTTTCTCGAAGCACACAAAACGAGACATGAACAGGGCCGGCTCAACCATTTTGAAAGCTCAAAGCGAAAAAAATTGAGGCCCCCACAACCTCTCTAAAGATCATACTATAAATCGGTAATCACAAGATTTTGTAACCCATTTAGATAAACAAAAAATATTTAACAAAGATGTGGATTTCACCAAATACTTTGATAAACCAAAAATATTAAGGTTCTTGTTTGATGTAATCAAAGATGTGGATTTCACCATTTATGAATTTAGAGCTGAAATATGCTCTTCTGTGTGATTACGACGATGAAAAAAAAACCACTAAGTAGCTAAATAAACAAACAGTGTGTAACGCCCCAAAAATGATAAATAATAAGTAAAGAATTTAACTTGGTTAATGAAATATGACTAAATGATAAATAGTTTAAGTGAGAAAGCTTAAGTTAAATACTCTCTCAAAGTGGGAGGGTTTGTTGTGTAACTAATAAACAAAAGGGGGTTTTAATTAATAGTCAAAAAGAAAACACCCACATCTGGTGTTTTGGTCGATCGAACAAGGAGCAGGGAAAGGGGGGTGAAAACCCTAACTACAAGAAATCAAGAATTGAATCAAAATTCGTAGGAATTTCCAATGCATCGGCTCTCAAATTCGAATAGCTAACCCTAATATCTGAAGTGGTAAGTTAGATTTTCTGAAATCATGAATTGTTAAATAAGGGGTTAAACCCAATCTTGAATTCTTGTGTTGAATGCAAGAAATCTAAGTTAGGATTACCTCCTAAGGCAGAAATCATGTTGATTTTAGGTTGCATGAAAGATTATAGCAAAAACCCACTTGTTAAGAAGTTAGTAAGGGTATGATGATTGTGAGAAATCATAAAACTAGGAAGTTAGTGTGTAAGCTTGTTGTGATACTTGAATAATGAATGAAACTGATGTAGGATGAAATAGCTATGTGAATTCGAATGAATGAAATTGTTGTGTGATGATAAACTAGTAGAAATATGCTTTATAGACTTGTACCTTGTACTTTAACTATGATGCTTACCAAGTGTTCGATAAAATGCCTAAAAGATGAATGTATATGTATTACGGAAAAATGGTAGAATGAATTGATAGACTAAATGAAAGAATGAATGTTGTAATGTAGGCGTAAAGGAAGAAGGTACAAGCACCAAGAAAACGGAAGGCGCGCAAGATCGAGGTATGTTCCGTTGCATACAAAACCTTACTTAAATTTTGTTAATAATTATGATGAACAATCCTAGTTATAAAGAATATGGTGATTAGTAAGTGGATATCAAATCCCTTGTGGATTTGATTATGCTAACAAAGGTTATGATAAGCTATGCAAATCGACCGATTCGAATTGAACAAGTCAAGTAAGAACAAGGTACCATCCGTTTAGAACGGGTGGTCATGAATGCAATAGTGAACGTATGAAGTTCAATCCGTATAACGGATAGAATGAAGGATTTATGTTGAAGCAATCAACCCGATGTTACCGGGTCGTAAGTGTATGTTTAAATCTCATTATGAGAGTATATGCTATACCCATGTAATTGGGTAGTCGTATGCGTAAGAGGAATGAAAGTACATAAACGAATAGAATTAAAACGATGTTTTTTTGTAAGTGTAATAAGTATGATGACTAACTGTTCAAAGCTTGTTGTTAAATGTAGGTAAATCCTCAACTTAGGCGACTCGGCGAAATGGAGCGAGCACATGATCAAAATATGTCTTACCAAGCGCTTCCGCTAGCTTATGTTAATATTTTGGGTCAAAATACTTTTTGTACAATTGTTGGTAACACACCTTTAAGTACTTGATGTTTTAGTTTTAGTTATATCTTGTAGAATGGTATTGTCTTGTTTATGGTTTAAAACAGGGGTATACTCGTCTTACGAACGGGTCTGCCCAAATTTTGTAAAATTATGTATTAAAGTTGTTATTTTGAAGTCTTTAAATTACTCTTGTAAGCAATTTTATAAAGACGGAAAAGCGAATTGTGGATGTTTTAATTGAAGGACACTCGCGTTTGAAGACGACGAGAGTCAAACGAATTGTGGATATGATGATGGAACGGTCCGAGATATGACAAGAAGAGCATACTCATCAAGGACCTAAATCGCGTAACGATCGCAAATAAGTAATGGCAAGAAAGCCCGTTAAGGCAAGCATTACCAGGTGCACATTTTAAATATAATTGCACAAATAGTAATATGCAACAAATATGTAGAAATTGAAAGTTGCATATGTAGATTAAAAACTTGGAAAAACCCGAATAGAAAATGTATTCGGGATATTGTTTCCAAGAGAAACAAATAGAGGCATTACTTACATAGGGCGTGATGTGAAAACTATAAAAAGGTCATGCGTGTGATGTGTTAATCGCTTACTCTGGCCAAGTAAGTAGTGGCATATGATACCATGAACTTCTTATAGCGGACACATTTATGTTCGATGTAGTAAGGGTGGGGTGAATGGGACTAACTTAAATGGTACCCAAATGAATCAAATGAGTAAGATGTTTGATAGTAAACGTAAACGTAAGTCGGATAACGGAAGCGTATTACGTAAGAATAACGAGCCCGAGAGAAGGGACAAGGATCAAGTAAAAAGAAAATACAGACCGACCAATAGGAATGCTAAGGCATAGGGATAAAAGTTTGACTATCACAAGTAATGAAATTCACATGGACAAGTCAAACGAATCGAATAAAGAATAAAGGACTTGATTGAATAAAAGCGATGGATCTCGCTAAGACGACCAAATAAATTAAAATAACGTCTAAAACCATATAAGAATGGTTACTTGAAAATGATTACGGTAAAGATACCCGATGAATGGGTAGGATTTGGAAAGAATGCGTAAACCAAGAGACGGGAACGCGAGATAGAAAGTCAAAAGACTCGGAATATGAGTCATGAATAAAAGACAATGAGAATTTGCAAACAGAAATGTTAATAACTACGCTCAGCTATTTCAAAGCTGAACGGGTCAAACAAAGACTGAAGTTTGGCATTCATAAGTGATGAATGTTCACACGAACAAGTCAAACAAATTTAATAAAGGATGACACTTGCTAAAGTAAGTAAGAGCGAATCGGATAAATAAAAGTGCGAAATATTAATAAACCTATGTAAAGGAGTTATAGGCGTTAAAAAAAACATTGAAATAAAAGAACCCGGGTAATGGGACGTAAAGAAGTACAGGTAAGAACCGGATAACGGTAAGTGTATAAGAAAACCGATGTGTAAATTGACGTTAGAAGTCGAGAAGTCGGAAAGATGATTCGAAAGAAAACAATGTAGCCTTAGACTACGGTCAAGGTCAAATGAAATCCAAAAAGTAAAGGTGAATAATTATAAACATAAAAAGGGGTGCCTTAACGCCATATGCGTATATAAACGTATACACATTTGAATAAAGACTAGAATAAAAGATGATCTACGAGGTCATCATAACCTACGGGATATTAATTAGTGTAAAGGTCTACGGGGCCAAAATGACCCACGGGACATGAATTGAAGCAAAGGGATCATAAAGGCCTCGCCTTAAAAAGGTGAAAAATCTAAAGAAATAAGCCTATGAGGCTAAGTGAAAGAACCTACGGGTCAATAACGTGAAGCGAGGAAAATGGTTAAACTCCCCGCGTAAAATAATAACGGAAGGTAAAGGTAGTATAAAAGCGAGGGGTTTCGCTAACTTAACAGAGTGAGTTAAAAGCGAAGAGATCGTGAAAGGCCTGGTTGACAAAAGTGAGGGATTTCACTAAAACATCTAAACGGGCAGAAATAACAAAAAGGATTCACAATTATTTAAATTCTGATAATTTACAAAAAGGACAAAAATATTACCGAGAAGACAACGGAAAGGAATAAATTTTCAGACGTAAAAGTCTTAGAAATGAGTAAAAGATGTAAGACAAGGAGAAAAAGGAAACGTTAAACTAAAATTTAGTTTTAGTAAGAAACAATGTTTTAACAAATATGGATATTACGAGGGAGATTAGAAAATGGTTAATATCAAAGAGTATGGGTCTTAACATCGATAGGTGCGAGACAATACATTCGAAAAGAAGAAGTATGATAAAGAAACGTTGATATAAAATCAAACATGACGTGACACGATCACGGTCAAGAAATACAATGTGAAGTGGAATCACATTATAACCAAGCGAGCGGTAAAGAGTAACTGGACTAATAAGTCTAGTTAGCGGGACCGGTTAAGGTCATTTAAACAAATTTGGTTGCTTATAATCGGTGGATTCGGTATAACTGAACCGAATAAATGAACTTGGAAAACAAAGGAAATTGTTGTTAAAAGTGAAAGATTTCACTAAAGACCTTTAAACGGATCAAAGTAACGGATTCATAAAGAGTTCAATAATATATAAAAGCGATAGATATCGTTAAATTAACTAAACTAGTAAAAATAACGAAATTACGTTATTTCAAGTTGCACTATGTCGTATGAGGACGTAGATGTTTTGTAACCAAAAAGATATTTCCATATATTTTTCTGATAATACTAGCAATTGGGTAAAGTATGAGTAATGCTTAAAAGATTACTCAGGTCAAATGCATTGAATTTAAAACTCCATGAACTATGTAAGAAAGGTTTCGAGGACGAAACCTCTTTAAGGGGGTAGACTTGTAACACCCCGAAAACGGGTTTGGTAATCAAACCACGTTTATACTAAAAGACGGGTAATTTACCTTTAGTGGTAAAAGGTAACCCGGTGAATATTAGGATTCTTAAATAAACAAGAATTTACTAACTAGGAATTTTAACCTGGTTAGCTAATAGTCTAGAAATAACTTATAATAAGGTTAAAAACAGCCAAACTATAAGTTATACAAAAGAGGAGGGGTTAATCTTGTAAAAAGTGAAACTAGAATTAATTAAAACAAAAACCAAACACACCATTTGGTGTATGGTTCGATCAGAAGCAGGGAAGGGCGACCCCATCCTCCAAAACCCTAACATTCACAAAAGCCACAAATTGAAGGCTTAAATCATGTCCAAATCGATTTTCAAGCTTGAATTAATGATCACCTAGTTGAAGGGATCATAAGGTATGTAAAATCTTGAAGTTTTGATTCATCTCAAGTTCTAGGTTAATTATGAAAGATCGAAATTTAGCTTGATTGTGTCATGCATGAATGTAATTAGAAGAGATATGGTATCTAGGGATGAACCCTAGGTGAAATCTTGTTAAAAGATTTCATGATAATTATAGAGTTTATAACCACCATTGTAGGTGATTAATAAACTTGAAGAAAACTTGATAATCCTTAGAATTGTGATCTTGTTCTAACATAAATCTGAAATTTAGAATAAATTTCAGAAATATTGATGTTAAGATATATGTAGGATTGACTAAGTAAAGTTAGTTTAGATGATAATTACAAGTCATGAACTTGGTTTTGTTTATATAAAAATCTGACCCGCTAGGTGTTTGATGGAACACCTAAGTGAGGGTTAAAATGTTAAAAGTTGGGTAAAAAGGCAGATTTGGTTATTGTAGCAAATTATGCGTTAAATCTTGTGAAAGAGTTCTAAACTTATTGTGAATTGAACTCTTTAGGCAAGGAATCCGGAACGTCAAGCGGACAAGCCGGATGTGATACACGCTTGAAAGGTGTGCTTTAAAGGTATGTAACTACGGTTCCATTACATTATGCTTGATTTCGTATTTTTGTTAGTAGACTTTAAATTAGCATAATACATGAAATTGTCATTTAGTGGAAGTAACGAAGATCACTAGGTAAATAAACGGGTCAAAAGGTGAAATTATCACCCTTTGACAATATCGACTAATGGTTTGTCGAGTTACATGTTTATAGGAATAAATATCAAATGGATACGCACATCGCTATTGCTTAGCGGCTACTAAGTCAAGGTATTGAAACGGGTCAATATATTGATCTGAGCCAGGTATGTATAATGATTCAATTCATCATGTAGAACTTGAGGTTTTCTAAGAGTTAAACAAGGTCAAATTGGATATTTGGTTATCTTAAAGATAAACCGAATAATTCAAGTTATAATTGTAGTGTTTTAGAAACATAATGGCTTCTAAACAAGGTTATAGTTAAAAGATCGAATTTTTGGGTCAAACAAGTATCTGAAAGTCCTTTGTCGTAAAAGAAGGACCAAAATTGACCAAAATGCCCTTGTAGGTTAAATTGAACAAACAACCCTTAAAGGTTGTTTGGAAACAAATTTCATGATTAAATAAATACTTAGAATAAGTGTAGAAGTTGAAAGATGTAATACGTTAGTCAAATAGCTCTATTTGAGTCTTGCCGTAAAATAACAATCCGAAGGGTAAAACTCGGAACATATAGATATACACATTGAAATCCAACACACAAAGAGTTGTAGTTGAAGATTACTTGATAAGAAATGTAGGAATAAGATGCTAGAAATGAATGAAAGCGATTTCAAGCTTTAAAGTGCTTAAATACCCTAAACGGGTCAAAATAAGCATACGAGCGAAAACGGGTTTAAATTGTGTAATAAACCTATGATTAGAACCTAATATAGTAGGTAACATTAATTTGAAGAAGTGTATGAGATATAGGAATCAAATAAATATGTTTGTTTGATAAAATGCATAAACGGGTTAAAATTCGGTAAAAAGGTAACGAGTCGAAGGCTTAGAAGTCTCAAAATTTCTTATGTTGGATGTAGGATTTTAACTCCATAATATGGAGGATTAAATTACGGACGCGTAGGAAAAAGAATCGGGTAAAACGGATCAATAACGAAGAAGTTATGGCCATTTCCGTGAAATCAGGTCGTGCTGGGTATGTACAGCATCAGCTGAAGGCAACAGGCTGTGAAAAACAGGGCTAGGCGTGACGCCTAGGCCCTTGGCGTCACGCGAAGCCCCCTAACTCCGAAAATTTTTAAAATTTTGTCATTTTAACCCCTGTACTTGTTTGAACTTAATATTTGACTATCAAAACTAACTTTTAAGTTGGTTTTGATCATAGGTGAATGCCAAGAGTGCACGGATGAAGATCAAGCGACGAGAAAGAACCGAACATGATCATGAAATAAGCTTCCGCACTATGTATCGTTATTATGTTAAACGACGAACGTACACATGATATGTTGTATACTTTTTAAATTGTAAAAAGTTTTAATAAACCCGTAATTTCCAATGCATATGTAATCTTAATTACATGATTGTTTTTCGTAAATGGTACGTTAAACCTTAATTTATAAGAACGGGTGTTACAAGTTGGTATGAGAGCCTTGGTTTAAGAGATTCAAGTATGGTGGGAAAACTATGCTTGGACTTAAACCTTATGCTCTTGATAAAGATTAGTGTTCGGTTCGAGGCTTGATCGCAAATCCGGTAAGTACATGTATGTTAATAGTTTAGCATGCTAAAGTGTTGTAAACAACACATAGGGCTATCGTGTGATACACGTTACCCCAATTAAAATGATTGATATAGTTGACGAAAATACGCGCGTTGACGCGTATAGCAGAAAAAGCCTTGTATTATAATACGGGCGATTATTGAAGTTGACGTTACTAACTTTTGTGAATGTTTTAATTGAAGGACACTCGCGTTTAAAGACGACGAGAGTCAAACGAATTGTGGATATGATGATGGAACGGTCTGAGATATGACAAGAAGAGCATACTCATCAAGGACCTAAATCGCGTAACGATCGCAAATAAGTAATGGCAAGAAAGCCCGTTAAGGCAAGCATTACCATGTGCACATTTTAAATATAATTGCACAAATAGTAATATGCAACAAATATGTAGAAATTGAAAGTTGCATATGTAGATTAAAACTTGGAAAAACCCGAATACAAAATGTATTCGGGATATTGTTTCCAAGTGTAGGATCGGTTTCGGATCCGAACGAGTCGGTTAGAAGAGTTTTTCACCAAAACAAGAGGCGGAAACAAGTGTTTCGATGTAATTCAGCACATATTCACTTTAATATGTTGTTTTTATTGATATGCAATCAATTACAGACCTGACAACACTTCGGCAGCACTTCGTGGCTTACTGGAAGACAATCACCTAAAAACTATATCTGATTTCGCTCCTAGCTTCACATATATATAGGCAGCCATCTGTGATTCCGGACGGAATCAAGATATAAACATTATGAGCGGAATCACCTTATACACTTTCGGGCGAAATTAGCTACTAAGCTATACGAGCGGAATCAGAAATAAATGGAACACCTACTAATACAATTCTAAAACATCTGTTTTGTCTTCATGTGAACTCTTTCATGTATAGACATGTTATGATGCATATGATGATGTAATATATGTGATGTCATCATCAATGATGATGTCCTCATGCTAGTTCCGAACCGCAATGAACCCGAGACTCGATATAAGACGAAGTCGACAGATGTATGCACCAACAGACTCCCCCTCAGATGTTGACGAGTCTTCAGTGTCAAGTCTTAGCATCTTCAGTCTTTATCAGTCTGTTCACTTTCTTTAAAATTCTCCATTGTAAGCATCCTCAATCAATCTCTTACTCTTTCTCGTAATCTTCAGGATCTGAATCTGTCTCTACAATCTTCAGACTCCCTCTCGATGTCTTCAGACTCCCCCTTTCACTAAGCTGGGATCATAGTCTGGAATTCACAAGATCATAACCTGGCTTTCATCCTGCTTTGAATCAAAACCTGGCCAACCTGCATAAACTCTACCCAAAAATAAATTTTCTGATAACCATTTGTAGATAAGATTTTCAAATCTAATTTTACCACTTGCAGGAATAATGTTTTTATTGTAAAACCTTTTCTCATTTCATTTCAACAATCATCAAATACTTTCACCCAAACCATTTGTTCTTCATGTTTAGCACTTGGAATTTTGAAAATTAGCTCTCCAAAATCAGTTGTGGAAAATCTTTTTGGATTTTTCAAAATTTATGCTAAAACACACAAAAAATCTTTTTGAATTTTTGACTGAAACGGAAATGCAGAAAAATGAAATATTTACAAACAATATTTTTGTGAGTTCGTGCAAGAGGATCATATCAGTTTATGAGACCAATCACCAACACCGTTAAGCTTAATTTCATTTTAAGCTCTAAACAATTCACATAGATTGACGATATTGTTATCCACTTAAACTCAATCTAACAACTTTAGAAATGCTTACCGATACGTTAAGGTATATTAATTATGCACTAAGTTCTTATGGACCCCACGATCTCAGCATATTCCCTCATCATGTAATACACTATCTCAAACAATGCCTTTAAACTTTTATCAACTGTGATTTGTGCGAAAACAAAGCAGAATGTTTAAACATTAACAATCAGGTCGATACTTCCGTATACGCAGAGAAAGTCCAATGTTTAAACAAAATAAGAAAAATAAAACAAGTTGAAGTTGTTTAGGCTTTAACCACCAGGTCGATACTTCCGTATACGCAGAGGAGGTCCAAAGTTTAAACTAAACACCAAAGAAAATAAAGCAGAACGTTTAGGCAACAACATCCAGGTCGATACTCACGTATACGCAGAGGATGTCCGATGCTTAAACAAAATAAAGAAATAAAACAAGTTTAAATCTTTGCAAAATGAAATGCACAATCACAGCGACTTTTCAGCAAAGTTGTGAAAGTTCACAAACTTAACCAGTTTTATGTCTTTCGACAATCAGCGATTACTGAGTAGGCACACAGTCAAGAAGGACAAAACTAAGTACTATGCTTTCAACCATGTTTCCCACTAGAACTAGGCTTTTTCATTTAAGTTTGTATCGTTATCGCAAATCTACTAGTCTAGCTGAGCCTATCATCACATCCTTAGTGAGACCGTTTATCACATTTTAACTTTCCATTTCTTTAGCATGTTGTGACAGTCCACTAATGTACTATCATTTCCTCTTTTATGCAACAAAACTCATTTTTCATTTTATCATGTTTTTGGCTTTTTCAAATTTTCTAATGTTTTTGGATTTTCTGAAATTATACTCCCCCTAAAATACAAATACATCTAAAGGAAATTGAAAACAAACTGTACACAAACATGACAACTGATATCGAATTGCCTCAATTCGCCATCCACTTGGCATAAACAATCAGAACTCCCCCTCACAACAAACTATTTTCCCATTATGATCTCAAAACACTTAAGTTTGTTTAAATCAAAATGGTTTTTCCGGAAAATAAGTTGTGTTGATTTTGTAAAACCATTAGTAGGTTAGGGATTTGGTTCATCACGTTGTTTTTCAACCACTTGTAGAAAATCAGATACAACTTAATGTCCCTGATTTACTACTTGTAAGATCAAACCAATCAAAGTATTTTCAACCAATCATCATCTGTTGGTTGAATTCTCAAAGTGCCGATTCATAGTCCACACTTACCAACCTGGGAGTTCCGGCTATTCCTGCAGTATGAATTTGTCAAAATTTTTCAATTTTTAAAACAAACAACATAAGAAAGATGCCGATTCATGATCCGCGATTACTAACTTGGGATCTCCGGCAAGTCAGGTTTTCACTGTTTGAAAATTATATCCACCCAAGCCTGACCTTCCTTGGGTGAAACAACTTCTTCTTCATCTTTACTTTCAACCGACCTGTGAACATTTCTTTTGGAAGCATAAAATTCTTTCACTCCTTTGGCCTTACCATTGACCATTTTTTCAAAAATGTGTTTCACAGTTCCGTTGAAAGCCTTATCAACATCAATTTTTTTCTTGTCAGAATAAAATTGATTTGAAATTTCAACGTTTCCAACTTTCTTCTTAAAATTTTCAACTCGCAAAGGTGGAAAATTCACATCATCCACTTTTGGAACTGATTTTTCAATTCTTTCTTCAACATGTGGCTCCTCTGATTTTGTGGAATCAGATTCATCACCAGAACTGTTTCCTGAACCCTTAACAACCCATTTTTTATTTTTCAGATTTTCTTTTCTTTTAACCACATTCTTTGAACATTCACCAATCTCAAAGGTTGAATTTTCAAAGCCTGTAAATGTTTTGGTTGTAAGTTCAGTTTTCTCAACAACTTTTCCTTTCAGTTTACCAGAGACTTCATGTTTTGGTTTGAATGTTTTCGGACAATTTCTAGCAATATGACCAGCAGTTTTGCACTGAAAGCAGGTTCTCGTCTCAGTCTTCTTCTGCATAACACTTTTCTTCATCTCATCTTGCTTCTTTGCAAGGAATTCTTGGTTTGTCTGCTTTCTGAACGCTTACTCTTTCTCAGCTTCTAAAGAGTTTCCTGAAACAAATACAGTTTTTTGTTTATAAACTTTTTCATTTTTATGATTTTTCGATTGATTAAATCATAATCCTTTCTTTTTGAAATTACAGTTATGGTTTGGTTTTTTATGAATACCAAAACCAGAACTGTAACCCTTTTTCTTGTTTAATCTTTGTTGTACTCTTGAGGTGTAAGGTCTTGGATTTTCATAAAGATTAATATCTTTTATTTCAGAAATGTTGATTTCTGTTAGTTTGAAAACCTTTTTAATCATTTCAGTTTTAACACCTCTTATAGGAAAAATCTCATCAGAATATAATTTGTCAGAATCTTTCAAAGTATATGCTACTTTGACCGGTTCATCATTCAAATTAGATTTTGATAGCAAAAATTCCTTATCATAAACCCGTTTGTCCTTTTTGATTGTTGACTTTGACTTGCCGGACCCAGACTTTGACTCGGATTTGGACTCCATTTTTGACTCCTCTATGTCATCTTTATCTAACACCTGATCGACCACACGTTTAATCAACTCGGACTCATGATCAGTGTCAGACGATGTGAACGTAACATCAATATTTTCTGGCAAATTATCCGACGACACAGACTCCCACTGTAAGTTAATTTCCTTTTTAACTCTTTCAGAATTTGGACTTCGAGACAAATATCCATTTTCGACCGGGGGTGGACATTTGTTATAGACAACACTTGATTTCTCACCAGAAATTTTCACTTCATCATCTTCTCTTGTCTCTGACTTCTTTTCTTCTGAAGTCTTCACTTCTTCAAATGTCTTCATTTGTTCCACAATTGGATAAATCCTGTCAACAACAAAAGTAGAACATGAGTAACTTTCTAATAAATTTTTAACTCTCTCAGTTTCTATTCTTTGTGTTGTCAGCTTCAATTCCAGATCAGCACATTTCTTGGTGTAGAAGTTGACATTATCAAGTTGTCTTATGTAAGCTCCTTTGAGTGTATTCATTGCTACAGCTTGTTCACTGTTTGAATCAGTGTACTTATTGATTTCTCTATTCATTGTATCATACGATTCTTTTAATCTGTTAATGTTGTGCAACAGTTCATTATTTTGCTTGATCAAAGAATCACAATTCAAGCACTTTTCAGAAACTTTGACTGCTTCAGTATCAACTTTGATCTCAAACTCCTTAACATCTTTGACTGTTCTGTTTGATTGAAAAAATTCATTTCTTCTCTTTCTCTCGGCTTCAGCTTCAGCTTTTAACCTTTCTTCTTCTTCTTCTTCAATTTTTCTCCATTTTTCTTCTTCTTTTTCCCTGACCTTTCTGATTTTTTCTGCCCATTTTAGATCGTAAGCATTAGCAATAAAAGCTTTAAAATTCAACGTATCTTTGGAAATCTATTTGGCCATGAATTCTTGGTCTGGGCAAAAATTATCCCAACTGAAACCTTCAGCTGATTTTTCATCGTCTTGATCTGCCAGACACACTTTGCTATTTGTTGGAATGTAATTATCCCAACTGAATCCACCATCCTTCCCCAGACAAGCTTTCTTTGAATCTTTAATCTCCATTCTTCCATGTGCAGTTTGTGCTTGATGCGATGTTTGTTGTTGTTGATATGGCTGTGGTGTGACTTGATGATAAATCGCCTTTTTGTAATAATCATTGTTTCCGAAGGGATTTTGAGCTCCACTCGCTTCTCGATTTGTGCACTCCCTCTTGAAATGCCCCTTTTCCCTGCAACGAAAACAAGTAACTTTAGTTTTATCAAATCCTAAAGGTGAAACACGTGCCTCGCGAAAATCATCTCTGCCTGTGATTTGTTTAAACTTTTCAGCCCGTCTCAACACACAAGCCATGCACCATTTAATATCCATTAATTTCATTTCCTCGGCATCAATTTGATCGTAATCCTCTTTCGTGAGCATTGGATTACGAGCATTGGATTACAGATCCTCCCTGCAACTAATCCACCATAAGATTCAAGCACTGTAACCAACAACGATATGTGGCTTTTAGCAACTTCCTCTGTATAGTTCTGATCATTCTCAAGCTTTAAGGCAATGTTGCATTGAAGAACTTTTCCACTTTTTGTTGTAGTGAACTCAGGATCGTATGTCGAAAATGAAGAAAATCCGGATGTGCTGCTTGATCCTTGAGTTGATTTTTCCGAAGAACTTTTTGCATTATAAGTTGTTTCAACCTTTGGAGAGAGATTCGTCTTTTCATTAACACCACTCTTAAAATACAAGCCAATGTCTTGTTCTCCATCCCAATGTCTTGTTCTCCATCGTACCCTGGCGATCTTCCTTTGCTCCATTTCTTGAGCTTCCAGATGTTTGATGAACTCACCCAGTGTTAACTTTTTATATTCTTTCCGATTGTTTCTCAACATCATCAAGAAGGTTCCCCAAGTCTCGTGTGGTAACGCATCAGCAAGTTTTTCAATTAGCTCATCAGTATCCTTTTTTATTCCCAATTTCGACATATTTCTCACCAAGTTACAATATCTTTCAATAATTTGCTTGGTGTTTTCAGATTTCAAACCACGGAATAGATCAAATTCTTTCTTCATGAGCGACATTTTGTTTTTAAGCATATCATCGCTTCCTACAAATTTTGCTTCCAGTTCAGTCCAAATCGAATAAGCAGTTCCATCATGTTGAAGCAAGATCAAAATGTCCTCTTTGATTGCTTGCTGAAGCAAACTCACCATCAGTTTTTCATCTCTATATTTCTTTTTCTCTTCAGTACTCATTTCTCTAATTATTTGCTGAATACCATTCGTTGTAGGTCTAACATATGGTTCTTCAGTGTGTTCCCACGCATCCAAGTGATAAGCTTCAACCCAATTTCCATACCGTTCGGACCACGCATTGTAATCATCAATATCCAAGAGCTTAGGCGGTTTCTGTGAAGTTCCCGTTTCATTTTCAAGCAATGTACTCTGAGTAATTGTAATAGGACTAGCAAAAGCATTGTAGAACTCGTTCTCCATGTTTCGAATTTTCAAATGAGTTGTACTACCTTGTAAAATACCTGACAACACACAAACAAAACACAATCAATTTAAACGAACTGAATACATAAAAGTTTTGATGAAATCAATCTAAGACTCGTGTCGAAGATTTGTAGACTCGTTTCAAAGTTGTTGAAGTGAGATCACTGAATAAATGGGCCTGAAACTGTTGATACCCAAAACAATTCTATTTGATCGAACAAACAATTTCTCACAATATGTCCTTATCACCTTTTGACTAGTTGACCGACAATATTTTGATATAACCAAAACTGTTGCCGACAGTTTTCATAAATGATCACATAAACTGCCAAAACTCATTTGAATAGAATTGATGTATTAAAAGACCGGTGATTAGACTTGTTCACGTGATTTGTAGGTTCGAGACAACCACTTCACTTAGTCAACATATTCCAACTTTAAATGCCGACAACTGTTGATGACTATTAATGTTTGCTGACACCCTAAGATTCACCACTCCAAGTAATGATAAACTCTTTCCTATGCAAAAATCGACAATTTCTTCACATGCATATGAACCGACAATTTGCTTTGACCACACTTTGTTTCTTTAATCAACACAATATTATCAATTTTTTTAAAACTTCAATGCACTTTGAATCAAAAGATTGAATTTATGATGATCACATGCAATTTTTGAACACAAACCAACTGACTCTTTCTCATGAAAATCGACAATCCTCTTTTCGAGCGGAATTAGACTTAAACTCAGGAGCGGAATTAGACTTGAACTCAGGAGCGGAATCAACCAATTTGATAACTAAGAGCGGAATCAGCAGAATTTTTCGAGCGGAATCAAACTGAAATACTGCTGACGTCACTTTTCAACCAAACATTTTCGAGCGGAATCTAAAAAAATATCAGTTTTACTTCGAATTTGGACATGAACCTTTCAAGGCTTTGTTACTTCATGATTCCGAGCACACTGTGTGAATTTAAACCGATTCTGACCGTAAAAAATTTTGTTTTTCGAAAAAGAATGGTGTAGAAACAGAATTATCGGCTGAATTGTATAGAACTCTTCTTCACTAGCTCTGATACCACTTGTAGGATCGGTTTCGGATCCGAACGAGTCGGTTAGAAGAGTTTTTCACCAAAACAAGAGGCGGAAACAAGTGTTTCGATGTAATTCAGCACATATTCACTTTAATCTGTTGTTTTTATTGATATGCAATCAATTACAGACCTGACAACACTTCGGCAGCACTTCTTGGCTTACCGGAAGACAATCACCTAAACACTATATCTGATTTCGCTCCTAGCTTCACATATATATAGGCAGCCATCTGTGATTCCGGGCAGAATCAAGATATAAACATTATGAGCGGAATCACCTTATACACTTTCGGGCGAAATCAGCTACTAAGCTATACGAGCGGAATCAGAAATAAATGGAACACCTACTAATACAATTCTAAAACATCTGTTTTGTCTTCATGTGAACTCTTTCATGTATAGACATGTTATGATGCATATGATGATGTAATATATGTGATGTCATCATCAATGATGATGTCCTCATGCTAGTTCCGAACCGCAACGAACCCGAGACTCGATATAAGACGAAGTCGACAGATGTATGCACCAACACCAAGAGAAACAAATAGAGGCATTACTTACATAGGGCGTGATGTGAAAACTATAAAAAGGTCATGCGTGTGATGTGTTAATCGCTTACTCTGGCCAAGTAAGTAGTGGCATATGATACCATGAACTTCTTATAGCGGACACATTTATGTTCGATGTAGTAAGGGTGGGGTGAATGGGACTAACTTAAATGGTACCCAAATGAATCAAATGAGTAAGATGTTTGATAGTAAACGTAAACGTAAGTCGGATGACGGAAGCGTATTACGTAAGAATAACGAGCCCGAGAGAAGGGACAAGGATCAAGTAAAAAGAGAATACAGACCGACCAATAGGAATGCTAAGGCATAGGGATAAAAGTTTGACTGTCACAAGTAATGAAATTCACAAGGACAAGTCAAACGAATCGAATAAAGAATAAAGGACTTGATTGAATAAAAGCGATGGATCTCACTAAGACGACCAAATAAATTAAAATAACGTCTAAAACCATATAAGAATGGTTACTTGAAAATGATTACGGTAAAGATACCCGATGAATGGATAGGATTTGGAAAGAATGCGTAAACCAAGAGACGGGAACGCGAGATAGAAAGTTAAAAGACTCGGAATATGAGTCATGAATAAAAGACAATGAGAATTTGCAAACAGAAATGTTAATAACTACGCTCAGCTATTTCAAAGCTGAACGGGTCAAACATAGACTGAAGTTTGGCATTCATAAGTGATGAATGTTCACACGAATAAGTCAAACAAATTTAATAAAGGATGACACTTGCTAAAGTAAGTAAGAGCGAATCGGATAAATAAAAGTGCGAAATATTAATAAACCTATGTAAAGGAGTTATAGGCGTTAAAAAAAACATTGAAATAAAAGAACCCGGGTAATGGGACGTAAAGAAGTACAGGTGAGAACCGGATAACGGTAAGTGTATAAGAAAACCGACGTGTAAATTGACGTTAGAAGTCGAGACGTCGGAAAGATGATTCGAAAGAAAACAATGTAGCCTTAGACTACGGTCAAGGTCAAATGAAATCCAAAAAGTAAAGGTGAATAATTATAAACATAAAAAGGGGTGCCTTAACGCCATATGCGTATATAAACGTATACACATTTGAATAAAGACTAGAATAAAAGATGATCTACGAGGTCATCATAACCTACGGGATATTAATTAGTGTAAAGGTCTACGGGGCCAAAATGACCCACGGGACATGAATTGAAGCAAAGGGATCATAAAGGCCTCGCCTTAAAAAGGTGAAAAATCTAAAGAAATAAGCCTATGAGGCTAAGTGAAAGAACCTACGGGTCAATAACGTGAAGCGAGGAAAATGGTTAAACTCCCCGCGTAAAATAATAACGGAAGGTAAAGGTAGTATAAAAGCGAGGGGTTTCGCTAACTTAACTGAGTGAGTTAAAAGCGAAGAGATCGTGAAAGGCCTGGTTGACAAAAGTGAGGGATTTCACTAAAACATCTAAACGGGCAGAACTAACAAAAAGGATTCACAATTATTTAAATTATGAGAATATACAAAAAGGACAAAAATATTACCGAGAAGACAACGGAAAGGAATAAATTTTCAGACGTAAAAGTCTTAGAAATGAGTAAAAGATGTAAGACAAGGAGAAAAAGGAAACGTTAAACTAAAATTTAGTTTTACTAAGAAACAATGTTTTAACAAATATGGATATTACGAGGGAGATTAGAAAATGGTTAATATCAAAGAGTATGGGTCTTAACATCGATAGGTGCGAGACAATACATTCGAAAAGAAGAAGTATGATAAAGAAACGTTGATATAAAATCAAACATGACGTGACACGATCACGGTCAAGAAATACAATGTGAAGTGGAATCACATTATAACCAAGCGAGCGGTAAAGAGTAACTGGACTAATAAGTCTAGTTAGCGGGACCGGTTAAGGTCATTTAAATAAATTTGGTTGCTTATAATCGGTGGATTCGGTATAACTGAACCGAATAAATGAACTTGGAAAACAAAGGAAATTGTTGTTAAAAGTGAAAGATTTCACTAAAGACCTTTAAACGGATCAAAGTAACGGATTCATAAAGAGTTCAATAATATATAAAAGCGATAGATATCGCTAAATTAACTAAACTAGTAAAAATAACGAAATTACGTTATTTCAAGTTGCACTATGTCGTATGAGGACGTAGATGTTTTGTAACCAAAAAGATATTTCCATATATTTTTCTGGTAATACTAGCAATTGGGTAAAGTATGAGTAATGCTTAAAAGATTACTCATGTCAAATGCATTGAGTTTAAAATTCCATGAACTATGTAAGAAAGGTTTCGAGGACGAAACCTCTTTAAGGGGGGTAGACTTGTAACACCCCGAAAACGGGTTTGGTAGTCAAACCACGTTTATACTAAAAGACGGGTAATCTACCTTTAGTGGTAAAAGGTAACCCGATGAATATTAGGATTCTTAAATAAACAAGAATTTACTAACTAGGAATTTTAACCTGGTTAGCTAATAGTCTAGAAATAACTTATAATAAGGTTAAAAACAACCAAACTATAAGTTATACAAAAGAGGAGGGGTTAATCTTGTAAAAAGTGAAACTAGAATTAATTAAAACAAAAACCAAACACACCATTTGGTGTCTGGTTCGATCAGAAGCAGGGAAGGGCGACCCCATCCTCCAAAACCCTAGCATTCACAAAAGCCACAAATTGAAGGCTTAAATCATGTCCAAATCGATTTTCAAGCATGAATTAATGATCACCTAGTTGAAGGGATCATAAGGTATGTAAAATCTTGAAGTTTTGATTCATCTCAAGTTCTAGGTTAATTATGAAAGATCGAAATTTAACTTGATTGTGTCATGCATGAATGTAATTAGAAGAGATATGGTGTCTAGGGATGAACCCTAGGTGAAATCTTGTTAAAAGATTTCATGATAATTATAGAGTTTATAACCACCATTGTAGGTGATTAATAAACTTGAAGAAAACTTGATAAGCCTTAGAATTGTGATCTTGTTCTAACATAAATCTGAAATTTAGATTAAATTTCAGAAATATTGATGTTAAGATATATGTAGGATTGACTAAGTAAAGTTAGTTTAGATGATAATTACAAGTCATGAACTTGGTTTTGTTTATATAAAAATCTGACCCGCTAGGTGTTTGATGGAACGCCTAAGTGAGGGTTAAAATGTTAAAAGTTGGGTAAAAACGCAGATTTGGTTATTGTAGCAAATTATGCGTTAAAGCTTGTGAAAGAGTTCTAAACTTATTGTGAATTGAACTCTTTAGGCAAGGAATCCGGAACATCAAGCGGACAAGACGGAGGTGATACACGCTTGAAAGGTGTGCTTTAAAGGTACGTAACTACGGTTCCGTTACATTATGCTTGATTTCGTATTTTCGTTAGTAGACTTTTAATTAGCATAATACATGAAATTGGCATTTAGTGGAAGTGATGAAGATCACTAGGTAAATAAACGGGTCAAAAGGTGAAATTATCACCCTTTGACAATATCGACTAATGGTTTGCCGAGTTACATGTTTATAGGAATAAATATCAAATGGATATGCACATCGCTATTGCTTAGCGGCTACTAAGTCAAGGTATTGAAACGGGTCAATATATTGATCCGAGCCAGGTATGTATAATGATTCAATTCATCATGTAGAACTTGAGGTTTTCTAAGAGTTAAACAAGGTCAAATTGGATATTTGGTTATCTTAAAGATAAACCGAATAATTCAAGTTATAATGGTAGTGTTTTAGAAACATAATGGCTTCTAAACAAGGTTATAGTTAAAAGATCGAATTTTTGGGTCAAACAAGTATCTGAAAGTCCTTTGTCGTAAAAGGACCAAAATTGACCAAAATGCCCTTGTAGGTTAAATTGAACAAACAACCCTTAAATGTTGTTTGGAAACAAGTTTCATGACTAAATAAATACTTAGAATAAGTGTAGAAGTTGAAAGATGTAATACGTTAGTCAAATAGCTCTATTTGAGTCTTGCCGTAAAATAACAATCCGAAGGGTAAAACTCGGAACATATAGATATACACATTGAAATCCAACACACAAAGATTTGTAGTTGAAGATTACTTGATAAGAAATGTAGGAATAAGATGCTAGAAATGAATGAAAGCGATTTCAAGCTTTAAAGTGCTTAAATACCCTAAACGGGTCAAAATAAGCATACGAGCGAAAACGGGTTTAAATTGTGTAATAAACCTATGATTAGAACCTAATATAGTAGGTAACATTAATTTGAAGAAGTGTATGAGATATAGGAATCAAATAAATACGTTTGTTTGATAAAATGCATAAACGGGTTAAAATTCAGTAAAAAAGGTAACGAGTCGAAGGCTTAGAAGTCTCGAAATTTCTTATGTTAGATGTAGGATTTTAACTCCATAAGATGGAGGATTAAATTACGGACGCGTAGGAAAAAGAATCGGGTAAAACGGATCAATAACGAAGAAGTTATGGCCGTTTCCGTGAAATCAGGTCGTGCTGGGTATGTACAGCATTAGCTGAAGGCAACAGGCTGTGAAAAACAGGGCTAGGCGTGACGCCTAGGCCCTTGGCATCACGCGAAGCCCCCTAACTCCGAAAATTTTTAAAATTTTGTCATTTTAACCCCTGTACTTGTTTGAACTTAATATTTGACTATCAAAACTAACTTTTAAGTTGGTTTTGATCATAGGTGAATGCCAAGAGTGCACGGATGAAGATCAACCGACGAGCAAGAACCGAACACGATCACGAAATAAGCTTCCGCACTATGTATCGTTATTATGTTAAACGACGAACGTACACATGATATGTTGTATACTTTTTAAATTGTAAAAAGTTTTAATAAACCCGTAATTTCCAATGCATATGTAATCTTAATTACATGATTGTTTTTCGTAAATGGTACGTTAAACCTTAATTTATAAGAACGGGTGTTACACATGTACCTGTTATAAGTTTATTATACAGTACAGCCGGCCACGTTCTCGGAGTTGTATGAATTGCTTCGATAAATCTTCTCCATAAATCATTTTCTTGTAGTCTATATTTCCACCACCACTTCATTAACAAAGAAATATTAGATACCTTCAACGGACATAAACCCAACCCGCCCTCCTCCTTCGGCTTAGTTATTTTATCCCAAGCTACCCAACATGTCTTCTTATTATTCGCCGTTCTACCCCAAAAGAAATCTCTTCGTTTGGCTTCCAAAATATCAATAATTTTCTCCGGGGCTTTGTATAACGAGAAGTAGTATGTAGGTAGACTTTCTAGAACTGATTTAAGAATAGTTAACCTCCCACCCATCGATAAACTTGCAGCCTTCCACCCCGCTAATCTTGACTAAAAAACATCTATAACCAGTTGCCAGTTTTGAACGCGGTTCATGTTCGCTCTGACCAATATGCCAAGGTATAGGAATGGGATCTTGCCGACTCTACAATTAAGTTTAGTAGCCAAGTTTTTAACCTCCGCTTCACCCACACCAACTCCAATGAGGCTAGATTTATGATAATTAATACTAAGCCCGGATAAAATGTTGAAGCACCTCAGTAATCGTATCATATTCACTGCATTTGAATCTCCCCACTCTCCAACTATTAAAGAGTCGTCAGCAAATAACAGGCATGAAAGTTGCGGGCCCCCGTTCGGGGCTTCGAATACTTTAAAGACCCCTTCCTCTACCGCCTTTTTAACCATCACCGTAAAAGCCTCCATACCAATGAGAAATAAAAATGGCGAAATAGGATCTTCCTGACGAATACCTTTTGAATACATAAATTCAAAGGTTGGCGTACCATTTACTAGCACCGAGGATTTAGCCGAGGAGACAACCCCGATCACCCATTTTCCCCATTTATCTGGAAATTTCATCTTTTCCATGATAGAATCCAAAAACGCCCAATTCAAGTTATCGTAAGCCTTCTCGAAGTCGATCTTGAAAATGAATCCTTTTTTTTCTTTTTTCTCATCCAAGATAAGTACTCGTTTACCATAAGTGGTCCATCTAAAATAGACATCTCTTTGATAAATGCCGATTGATTCTCCGATATAATAGAGTTCATAACCACTTTTATTCAGTTCGCCAACAATTTGGATGGGTGGTGATTTGTGGCAACTAATTTTAATCAAAACTAGTTGGGCTGGTTGGTTACTTCTATTATTCAAAGCTCAAGTGAACATTGATACAATTTTGGCTAATACAAATTTCCTTTTGGGCCGCAGGTAATTGAAGTGCATCTGGGTTCTTTGTTTTTGGACCGTGAGTAATTGACTGATTAATGAGTTTATATATGTGATTGACTGATTGATGTAACATTATAGGACCTGTAGGTCCCGACTTTTTTTATCTCGTACAGGGCCCAAAAAGTTTTTAACATTTTCGGAAACGACCCTGATATGTTTACAACTCACATGGAAGTTTACCGCTCGACCAACAAACACTTTTGATGTCTAGGGCATTATCTACAGTATATATACACAATATTCGTATCTTGAATTGGAGGTCATATCCAAATGAAGGTCCAAAACCGTCGTTTTAGTTTAATGGCCCTTGGACCGACCCTGAAGAATGGCTTTTTGGTCCCTTTCCTCTAGTGGTCAAGACATCACCTTTTCATGTGGATGATTCATGTTCGATCTTGATTCAAATACTCCTTTAAATGCCTAATCCCCTACTACAAAATATAACCTTGATAATTATAAACTTTTTAAAAAGCCATAAAATGTAAAAATACGTAGTTACAAAAACTTTAAAAAAGCCATAAAATGTAAAGATACGTGGTTACAAAAACTTTAGTTTTTCTTGTAACTAAAAAAAAAAAAACATTTTCTTGTAACTAAAAACAAAAAAAACAACATTTTTCTAACAATTTCTAGAATATTCGCCAAGAGAGGTGCTTCCAAAAGAGTGACGTCAGCCTTATCTTCATAAACCCTAAAATTTCTTATCTCAAAGCCTCAGTTAACCAACCCTCACCTACTCTCATCCTCTGTTATCTTCTCTGTTCTTCCAAATCTTCAGCCTTCAGGTAACCAATCCTTTCGTTTTCTTACTTATTCATCGATTTCAATTCATCACGTCTTAACAGTTCATCTGTTTACATATTCATTTCACACTTATATTCGATATTAATTTTGTATGTTAGGGTTTGTTCTATTGAAATTGACTTTATATTAATTGATGAATGATATCTTACCGTGTGAATTGAAGTTAAATTCGAGTCGTATAGTCTCTAGCTGTTTGTGTTCATGTTATTGTCAATTAGATTATAAAGATATTGATAATGACTAGTATTCATATGTAAGTTTGTAAATGTGAGTATGCTGATATGCTCTAGCAATTAAGTGATTGGATATTGTACTTTGTGGATAATAATAATGATAAATGTATATTTGTGATAGTTAGCTCTAAGGACCTGGAGATTTCTTAATTTAGTATAATAATTGGATAAAGCATTTAATCACGTTATGTTTTATGTAGCTGATTATTCGAGGATTGTAACATAACTTTGGTATCTGAAGTTGAATTCGAGTCGTGTTTCAGTTAAACGCGTGTATTCTCCAGGTTTTTGTGCTTGTATTCTTGTCAATTAGACCATATAGATATTAATAATGATTAATATCTATGCTTAAGTATGCAAATGTGAGTATGCTCTGGCAAGTTAATTGATTGGATTTAGTACTTTGTGGATAAGGTTGATGATAAACTGTGCAATTGTGAGTTGGTAAACGTTTTCGTGTTCTTGTCGGGTTCAAATAGTTAGCTCTAAGGACCTGAGGGTTCATAATTTACTATAGTAATTGTATTAACTAAACAAATTATGTTTTCTGTAGTTAATTGTTTGAGGATTGATGGCATCCATTACTCCTTTATCTTCCATTAGCTCTTTCGGAACTCCTAAGACAATCGCAAGTTCATCGGAAACTTTGTCTTCATTGTCTTCCATTTCTTCTGGTCGTCTTGTACACGGAAGACAAAATGTAGTTCTGCCGAGAAAAAGTTCTCTCAAGGTTAAGGCAGCCAAAGAGTTGTACTTCAACAGGGATGGTTCTGCTATTAAGAAGCTTCAGGTAAACATCAACATAAGATATTTTATCATTTTGTTATCATGATGGTACTTTGTGCTGATATGTACGTGAAATTATGTGTAGGCTGGTGTCAACAAGCTTGCAGATCTAGTAGGAGTCACTCTAGGTCCAAAAGGGCGCAATGTCGTACTAGAAAGCAAATATGGTTCTCCAAAAATCGTAAATGATGGTGTGACTGTAGCTAAAGAGGTACATAGATAAGCGTTTTTAAAGGGTATAGGGTAAAATGGTAAATCGAGTACTTGATACATTTTTGTCTGCATAGGTTGAATTGGAAGATCCTGTTGAGAACATTGGTGCCAAGTTGGTGAGACAAGCGGCTTCAAAGACTAACGATTTAGCTGGTGACGGAACGACGACATCAGTTGTTCTAGCACAAGGCTTGATTACCGAGGGTGTAAAGGTAATTTACTAAATGAATTTTAGAGAAGTTTGAATCTTACACAGTAAACAATTAAACATTCTCATCGTGAACTCTTTTTTTCTTTAGGTGGTGGCAGCAGGTGCTAACCCGATTCAGATTACTAGAGGTATCGAAAAGACCACCCGAGCTTTGGTTGAAGAGCTTAAAGCGATGTCGAAAGAAGTGAGTTTACCTTTATTTGCTGCTATTGCATCTTTGATATCTATGGTTACGAGATCTAACCGACTTTACGTTAATTGGGAAATTTCAGGTTGAAGACAGTGAGTTGGCTGATGTGGCGGCCGTAAGTGCAGGGAACAACTATGAAATCGGAAACATGATCGCTGAAGCAATGAGCAAAGTCGGAAGGAAAGGTGTCGTGACGCTTGAAGAAGGAAAAAGCTCCGAAAACTACTTGTATGTCGTTGAAGGCATGCAATTCGATCGCGGTTATATTTCTCCGTACTTCGTTACTGATAGTGAGAAAATGACTGTCGAGTATGATAACTGCAAGGTAACGAACTAATAATATTATTACTTTGTTTTCTTACGTTTTCGATTGTGATCTTAACGTTTCGCGGTTGTAGTTGCTTCTGGTTGATAAAAAGATAACAAACGCAAGAGATTTAGTCAGCGTATTGGAAGATGCTATTAAAGGAGGATACCCGATATTAGTTATAGCGGAGGATATCGAGCAAGAAGCACTTGCTACTCTTGTTGTGAACAAACTTAGAGGCTCACTGAAGATCGCTGCACTTAAAGCACCGGGATTCGGTGAACGCAAAAGTCAATATCTTGACGATATTGCTATTCTCACTGGAGGCAAGTGGTTCTGGCCCGGCCCGGCCCATTTTGATCTGTGGATGTTTTTTAATAGTTTTTTGTTTACTGTTTCAGGAACTGTAATCAGAGAAGAAGTAGGGTTAAACCTTCAGACTGCTGGAAGTGAAGTTTTAGGGCTTGCTGCAAAGGTGGTGTTGACCAAGGAGTCAACAACGATTGTCGGTGACGGCAGCACCCAAGAGTTGGTTAATAAGCGAGTTGCTCAGATTAGAAATCTTGTTGAGGTGAACTCTTAAGTCTTGCCTTTTACACACTGCTAGTGGGCTCTTTTTTTCTCTAGAAGTTACTGATATCTATGTTAACTGAATCTTACAGGTAGCAGAACAGGAATACGAAAAGGAAAAACTAAACGAAAGAATCGCCAAATTATCTGGTGGAGTTGCTGTCATACAGGCGAGTTTTTCAAGATTATACTCAGTGCTAGGGGTGTGCACGGTTCGGTTCGGTTTTAGGTTAAAACTGAAACCGTAATCGAAAGTTCTGTTTTCAGTTTTAGTAATGGTTGGGTTTGATTTTCCGGTTTTTGAAACAAATTACGTAAGATTCAAAAACAAATAGTATAATTCAAAGTTTAAGAATTTTTCTTAGATGTTTGCACTTGAGTTAATATATTTAATCTTTTCAATTAATATTGGTCACAAAAACCTAACCTTCTAATCTATTTTAATGTTTCTCCAAAGTTTTCATTAAGACGTTTTCTTTTATGATACTTTGAAAATCATTTAAATTTGATGTTAATATTTGTTATTTCTTGTAGACAATGGATAAATCATTTCAATGATAAATAAACATGTTAATGTTCTTGTTATAAATACTTAACATTCAAGAATAAAATTAATAATTTCTAAATCAATATATAACAAAAAAATAAAAAAATGATTTTTTCGGTTATTAGGTCGGTTCGGTTTTTTCGGTTTTTATAATATGCAAAATCGTAACCGAACCGCAAATTTTGGTTTGGTTTTGGGCGGTTTGTTTTTTTAGCATCGGTTTTCTGCTCACCCCTCTCAGTGCTCTATAAACGTAGTTGTTAGTCTAAAATTTCAAATATATTACAGGTTGGGGCACAAACAGAAACAGAACTTAAAGAAAAGAAACTGAGAGTAGAGGATGCCCTCAATGCAACAAAGGTTATACCGGAAGCTATTTTTATTTCTTATATACGGACGTCTTTTTTCATGAGCCGAACTTAAGTTCTTGACGTTTTACAGGCGGCTGTTGAGGAAGGAATAGTGGTTGGTGGTGGGTGCACTCTATTGAGACTTGCGGCTAAAGTTGACGCCATTAAAGCCACCTTTGATAACGATGAACAAAAGGTAGGAGCGGATATCGTTAAACGCGCGCTTGGTTACCCCATGAAGTTGATCGCAAAGAACGCCGGTGTTAATGGAAGTGTGGTGATTGAAAAGGTATTTTTCGGTTTACCTTTTAACCGTTTTCTGGTCTTTAATATTTATTAAGCTAGAAATGGCGTTACAAAAAATAATGTCAAAATGTAGAAAAAAAATTATTATAGGGGCCAAACGTGTTATTAGCGAAGTTGAGGGACTAAAATTGTGTTGTTTAAACTATATTAAAGGAAAGGATTAAACATGTGTATCAGCAAAGTTAAAAATGAAAACTAAGAAATGTGAAAACTTTAATAAGGTAGAGGGGCTAAACATGTTATTAGTAAAATTGAAGGGTTAATTAAGTTAAAAAGAAAAACAAAGGAATATCAAAAGTTTATTAAAGTAGAGGGGCTAAATATGTTATAACCAAAGGGAGGGATTAAAATGATAAAAGTGTGTTGCAAAAAAAAAAATGGAGGTTGCCACATGGCAACATGTGATAGGCTAAAATGAAAGTGAGAGGAAGAGTTATATATATATATATATATAGAGAGAGAGAGAGAGAGCGAGAGGGAGGGAAAGAAAGTGTACTGTACAATTGGCCTTAACGTACACGATGAGTATTCCGCACGTTATAAAACATCAAAACCATAAATCCGCATGTTAGAATTTGTCCGAGTTTGTGAAGCGTATGTTGGAAGTGTCCAAGTTTGTGAAACCGCATGTTGGAAGCTTCCGAGTTTGTGAAGTCCACATGTTATAACCTCAAATCAAGGTTTAAAAAAACGGAAACGAGTTTCGAGGCGTTTTCACTTCGCCTCACGAGGCGTAAGCCTCGAGGCGAACCGAGGCGTAAGCCCGAGGCGGAATTAAAAATAAATATAAACATTATATATCTTATAAAAATAGTAATACTAACTAAATCCATCATCAAATTCATCAAAATAATAAAAAACACACATAAAAAAGACCGAAATTGCTTGAAATTGACACAAAAACACAAAAACATCAAAAACAAATATCTAAAACCCCTGAGGCGCACCTGAGGCGCAGCCTTTTTAGCGCCTCAGCCCCTCTGAGGCGCACAAACAGTAGAAACCCCCTGAGGCGCGCCTCAGAATCGTTTTTTGGCCGTTTCGCCTTGAGGCGCGCCTCGAGGCGCACGCCTCAGCCGTTTTTTAAAACCATGCCTCAAATCCGCATGTTATATGTTCAGCGCGTAAGCATCGTACGTTAAGGCCAATTGTACGTTAACTAACCCCTATATATATATATGTATAGGGGTTAGTTAACGTACAATTGGCCTTAATGTAAGATGCGTAAGCTATGAGAGTTCCGCACGTTATAAACCTCCAAAACGAAATAACGCATGTTGAAACCCATAAATCCTGCATGTACAACCAGCCATAAAATCGCATGTTATGTTTTCGTAAAATTATATAATTACCATAAGATTTAGTTTCTTTGAATGTTTTTATATGATCTTTAGGTTCTATCTAGCGACAACTATAAGTATGGTTACAATGCTGCAACTGGGAAATACGAGGATTTAATGGCGTCTGGTATTATTGATCCCACAAAGGTAAGTCTCGTTTTCTTCATGGAGTTTTTGGTGTTTTATGTTTTTTTTTCTTTTTAATAATTGTTGAATGATGAGTTGGTGCAGGTGGTGAGATGTTGCTTGGAGCATGCATCGTCCGTTGCAAAGACATTCCTTACATCTGATGCTGTTGTGGTTGACATCCCAGAGCCTGAACCTGCACCACTTGCAAACCCAATGGACAACTCAGGTATGTACAGCTAATTTTTGACATTTTTCCTGTTTCCTTGTTTTCGTATTAGTTAGTGTGCTTTTACTTATCGTTTATGGAGATCTGTTTATCGACGGTATATGAATTTTAATATATATAATTGTCTTCATTACCAGGTTATGGCTACTAAGCTGCAGCTAGCTAGCAAATAGAACATTAAACCTGTGGGAGTGCTTTGCAAATTTATAATCAAGAAATGTTGCTTCCCCCACGTTTATTTCTGTTAGCTCATTTTTATGACTGTAAGGAAGTTTAAACCCTTTTTCCAATTATTTGGAGGTGGTCGAGTAGGTTGAATTTTGGCGGAAAAAAAGATTTGTAGGATTGGTATCTATATTCAATAAGAAAGCGGTATTGTCTATGAGTGGCTTTAGTTATAAAACATAAGGCTTCTTTCCAATTGGTATCTTTAAAACGCCACTCTTAAGCATTTAACGGTTCTTTATATGGAAATTGGATTCGTAACAAACGCACCATGTGGCTAGTATTTGAGAACATGAATTATCGATTTAGTAAACAAGTAGACTCCGAGAATCCAGCTATATGCAGAATGAAAGGGGCATGTAATATGTCAAAACAAGCCTTTTTCTTTTGTCACTCATTTTTGTTTTTGTTACCTACTGAAGTAGTAAACGATAAAACCATCATTTCGACCTGCATTATAAGAGCAAAATTATTGTTTGATACCTTAAACTCACAACATACTTGGAAGCTGGAACGACCATTATTGGTTCGATGGCTAGGATTTCGGTTATGGAGTTTGGTTTTTTGTGCACCTCTGCTTGGACAACTTCATACAGAGCATCTTCTCTCTATCGCACCTTGCGGGACTTATCCAACGGCAATGAAATCTGGATCAAACTTCCTATATAGTGATTCTAGCGCCTGAATAAGCGGTAGTCTTCATTAGGCGTAAATGTTGTGCTATGAACGTCACACAAAAACATGAAATATATGTTTAGTAAGTAGTAACACAACTATAAACTAGAGAAAAACAAGATTAGCTTGGACTTTTAATAAACAAGCAGCAACTTAACATTCTTGCTTAAGGCTCCCAACACCAATACATAAACTCAAAATATTTGAAAAACCTGCCTGATAATTGATAGATTAGCAACACCTAAAAGAAAACCTTCCCATAAGCTTTTCTCAAGCGAATCCACGCCATCTCACGAACCTCCTTACATTTACACATCATCGTCATTTACCAAAAGCCATTCGGTTTACTTAAGGCGTTATTGTTAATTCAATCTTGCTTGAATAATAGTTGCTTTTGATTGGTTCTTTATTTATAGTGTAGGCATCTAACCCATAGATGAAAAAGCATGGTTTAGTGTTTTTACGTCTATTTTGTGTTTGGTTTAACATTCCCGCCGCAACGCACATGTCCTTAAAACTAGTTTGATACTTTGATGTAATTATCAATATACACATACAAAACTAAAAGAAAGTTTTAGTAAAGTTATTTGAAGGAACAAATGACGACTATGTCTTTGTTTCACTCTTTCATTGTTTTCTTTGTTTTTCATTAGCGAGCGGGATTAGCTTAGTAACAAAAGTGAAAGTTAGAAGTGTTATTGGTCAAATTGATGGTTATTAATTATTAGAATTCAATTTCCTAGCAAAAATGCCAAGTAGACGTCATAGCACTAAGCAACATCATCATGGGGCATACATGGTTACTTCTTTGTTATAATAAAAGCCATTCGGTTTACTTCTTTGTCATTTCTTTTACCAAGTGTCTATGTGGTCGTTAGAAAGCATGTGTGTATATGTTTAATTTTGTTAAGAGTTTACATTCCTTTATGTATATAACCTTTAACCCTTTTAGTAGTTCCCATATTGTGGATTTCAAGTATTCACAAAACAAAAGTCATGCTCAAACCCATGCCTAAAAAGATGAGATAAAGTGGGGTAGTGGTGGTCTTTTTTTGGTACATTTGCATCAAATCTATTTGGTACTTGTGTGCTCCTAAACAAGTAAGCTTTGATAAGAGGGCATGCCAACACTTATGATCAACAATTTCCGGACATGCAATTAGTGTTGGTTTCATCATTCATGGGTCATTCCCTTATAAATTAGTTTATTTGAGTTGTTTTCATAACAAATAAAAGTTAGAAACTAAGTTATTTTAAGAGATCGAAAATCACTTATAAATATTTTCTAAACACATATAACATTCTGAATATGGGCAGACCTAGGTGATAGGTTGGGTGAGCGGACGCACCCGTTGAAAAAAAAATTAGTATATTTTATAGGCAAAAATTTCGATCGCACCCCTTGAAAGTTTGGTTACACTCCTCGTTCGCACCCACAGAAAATAATTCTTGGGTCTGCGTTTTATCTTAAAAGTTACATTATTGTAATAGCTTAGTTTGTAGTAACACTTATTAATTATTTATACGAATAGACAAAGTATTTGTCATGTTCTCTTTTATTACAACAATACAACTTATGCCACACATAAAATAACAACAAATTTTTTTTAATTTTTTTTCCTCAACGTGATACATGTAAAGTTTTAATATTAGACAATACAAATAAACCACAAACAATAAAATATCAAATATCACAATTATGACGTTTGAAAAAAACCCCAAATTTGAGGATAGTGCACGGAAGGAGGAAGCTAGTGGCATGTGAGTTAACCTTAAATAATTATTTTAATACCAAAATTTAGGTGACCAAACTTTATATACAACTGTTTTGGAATCACTCCTAACGAGAATTTGACCATTGGCATCAAATACTTATATATAATATCGAATAAGATATTGACACTAACAAAGATATACCAAAAGATTATAAAGCAAACTAGTTATAAAATCCGTCGCTAACGCGGCGAATTTCTTTTGTTATTTAGTCTGTGTTTACATGTGTTTGAAATCACTACGAGCGCGTTGTACACGGAATCACTGACAAAAATAAAAAGAAAATGTAGAAAAAAACACTAAAAAATAACCGAAAGAAAATCAACTAAAAAAGTTGTATGGTAATGATGTTGTTCGGTAGAAGCCCATAGTCAGAGATAAGCAAATAGTAATGGGTACCGGTACCGAAATCCCCAAAAGTGGGTACATGTATCGAATATACCTGGTACGGTACGGTTCGGTACCGGTCGGTACTGGTACGACACCGATATTTGAGGGTAAAACTGGTGAATACCGGTGCCGAACCGGTACCGAAAGCACACCCCGATTCGATAAATTTAATACTGGTACCCGATACCATTTACTCTTCGGTTAGTAATGTTACTATTCAATTCTATTTTTAATATGTAATTTTTAATATGTAACTAGTTAAATTCCACCCGCGCGTTGCGGTGGGGACCCAATGACTGCAAAACGCGTGTCAGTAACGGCAAGCAGATAACGAATACCGAATATCAAAACATAAATAAAAATGTCGTGAAAAGGATAGTAAATCCGTCCTAAAAGAAGCGATTTTAAATAACCTAATATATAATAATAGGATCCACACGTCCTACACGTTGGAAAGTCGGTTGTTTCAGTTCAGTTATTACAGTGCTAACACACTAAAATATGGATGAGCTCGGTACCGGTAACGGCACCGAAAGTACCGTTCCGGAAAATCATCGAAATTAGGTACCGGCACCGAAAATGCTCGGTACAATACGGTTTGGTATTTGAAGGTAAAAATCAATAAATATAGGTATGGTGCTAGACCGGTGTCGAATCGAAAGTAACGATTCTGAAAATGCCAAAAGGTGGGTACCAAATTGGTACCAAAAATGATTTGGTATAGTAAATTTGGTACCGATACGATACCGGTTTGATTACAGGATTTGATACGATTTGCTCATCAATAATCTAAATATCCAAGTTAATTTTACATGCTACAATTCATTCATTACGTAAAAAGACAAAAAATAAAGCAAAATAAGTTGTTGTGTATATAAAACCTCATTCAAACGAAATACAGTTTACTTACTGTATGTATGAAAAGTAATCTAAACTGTGCAATTACTTGCATTGCTACGTTGCTACAGGATTTGATGAGCTCGGTACCAACCGGTACCGAAAATACCGTTACCGAAATCCCCAAAAGTGGGTACCGGTACCGAATATACCTGGTACAGTACGGCTTGATACGGTCGGTACTGGTACGGCACCGGTATTTGAGGGTAAAACCCGATGAATACCGGTGCCAAACGGATACCGAAAATACACTCAGTTTGGTAAATTTGATACCGGTACCCAATACTATTCATTCATTTATATTTTTATTAATGTTAATTCATTTTTCTTACTGTTCATTTACTTCGATTTTTAATATATAGGTCAATTATATGTTACTGTTCTGAATTTTTAATATATAGGGTAATTATATGTTACTGTTCATTCAGTTGAATTTTTAATATACTGTTCATTTACTTCGATTTTTAATATATATATATATATATATAATATATATATAGGTCAATTATATGTTACTGTTCATTCAGTTGAATTTTTAATATATAGGGTAATGTTCATTTACTTCGATTTTTAATATATAGGTCAATTATATGTTAGTGTTCTGAATTTTTAATATATAGGGTAATTATATGTTACTGTTCATTCAGTTTCAGTTCAGTTATTACAGTGCTAACACACTAAAATATGGATGAGCTCGGTACCGGTAACGGCACCGAAAGTACCGTTCCGGAAAATCATCGAAATTAGGTACCGGCACCGAAAATGCTCGGTACAATACAGTTTGGTATTTGAAGGTAAAAATCAATAAATATAGGTATAGTGCTAGACCGGTGTCGAATCGAAAGTAACGATTCTGAAAATGCCAAAAGGTGGGTACCAAATTGGTACCAAAAATGATTTGGTATAGTAAATTTGGTACCGATACGATACCGGTTTGATTACAGGATTTGATACGATTTGCTCATTAATAATCTAAATATCCAAGTTAATTTTACATGCTACAATTCATTCATTACGTAAAAAGACAAAAAATAAAGCAAAATAAGTTGTTGTGTATATAAAACCTCATTCAAACGAAATACAGTTTACTTACTGTATGTATGAAAAGTAATCTAAACTGTGCAATTACTTGCATTGCTACGTTGCTACAGGATTTGATGAGCTCGGTACCAACCGGTACCGAAAATACCGTTACCGAAATCCCCAAAAGTGGGTACCGGTACCGAATATACCTGATACAGTACGGCTTGATACGGTCGGTACTGGTACGACACCGGTATTTGAGGGTAAAACCCGATGAATACCGGTGCCAAACGGATACCGAAAATACACTCAGTTTGGTAAATTTGATACCGGTACCCAATACTATTCATTCATTTATATTTTTTATTAATGTTAATTCATTTTTCTTAGTGTTCATTTATTTCGATTTTTAATATATAGGTCAATTATATGTTACTGTTCTGAATTTTTAATATATAGGGTAATTATATGTTACTGTTCATTCAGTTGAATTTTTAATATACTGTTCATTTACTTCGATTTTTAATATATAATATAATATATATATAGGTCAATTATATGTTACAGTTCTGAATTTTTAATATATAGGGTAATTATATGTTACTGTTCATTCAGTTGAATTTTTAATATATAGGATAATGTTCATTTAATTCGATTTTTAATATATAGGTCAATTATATGTTATTGTTCTGAATTTTTAATATATAGGGTAATTATATGTTACTGTTCATTCACTTGAATTTTTAATATATAGGGTAATTAATATATATATATATAGGACAATGAATAATTGAAGAAATATATAAACCAAAATATCTAGAAGATATTATGTTGTTTGGACCTAACCGAAAACCTTAACATAATATATTAACAAATGTTTGTATATTAAGAATATGGGGTATGGGGCGGGGTTGGGGCGTTGGTTGGGTACAAACGCCTAAGTCACCACTACGCGTGGGCTTTGGTTTCGGCGTGGCCCCATTGGCGGGAGTTTCAGCCCGGCCGTGGGGCGGGTCTACGAACCTGACATGGCGGGATCTCATTGGCCAACAAAACTAGCCGTTGGGCATTAATTTTATAAAAAAAAACTTTTTTCCTATATAAATACCTTACCATTTTTAACATTTTTCTCACACAATATCAAAACATAAAACACAATCTTGCCATGAGTTCTTCAAGTTCAAATGAATCGTCATCATCATCTGACGATGGAGCGGAAATATTTCTACAAACGATCGTGACGGTTGTGAAAGCTATCGTGGAAGACGATGAGGAAGAGACTTCGAAACCACTCGCCCCTTTTCAATGATCGGGTAAATGGTATAGGACCCAAAGGAAGTTTATTTGTAAACGGGGTTGAATACGTGTATGGGTACTACCTAGTTGATGGGATTTACCCGGAGTGGGGGGTTTTCGTAAAATCGTTCACAAGACACGGTACCATAGATCCAAAGAGATTAAAGTTTAACAGGGTCCAAATGGCTGCACGTAAAGACGTCGAGCGAGCGTTCGGTGTTTTGAAGAAAATGTGGCGAATATTGGCAATGCCTTGTCGACTATGGTACAAGGATCAGATTGGAAACGTGATGTACGCATGTATCATTCTTCACAACATGATTTTAGAGGATGAAGGTGGAGCGGTCGTTATCTACTATGATGACGATGACCCCCAACCAGATAACGTAATAGTTACGAACGAAGATAAATCAACAAATGAATTTTTGATCAAGTCACGGGATATACATCACAACCTTCGATCTGATTTGGTGGATCATGTTTCAACGCTTCCTGGGTTCGAAACCGACGAAGAATGATTGTTTTTATTTTGATACTATATTTTTTGTAATTATTATGTATGTTTATGTAGTTTTTAATGGTTTATATATATATATATATATATATATATATATATATATATGACAAAGATCCGTTAGGTTTTTTTTTATGGTTTTTTAGCTATTTTAGGTTGTGTTCACATTGGTTCTCGCAATAAAGGTGGTTCTCGCATGAGCCTTACTATATATATATATATATATATATATATTAAAAAAAAATTACGTGGCTTGGCCACGCCACCCCAGCCACGCCCACCATACCCCTATGAACTTGGGTTTGTGTATTGAGTGCCCCATAATCCACGTGTCAACCCATGCCCCAAACCCCCGCCCCACCATACCCCACAGTCTAATGGTAGATACGATGGTTTCAATTTATATTAAGTGGTGTTAATTGATTAGACGAAAGAGATAAATTATAGAAAGAACGAGTTACATAACTTAAAGAGTAAATTACACAGATTGTCCTTTAATTATACCCTAAATTGCAGTCCCTGCCTTTTCCCTTTAATTTGTGCAGGCCATGTCCTTTAAATAACAAATTTGCACACTCCTTGTCCTTTGCTCCAAACCCCATCCAACTACCCAGTTAAATGCCATCATGTGCCTCTCACATGATGGGTAAATTTGTAAAATTACCCTCCACCTACCCTTTAAAACCCCATTAAAAACCCCAGGAGCCTTCTTCCTCCCCACATAAATTAGGGTTTTGATTTCTTCATCAAGTATAAACACTTCCTCACTTACATTCAGTTCCCTCATCAAACTATAAACACGAAATCATGGTTTATTGCAGATGTGGAACAACAGCGACTCTTAGGACATCTTGTACTTCAAAGAACCCAGGGAGAAGGTTTTATGGATGCCCTAGATGTGGATTCATCTGCTGGTTTGATACCGCGGTTGGTGAAAGATCACAAGGTGGAAAAGCAGCCATTCTTAACCAACACTTAGCATCTAAAGTTGAAACATCACAAGTTGCAAATATGAACCTGTACAGGATGTTGATCATGAGTTGGGTGTTTCTGATCATGAGTTGGGTTGTTTTCATTGTGTTTGCTCGTTTTTTCTTAATGTAATGTGATGTAAAGTTGGTATGCTACTCTGCTTTGTAATGTGCAGGTTTAGTTGGTTTCGTCTATGTTTAGTTGAAAGTGTTATGTAATTTGTAAGTTGCAAGTCGATTAATGCAAGTTGGTTTTTAATGTGTAAGTTGCAAGTCTATGTTTAGTTGGTTTTTTCTTAATGTAATGTCATGTAATCTGCTGCACAAACCAAAAGCCAAACGAATCACACCCCTATAACCCAAACCAAACCAAACCAACCTAAACTATGAAACCCTGCACTGCACAAACCAAAATCCAAACCATACACATCATAAACCTGCAATAAAATACGTCGCCTGCTGCACCATAACATATCATTCCAAACATACACAACTGATAACATAACTAAGTCCAACAAAAGACAAAGGTTTACAATCCAAACATTTCAAACATGTAAACAAAACATAAAAACCATAGTTTTAAGTCCAACAAACTATCAAACTTCCTAGGATGCCTCCTGTCCCTTGCATGTTCTGCGATTGTGCCCTATTTTGCCACACTTCAAACAGTTCTTCGTGGTTCCCTTCTTTGTCAGTCTTCCATCTTTTGTTGACTCCTCCAACTCCAGGGCTGACCTCTTTCTGGCCTTTTTTGGCCTACCAATAGGCTTGTGATGGTTTGGTGGTGTTAAAGTGGTAGGGACATTAGACTTGGGCCACAAAGTCCTCCCATTGATTGGAAAAACCTTATACTTGTATACCTGTTTCCACCTATCCATTGTGTACACTGGATGGACAAATGTCTCAGGTAGTTCTGTTCCTTTCCCACCATACATATTCTTGTTCCATATCGAAGCCACAACATGTTTGCACGGCATCCCTGTGATCTCCCATTTCCTACATGTACATGTTCTACTTTTTAAATCCACCACAACACCAAATCCAGCAGGGCCTCTAACTTGATAATGGTCTTCCCCATTCCACATGACTGAACACCTACTAGCTTGTAACTTAATCTCCTCAAACTTCTTGTGAGCATATGGTGTCAACAGTCCATCACAGTTGTCCATAACTCTAAGCACATTCACAATCCTTCTCATGAGATACTCCCTGATGTACTCCAAAAGGGTGATAATAGGTTTGTCTCTTGCATCCATTATCCTTGAGTTAAAAACTTCACACATGTTGTTTAACAACACATCTGATAGTGCCCTACCTGTTGCATGATAACAGATCAGTCAACATTGACAATGTTAAGAGAATGTTAATTATTAGAGTGTAGATAATATTAACCTGAGAAGTGTGATCTTGACCAATGTTTTGGTGGGATATCAGACAACCATAGTTGTGCTTCAGCATTGAATGCCTTCAAGGATTGCATGTTTTGTTCAAAGTACTCAACAGTGCTTGATGTTGCTAACTTCCATAAGTTATCTTTGTATTCTTTTCCTTTGAATCTCAACTTCATATTCTCATGAACATGTCTTAGGCAAAACCTGTGTTCAGCACATGGGAACACCTTCTGCAGTGCTGGGATTATGCCCTGTAATAACACATTTAAGTGCACCATACACACAAGTAACAGTTAAATCAAAAGAGTAAGTAATATTGGACTGACCTTTTGCCTGTCACTAATGAAGGTAAAGTTTGAATTAGACTCCAATTCCAGATCTTTACCAAGGCACTGAAGGAACCATGTCCAAGAATTCAAGGTTTCTGCCTCAACTACTGCATAGGCTAAGGGGTATATCCCATTGTTAGGGTCAACACCAACAGCACTAAGAACCTGACCAGGGTATGGACCCTTTATAAAAGCTCCATCCAGACCCAACAAGTCTCTACCAATTGCTTTAAACCCCTGCTTCAGTGACCCTAGACACACATAAATCCTTTTGAACTTTCTGGTCAGAGACCTGTGATCTGCACATGGTTCTACCTCAATCTGAACTGTAGTACCTGGATTTGTTTTGTAAAGTTCACAGATGTAATCCCTTAGAAGACTGTATTGTGCTTGATAATCACCATGAAGTTGGTCAAGTGCCTTTGTTTTTGCTCTGAAAGCTTTCATTCTTGAAACCTCTACCTCGTATTTCCTTTGAAGTTGATCCTGAAGTGCCTTCACAGGAATATTAGGATTTTCTGCAATTTGTTCCTTTAGTTGCTTACAAAGAAAAGTAGAGGTGCAATGATACACAGATCTGGTTTGGAGACACTTGTGCTGAGTCATTAAAGTCTTTACCATCCAAGTCTCAGCATTTCTCTCTTTAGATATTAAAATAATCCAAGGACACTCCTTTTTTTGAGGGTCTGCTTTTTTACCTCTCCCACCTATATTTTTGTCCCCACTGGGCTTGTCTTTACTACCAGGAGAATCTTCCACTTGTTTTCCTTTTGACCTTGTTACAATCTTATGGCCTACTTCATTATATGCAGATTTCATGGTATGTCCTTTATCATTGCCTCTTTTTTTTTGGACAGTTTTACCCTTCGTCTTTACACCACCTTTATCAGAATGACTATGGATACCATGTGCATCAACTTGGAAATTTGGTAACTGACCCCTGCAAACAGCCCTCACTCTTTTACTATCATCCTTAACAATCCTAAGTTCCCTCTTAGTTTCCACAGCATGCTGCTTGATTAATTCTTTGGCTTCTATCTTGTTTCCAAAAATCTGTCCTAGGTAGAAATTGCTCTTTTTCTCATTGGCATTCCTTAAACCCTTAAGCATTTTCTTCCTAGCACTAGACTCATCCAAATCAGACTCACTTCCACTTTCTAATATATCATCATTTAAAACATCTTCATCAATTAAATCACCAACTGCATCATTATTGTCATCAATCCCCTCATCAATGTTTAGTCTAAAATCCCTCATATCTACCTCTACATCCTCCCTAGCTGTGTCATCGCCTAGAAAGTCACTGTCATCATCTTCATCTTTTGCACCAGTTTCTTTATCTAAACTATCATCTACAACATGCCTAACATTAGCCTTGGCATTGTTTTGGTGTTCATTATTAACCATGTTGTCATTTAGACCCAAGAAGGGATCAAACTCACTCATGAAATCTGCAAAAAAAGTTGAACTTTCTTGTGCTTGTCTCTCTTCAACAGAAATATTATCACCTTCTCCAAGTACAGGTTTATATGCACCATCATCTACATTATCATCCACATTGTTATCAATAACACCTTCATCTACATTATCATCCACATTGTTATCAATAACACCTTCATCTACATTATCCTTTGCATTGTTATCATTATTCTCACCTAAATCATTTGCTAAGGGATGCCAGCCTAACATCATCCTTGGATTTTTGCTAATGATCTCAACACCAGTACTAAGGTTCTCATCCACATTGTTATCAAGTACAGGTTTATATGCACCATCACAAGTACTAAGGTTCTTATCCACATTGTTATCAATAACACCTTCATCTACATTATCATCCAGTCCATCACCAACTTCAGCAATCCTAATTTTTCCAGGGGTATAGAAATATGTATGCACATTTGTTACTTCAAACTCAGTGTAAACATGCATGGTTTTATAATCAGTTGTGTACTTGCAAAATCCAATAACATCTAAGTCACTACCTAGAGCACGAAGGCCAAATCCTAGTTCCTGATTAGGTATCTTATAATGATAAAACCTAATAACATCTGTTGCATACCCTAACTTTTTCAATACCAAATCCAACTCATGAACAGAAAAAAAGTCAGGATCCAACTGATCAACATAGTTGTGCTTACCCTCCACATACTCAAAGTTTGGAAACTTAGTGAAACAACCACCATGATGTAGCTTTATAGCGAACAAATTGGGAAAACGCCCTGAAATTAAATAGATAGAAGTATAAATTTTTCAGAAATTCAACAGCCAAACATATATTTTTTAACGGAAATTGAGGAAATGCAACTCACTGTAGTAATTGTCAACCGTTTCTTGATCAACGTTTGCACGAATAGACCACCTTGGTCGCAGTTCGTAAGTGTCCGTCATTGCATTTGATCGATTTGATTAGGGTTTCTATCGATTTGTGGAGTGAAGGGTTTTTGAGAGTGTGTTCTGGGAGGAAGAAAGACTACAGAGGTTTTAAAGGGTAGGTGGAGGGTAATTTTACAAATTTACCCATCATGTGAGAGGCACATGATGGCATTTAACTGGGTAGTTGGATGGGGTTTGGAGCAAAGGACAAGGAGTGTGCAAATTTGTTATTTAAAGGACATGGCCTGCACAAATTAAAGGGAAAGGGCAGGGACTGCAATTTAGGGTATAATTAAAGGACAATCTGTGTAATTTACTCTAACTTAAAAGTTACATATAGTTTTTTTTTAATTTCTCTCTATAATAATTAGATTTTGTATGTGACTTTGAATCTAATTTTAAGATTTAGGTTTCACATCAACGGATTTATCGTTTTATTGTTGTTGCTTTTTGTGGTTGTGCATGTCGTCTATGCTCTCTTAGGTTTCTTTTTTTTTCTTTTTTTTCTTGAACAGTGAATACATAAACACACCCCTCAAATCTACTACTAAAATTCATCTACGTCTCACTTTGTTGGACTCAAACCTACACCACTTTAGCGAGGATAAATTCTTGTGCCACTAAGCAATGATGCCAGCGACCTTCATTTACACATCCGAGTCACACATGTTCTCTTACGTATCCAAACTTTTGGACCAAGCTGTCGTCACCAAGATATTTGCTTATTACGAAGTTATTGTCGCAACACCAATGTGTGTTCCATCACGTGATGTCTTTAGTTTTAGAGTAAACTGCAATTTTACCCCCTGAGGTTAGGGGTCATTGGCACTCGTACCCCCCCCCCCCCTAAGGAAATAATTGCAATTTTACCCCCCACTGTTCACTGTTATGTCGCAACCTTACCCCCTAAGCTCAATTTTGTTGACTGATATGTTGACTTGGTGGTGAAATGACTATTTTACCCTTTTATTTTACCCCCTGTGTTTTGTTTACTCTGTAATTTTACCCCCTACCACCACTGCCACCGCCATTCACCACCACAACCACCACTACCACCTCCAGCCACCACCCTCAACCACCACTGCCACCGTCATTCACCACCACTTCCATCTTCTTCCTCCCCCTCTCTCTCTCTCTCTCTAAAAAACCCACCACCCGCCTTCATCTTCAACAATCACCACCGTCATCTCCACACCCCAGCCACCAATCATACACATACATACAACCAAACCATTCATAATCACCACTGTAAGACAACAACCACCTCTGCTGCAACAACATCCATCTCTGCAAACACCTATCTGCTTTTATAACTCAAACATGAAGTGTCAAAACCCTAACCTACCAATGTTCTTGATCTTAACAAACACTAACAAATCCTATAGAATCTTAACAACAGTTGTAAAAAGGTAAGTCAATGAAGAAGAAGAATCAATCACAAACTATTAAAGTTCAAAACTACTAGAACACCAAACATATAAAATCCTGTTGATGATATAACAAAACCAGATAACTAAAGCAAGAGTCACAAAACAAAACAAAACAAAACAAAACAAATAACAAACAACTGAAACCATAACCCTCCTACCAAAACACCTTGATGATCATGAATCAATCTAATATTGAGGAATCTCAACATCACCATCCGCAATCTCCTGCTGCAAATCCTTTGGGTCTTTCCCATCAACCGTACACCCAACGGAAACACAAGTACCCAATATCTCCTTCAAAGTCCCCTGCAACTCCTTAGCCATAGACCTCGCTCGCATAATCTTCGCTATCTCAATAACATCATCAAGCGATATGTTCCCACTATGCTTAATGTTCTTCACCTTCTTCCGGTCCCGTGCCGGCTCCTTCAACGCCTTGATCACCAACGCAGCCGCTGACGGCACCACCGACACCTTCGCCTGACGGTTCTGGACGGTGAGTTTGACGGTGACACGTAGGCCTTTCCAGTCTTTTGCTGTTTCTTTTGCACCAAAATTGTATGTTTCTAGTTGTGGCAGCAGTGGTGGTTGTGGCGGTTCAGATGGCGACGGTGATGGTTGAAGATGATGATGATGGAGGTTCAGATCTAGACTTATCAATAACGAAGAAGACAAGACTGGTTGTGGCGGGGGTGGTGATGATGGCGACGGTGATGGTTGTGGCGGCAGTGGTGGTTGTGGCGGTTCAGATGGCGACGGTGATGGTTGAAGATGATGATGATGTAGGTTCAGATCTAGATGATGATGATGGAGGTTCAGTAGGATTCTATATATAATAAAAATAATAATAAAAATAAATATAGTGTAAGATTACCAAAATACCCTTACATATAATGGTCAAACTACCGTTGACTGAGCTTAGGGGGTAAGGTTGCGACATAACAGTGAACAGTGGGGGGTAAAATTGCAATTATTTCCTTAGGGGGGTAAGAGTGCCAATGACCCCTAACCTCAGGGGGTAAAATTACAGTTTACTCTTAGTTTTACTCTGTTTCCATAGGGCTTTGTTGTGCTTTGTGATCACGGCAATATCCCATGTTTTTAACTCCACACCCCTAAATATGTTAATCACCTAATCATACTTGATACCAATCATGTTATTTTGAAATTTTGAAGTAAGAAAAACTAACACCTCAATAATTAACATTTTTTATTAATTATTAATATTGAAAATAACAATAGAAATAAGAAAAACTAACACCACAATAAATTACATTACCCTATTATAAATTAACAACATCTTGGTGTTTAGTAGACTTATACCTTAAGCTTTGGGGGTTTCCCAAAAAAAATGTTAATGTTTAGTAGAGTTGTACCTTAATTTATATACTATTAACTTTTAACATTATGGTGCATTATACTCTAAGCATATATTCTTGGACAATGGTTTTTTTACAAAACATACTATTAATTTTTAACATTATGGTGCATTAAAAGTGGTACTCTAAGCATATATTCTTGGACAATGGTTTTTTTTACAAAACAACTAGCTTGTGTGGGTTATTGTTTTGGGCCAACTCTCTTTAATTGTACCGGTACCCACTTTTTCTGTTTTTCGGTACCGGTATCGGAACGGTACCAGTAACAGTACCAGTATTTACAGGTAAAACACCGGTAAATACCAGTACCGGTACCGAACTCGTATATTCGGTACTGGTACCCACTTTTCCTGTTTTTCGGTACTGGTACTTTGGGTACAGGTACCGGTTTGATACTGAACAGGTACCATGCTCATCCCTAATCAACATCAAGTATTTGTATTTCCCTCCATAAGACATTTGGAAACACAATGTGATCGTTTGGATATCTAACTTGATACAAAGATGTAGTAGTTAATCCTTAGGTTTGTGGTTTTAAAACGCAACGAACGGGTCGATAGAGAAGTATAAAATAGATTCACTACGCCGTAATTGTAAGGCCCTAGTAGTATAAAATAGATTCATTGTGTCGTAATTTACAAGGCCCTAGCCGCAACGCGGCGGATCTTACATCTAGTTTTTTATTAGTTATTAATATTGAAAATAACAATAAATATCACACCATGTCACAAATAACATTATATCAAGTCAATTGCCATAAAAATACAAACCGGATTTGGTGGCGCACGTTGGAGTATGGATTGTGGGCGGCAGCTTAACATTGAAATTTGTCTTTCTTGTTTCATTAAGGGTGTCTTCTTGTTTCTTTAAAATATCTCACTCATTAGTCTCCTAAGTCGTAATCCACGGCTCTTTTTACGGAACCACGATAACTACAACGACTTCAGTTTTAATCACCCATGCGACTGTGATCTTTAGTCTTTATTCAAGTGTAAACGAGCCAAGTTGCTCATAAGCTACGTAGCATCTGCTCGTTAAAAGCTTAAATGAAGCTCGAGTCTAAAATAAGGTTGTTTAATAAACGAACTTATGTCGAACTTTATTTATCGAGTTCGAGCTGACTCGCGAGCCAAACGAGCTTAATATTTGTAAAATTTTTATATAATTATATTTAATATGTGTTGTGTTTGGATCAAATACAAATACGTTTTAGCGTGTGAACTCTACAAAGTGAAAAAAGGGGTGACATTGTTGTAATACTCTGATACAATATTGTTGTAGGGTAATTATATATTTGTTCTGATAGAATATCGTTGTAGGGTAATTATATATTTGTTGCATAGTATAATTAACATAGTTATAAAAAGAGTTAAATTCGATTTTCCTCCTAAGATTTGCTAAAAACATTTATTTTCCTCCAAAAGATTGTTTTACCTCCAAAAGTTTCATATATGATTTCAATATTTTCCACACCTCTAACACCATCCATTTTTTCATTAAGTTCATTCCATGTACTTGTCACATCCAATATATAATATAGATGTATACTAGTTGTAGGACCCGTGTGAGCACACGGGTAGGTTTAATAACCATCAAAATCAAATACGACAAAATAAATTATAATACATCATTTAAATTGTTTGCGTTTAGTTACATATCTTTATGAATGAACTCCATTATCACTTCCACCACTTTACCCTTCAGTAATGAAAATAAAAAAATTAAAAGAGGACATTTTTTAAATAAAAAGAAAATAACAAACATGTTTAAAGAAAGAGAACATCTTTTAAAATAAATAAATAAATAAATAAAAAAACGGGTTACATGTTTAACAAACATGTTTAAAAATGGATTATAAAGAAAGGGAATTAATAACACATGTTTTCACACGGCTATACTAAGGTGGTCAACCTTGATGATTCGACTTTTATAGTGCATGCAAAGAGTAAAACTACCTGCCCATCCGCAAATTAAAACTTTAGTACATAAATAAATATAAATAAACAGATAATATGTGGTAGTAAAATACTTTTAGGATGTACTCCAGATCAAGAGATGTTTCATGTCCTTCTAAGGCCAACGCCTAAAACAAAAAATATATTGATCTGTTAAATTAACAAATAACAATAAATCTAAATAATGAATGTTGAAAAAACATTACTAAATGTCTCGTATACCTTCATAAATATATCGAGATCTTCATCAGGTCGTATTCTTGCAACTTTCTCTCATCTTCAAAGCCTACGCACGCTGCTCTTCGAAGAACTCTACCTGTAAATTGAAAAATAACTGTTCCATATTAATACCCAAGGTAGTTCTTCGAACCAGGGAGAATAAAATACCGAGCAGCAACAAAATATATTGATGGTTATTTTATAACCTGGCATAAGCTTCAAAAAGAGAATAAAATACCAAGCAGCACTAATAACTAACCACTTCTACATCTTTCAGAAGCAGGGAGAGATGTGTTGTATACAACCATCTACAAATAACCATCAAATTAATATATTCATTTTTAAGTTTCCTTTATATTGAAAACATGTTGTACCTAAGCATATCTCAAATAACCAGTCCGTTCATCTCCATCATAAGATTCAATGTTTAAAATCTTTATACCTGAAAAAAAAATAGATCCAAAGCAAAACGACAACATGATTTGAGAAATATACCAAAACGAATTAGATTTAATACCTTACATGTCGAATGAATAACATCCCAGCCAATACGCTGTCATTTCTCGGTCTGAGATCATCGTTACTCATTGAAAACTCCTTCACAACACATCAATTAGTTAATTGTTAAAACTAACTTCCATTTAAATTCTCATCAATCAACAAACACCTATCAGATAAACACTGACGTTCTCAAACAAATAATACACTAAAAAATATATCAGTTCACTTCACGCTGCTCTTCGAATAACTCAAGCTCCGCTCCCGGCTTCGAAGCATACGCACACTGCTCTTTGAAGAACTCTACCTGTAAGTTAAAAAATAACTGTTCCATATTAATACCCAAGTTAGCTACCTTACAATAAGATCCAACCATTTAAACATATTAATTTTCTTAATGTGTATGAAAAGAAAACTGCAACTAATTGTCGTCTCACAAATTCTTAAGTTAACAAAGTACAAAACCTTATTATATTCTGTCCTAAATAAAATGGTTGAAGAACTATTAAGTTTCATATGAAGAGTCCTTTATATCTGGTTTTAATTCGATAACCATACATAAACATCTGTTTGTTGTGAAACATGCATTTGGCAAAAGCATACTCGATTATTTGAAACCTCTGTTTGTTGTGAATAGATGCTAGAAAATAAAACAGATGTTTGAAACCACTGTTGGGTTAAAACGGTGGTTTGAAACCACTGTTGGGTTAAAACGGTGGTTTGAAACCACTGTTGGGTTAAAACAGTGGTTTCACCACCACTGTTGGTGAAATCTTTGTCATAAAACCAAACAATCTAAGGAAAGATAGTCATGTAACAATCTGTTATAGGTGCATTTTAATTTTATCATGTAAACAAAATTTTCATAAACAGGAAAACAAAGCACCTGGGTAATGCCTTTCCTGTGCATCTTAAATCGACAAACATCCCAATTTCCGGTCGAGAGGCTACGCTCCAAGCGCTGGTATCTTTCGATATATACTGAATAATAAGAATATTAACAGTAGTTAAAAGAATATCAAAAGATCTATGCATATCCTATTTGATCAAACTGGCGTACCTGTGATATATCAAGCATACTAGAACGACTGGCCTTTGATAGGACTAGGGCTGGCATATCGTGTATACCCGTACACGATACGACACGACATGATAAGACACGATACACGAAATTCCATACACGAACACGACACGATAACTTATCGTGTCCTTTTTTTCAAACACGATATACACGAAAATTACCTGTTAATATCTGTTAACACGACTGTTCGACTGTTATACACGAAAATTACCTGTTAATACCTGTTAACACGAACAAAAACACGAACACGACATGCTATCTGAGAGTTATAGAGGGAGTTTAGGGTTTTTTTTTTTTAATTGAATGATGAATGAAAATAGAAAGGAATTAAGGAACCCACACGCACATGGCTGATAACTTTTATTTAATTTAATTTCTTATCGTGTACTAACGGGTATTAACAGGTAAACAGGTATTTAACCTGTTTATACACGAAAATTAATAGGTAATCTCGTGTCTACCTGTTTGGTACACGATACCTGTTAAGGCCATACGTGATACATGTTAACTTCGTGTAGGTTCGTGTCGTGTATTCGTGTAAAATTGCCAGCCCTAGATAGGACCTTATCGACGGTCAATTTTATCATGTCATTCATTGACTTAAATAAGTCCTGAAACATTACGTACCTGTGATATATCAACTCTCATGAATCTTTTTATCCCTCGATTTTCTAAAAATAATCGAGCTTATAAGAAGTTTAGAAATCACAATTCAAACCATGTTTGACTTAACCTTTATGAGGGCCTAAAATATATTTTAGAAGCTTATTTCAACCTTTTCTCCATCTCCTATTCTTTACGACGCCTCTCTTCCTCCTACCTGTTCTTCAGCTCCTTGTAAGTACTTCATGAAAACAAAACAAAGCCTCATCAACATCAAGTAACGCTAAATCAGTGCAGTGAAAATGAAAAGGAAATAATACCTGGCGAATGAACTCAAGGGTTGGATGAAGAGCAACATGACGATTCAGTTTCATATCGTCGTTCTAGCTTAAAGAATGTCCTACTCGACAACAAAAAAACAATGAGCCTGACTTCTAAAAGTAAAAAATCGAATATTTTTTGTAGGTTTAGTGATTAATGCTAATGCAAATTTTGAACACTTATCACAGATTCCTATTTTCGAGAAAGAACATTTGTTTTCTATAAAAGCCTTTTTAGGAAGAGTTGCATATGACATTTCTTTGACATGCTAATAGGACATTTTGAGATCACTAAAAGGGCGACATTTTAAGGTGGGAGAGTGATAGCGGTTATGATGATAAAAGTTTTTCTTACAAATAGATAGAAAATGGTAAAAAGGTGAAATGTACCTATCAACCATCTTTCCAGTTAGTTTCAATAGAGAGCAAAAGGGTTAAATGACTCATACCATTTCAACAGTAATTTGATTATTTACGTCAGATTAGGATGAAACATTAACCTGTTCAAACTCAGATCATCATTCATGACTATATATTTTTGTGTGGTCGACAAAGAAATAAACACATTCACATTTAATTATAAAAAAAAACTATAGAAGAACCTGATTGTAGTGACCCAAAATTTGTGACAGTGATTCGGCAATTCGGTACTTGATTGGTTGAAGTTTTGGTTGCTGGTATCCATTATCTTCAAATCGATAGCCTTGGTAAAGGACAGAATACAATCGATGAACTATAAATACAGATAAAAATCAGTATTCTCACATTTTATTCTTTGACGCAAAGGTAAACCCAACAACATGCCATAAAAGAGCATGTGAAAAGTTTAACCATCATCATTTTTACAGTTCAGTGAACTAAAATTAAAAATTAAAAATGCATAAAATATCAAAGAGCAGGGTCAAGATGATTACTTTTGCCCATCAGCAATAGGACCAAGCACCAATAGGAACCAACTCCAAGGAATCATTTAAACCTTCTACATAATCTCGCTTCACCTGCAAATGATATTATACCAATTGAGCATTAAAAATAATTTAACACTGACTCACGAAACAAACAAACCCTTAACGAAGAATCTGAACGATTTGATGGGAGATAACAAGCTTCAACGTCAAGAGATTTTACCATCATTCCTTCACATGAGGAATGGAAAGCTTCTTCTAAAAACAGGTTCATTTTAGTCACTGTGGATTTGGGCATGATAGGCTAAAAACATAAATAAATAAAAAAATTTAAAAAAAATTTAAAAAAAATATTATATGACCCATATTGCGACTCGCATCCCTTTTGACCCATTTGATTTGTTCCATCTTTATACAATATTTAAATGTTTACCCACTTGATCCACTAAAGATAAACATAAACTCGATCACCCATGCTTTTGGTAAAAACAATTGAAATTGTTGTCCTTTCGGGAGTGTTTAACCATTTACAAAACCCCTAAACACCTATCTATTGAACACGAATCATAGCCCCTGACCACTCGATAACACCGTAGCTTTTAACAGCTCGATAAGGTCCAGAAACCACCCGAAACATTGCTCTGTATTTCAATCGTCGGATGTCAATATTTAGCGACCACCGTGGCTCCATCCTGGTTGCCCACTGCCACCTTTTACAACAAAATATGTATGATATTAGATTATACCTATCATGCTTTGTGGTTTTAAAAGCAAACTTTTTCGACTCAAAGGGCAAAGGACCAGAGGCAATTGTAAAAAGAGGTTTGGAAAATCCTAATTGATGAACACAATGATGAAAGTGAAATTTTCTAAATCCAAAAATAAAATAAATAACGAATCCAAAGCATAACTTACACCGAATATTATCACAATAAATAACGGGATCTACCAAAGGGTGTCGCCTTTGTGCTCGGGGATCTTTGTAAACGGTGCTACATATAACAAAAACACAATCTGATTAACACAGCTTTGAAACACATTCAGAACAAACAAAAGCTAATCCTTCATCAAATTTCCAAAAAAAAAAAAAAAAAAAACTCAAATAGAACCTAAAAAATCATCACAAATTAAAAAGCCTAGCTTTAAAGTAATCAACATACAAATATTTTTTTAAACATTTTGATTAGTGTCACTATTGAAGTAATGAGAGATATCCAACCATTTAGGATGAAGCATAACAATTCAGAAACTAATAAAGTAAACATGAGTCTTATTGTTTTACTAAAGAGTATGCATAATACTGATATGTAGTTGACATTAGCGGAACCTACACGTGGGATAAAAAGTTCACAAAATGGCATCTCTAGATCAACAAACTAAATCATGTTTATAATATACAGAAATTCAAAAAAAGATATAGTCAGTATGTACTATTTATATAATAAATAATATAATTATCAGGAAGTGGCTCTCTATTTTGGCACAAGAAAAATTTTGTTGATGCTATTAAATTTCATCCAAATTTATTATCCAATCATAATTCAAAAAAGAAATAATACTTGTCTATTTCAAAATAACACCGTAAATCATGCCAAAAAATATAGACCGATAAATTAGGAAATTCCATCATCATCCCTACAAACGTGCAGCGGAATATCGACCAAACCTCAAACGGATCAAACCCGCTTTTTATCCATGAACATCAAGAATAATGAACATCAACATCCAGAACCCCATAACTAATGAAAACATTTGCATGCATAAAACCCCAACCCGAATCAGCCAAAAATAATAAGAATCCATGCTGAGATCACAGTTTAATCAAACAACCAAAACTTATCGGACGAACCTAGGTCTTTTTTCGATGTGTGGGTCAAACATAATGGCTGCTGTGACAATCGACAATCTTGGAAAACACCTAATCATTCAAAAAAGCACCTGATTCAGAGCAATATAATACATCACAGAATGTTTCGGTCACCAACTATGGAAAGAACATATGATTATAGTTGTAAGGACCATGAACAAAGTTTATATGCAAAATTGAAAATCGGCATGTATGTTAATTCTTTATTACCTTTGCAACTTTGGCTTAAAGACCAAGAGTCAGGTGATCTTTAAAAGTGAGGATGATATGATATTCAGATGCAACAAATGCATGTGTCTTGATGGCTTCCAAGACTTGTTTAATTTGTCTGGTGTTGTTAATGTCCTGTATTTTATGTTGACCATCTTCAAACATTTTCCGTGCAATCCACAAACTGAAACATTTTCAAACATTTTCCACTAAAAACTCAAATGGGTATTCCAGAACTCACCTTTCCACCAAGATAAATCGTTTCCATATCAACAGATACGAAATCGCTTGAATCCGCCATCACCCTCTTCTTTTCTCTCTCTTCCAACCAGTCGAAATCTATGCTCCCCTCTTGTTTTGGCTACCACCGACTCTGATTTCTCCATAGTAACTGTAAATGGATTCGTAAGAAAACCGTAATCAGAAAAAAAGAAAATGACAGAGAGGAAGATAGTTGTAAGATCAAAATCGAATTTAACATCAAATTGATGAACAAATCTGAACAAAAAACCACTCAACTGAACAAAAAGCCTTTGAAAACATCAACTGTTAGAACTAACTTAATCCTCTTCATCATTAAAAACTCACGTTCAAAATCACAAACTCCTAAATTCAACAAACCTCATCGATGTCATGTAAAAAACATATAAATCAGAAAATTACATAACAGTTAAGGAACAAAAACCCTAATTGCTCAAAAGATGAAACGATTATTAACAACAAAAACACAAATGGAGAAGTAACCATTTAGGAAGAATAAATAGAATTGAAAAATGATTTGGTATTAGGAAAGATTAAACATACCTGATGCTTGAATCGACACTTGAGATTCCACATATCTTTGGACGGATTCAAATCATCAATGAAACTGAGTGACAAAGATGGTGGTTCACCGCCGGATTTCTTGCCGGATGACATAGTTTGCATAGAAGATGAGGAGATTTTGGAATGAGAAGAAAGAGTGAAATGGAATCGGTGAAATTTTAGAATGAGAAGAAAGTTTGAATAAGAAAGTGTGAAGAAGAAGGAGAGAGACTGGATATATGATTACTTCTTGCAGTGCATTAAATGGCAATTTCTTCTCCCCATGCAATTTCAAAATTCTCTCCTAAAGAAAACCATTTTTTACTAATAATAAAATCAGATTATATATTTTAGATAGATTTATATATATATATATAAATATTGAAAACGGAATTATGACATCAGCGAGTACATGTGGCATAGCTTAGAAATTGACACGTAGGCAGATTTACATCAGCTGAAAGTCTCTTATTATAGATAGTATAGATAAATAATCAAATAAATAATAGACATGCGAAGCTCGAGCTTGAAAACCTACTTTTGAGTGAAGCTTAACCTCAAACTCAAACTCCTGTTACTTATTTACACACCGACCTTTATTAATACAAAACTTATCATTATTGTGAAATCACGTAACCTACGCTTGCACTTGAACGAGTATGTTACCTTGTAACCTAGAACTAGTGACTATGTATGTGTGTTGCAATGCGATGTATATTAGCTACGCTATTCTTATTTGACCAGTTAATAAAAGTTAAATCCTAATCTTCACCCACCTAATATTATTTTTAGAAAACTAGAATGGGGTAAATAACATTAAACACAATAGTTGCACGACAAGTTAAAGTAACAGAAATCGTAGACAATATATTACAACATTGATTGTTTATAAAAATATTACAAAACTTACAAATTACAATCAGCGTGTTAAAAAACTAATATATCCAAACGTATTTTTTTCACGCTCGAACCCTGGATGCTAGCAACCATGACAATCAAGCCTCGCGCGGAAGATTTGCACCTCACCACTGACGCCTTAATCATATCCGTTGCGGTAGGTGATTATAACATGAGAAGGATCCTGGTAGATACCGGGAGTTCATAAGATATCATCTATGAGCATTGCTTCAATAGAATGCAACCAGAAGATAGAAGACTGCTTGAGTCAGTACACGCCCCTATTAAAGGTTTCACTGGGGAAAAGGTTGATCCAATTGGCCAAATTACCTTTACAGTCACATTCGGACAAGCCCCCCGGGAAAGAACCATACTCCTTACATTCCTTATGGTACGTGCTGAGTCTTAACACAACATAATCATTGGAAGGTTCACCATGGGGAAATTGGACGCCATCGTATCTACGACGCGAGGATTCATGAAGTTTCCCACCACGCGGGGTATTGCTACAGTATTTCGAGATAAGGTGGGAGAGGTATTGGACACCAAAAGATGCCGCCAAGGGCCTACCGGCGCCATCGGCCCGGAAATGTGGGTATTAAGCACACGCCATCCAGATCAGACAGTAACAATAGGGGACAGCCTCTCCCCGGAGGTCAAAAACAACCTGAAACAGCTGCTGCGAAGAAACGCCGACATCTTTTCTTTTGAGCATTCTGACATGACTGGGATACCCCGGGAAAGGGCAGAACACAAGCTAGCGACACTCCTAGGCATTAAACCCGTTGCACAGGGTAAACGCAGTATGGCTCCGGATCGAAAAGCAACGGTAGTCAAAGAAGTACGAAAGCTGGTTGAAGCTGGAATACTCAGAGAAACAAAGTATCACACATGGGTATCAAACCCTGTGATGGCCAAGAAACCAGATGGCACGTGGAGGATGTGCATAGACTTTAAAGATCTGAATAAAGCACGCCGCTGCCGGAGATGGATTTCAAGGTTGACTCTCTGGTCCCTTATAGGTACGAGTGCCTCTTAGATGCCTATAAGGGTTACCACCAAATCAAAATGTCCAGAGATGACGAAGAAAAAATGGCGTTTCATACCGATGTGGGTATTTTTTGTTATACTAAAATGCCTTTTGTCCTGCAAAACGCAGGAGCTACTTATCAGCGGCTCATGGACAAATCTTTCGAAAAGCAAATCGGCAGAAACTTAGAAGTATACGTTGACGATTTAGTAATCAAGAGCAGGGGAAGAAAAACAAATGCTTGTGGACATTGAGGAAACCTTCCAAACGCTCAGAGAATACAATATTAAGCTCAACCCCAAGAAATGTTCATTTGGGGTGGAAGAAGGCGAGTTCTTGGGGGTAGTGGTCACCCGGGACGACTTTAAAGCTAACCCGGAAAAGGTAGCCGCCATAACACGGATGCCCTCCCCCAGGACTTTGAAAGAGGCGCAAGCACTAAACGGGGCGTCTAGTGGCCATAAATAGATTCCTGGCGAGACACGCCGAAAGGTCTTTACCATTCATAAAAACACTGAAGGATTGCCATAATAATAAAATTTTCAAATGGACCAGCGAAGCCGAAGAAGCCCTGCAAGATATGAAGCGTTTCATCGAGAAACTACCTATGTTGACAGCGCCATACACGGAAGAACTACTCAAAATGTACTTGGCGGCGGCTAATAACGCGGTAAGCGCGGTACTAATAGTAGAGAGAGATGGGAAACAAACACCTATATACTACATCAGTCGAGTTCTGGCGGGACCCGAAACGCGGTATCCAATACTCAAAAAGTTGGTACTAGCTCTGGTTCATGCTACCCGGCGACTACGAAGATATTTTCAAGGGTACCGCGTACAGGTTTTAACAAACTACCCGCTACAGCAAATTTTGCACAAGCCAGAGATTTCCGGAAGATTGGATAAATGGGCGATTGAGTTGGGAGCCCTGCATATCGAGTATCGAAAACGAACAGCAGTTAAGGGACAGGTGATCGCCGACTTCTTGACCGAAATTCCTGATGGAGAAACTATACAGGATCCCGCTATTCAGGATATCCCGGAATCCAGTACTGCCAGGCAAACCTGGAAACTTTACACTGACGGGTCATCCAGCGGGAAAGGTTCCGGGGTACGTCTAATGTTGATAAGCCTAGACGAAATAAGGCGTACAGGTTTTAACAAACTACCCGCTACAGCAAATCTTGCACAAGCCAGAGATTTCCGGAAGATTGGATAAATGGGCGATTGAGTTGGGAGCCCTGGATATCGAGTATCAAAAGCGAACAACAGTTAAGAGACAGGTGATCGCCGACTTCTTGGCAAAAATTCCTGATGGAGAAACTATACAGGATCCCGCTATTCAGGATATCCCAGAATCCAGTACTGCCAGGCAAACCTGGAAACTTTACACTGACGGGTCATCCAGCGGGAAAGGTTCCGGGGTAGGTCTAATGTTGATAAGCCTAGACGAAATAAGGTTGATGTACGCCTTACGTTTTGATTTTGAATGCTCCAACAATGAAGCAGAGTATGAGGCGCTACTCGCAGGCTTGAGGATGGCCCAATCTATGGGAGCTACACGAGTGGATGCGTATGTTGATTCTTTACTAGTTAATAATCAAGTAAACGAAACTTATGAGGCCAAGGACGAATCAATGGCGAAGTATCTGGCTAAAACGAAGGAGCTTATATCTTCCTTTGACAACGTCACGCTTAACCACGTCCACAGAGGAAAAAACCAAATAGCAGACGCTTTGAGCAAACTCGCTACTTCGGGCATAGAAAGAGACGTAAAGGTAGAAACATTGCAACTGCCCTCCATTGAACCTCGGGATGTCTCCGCCGTTAAGGCGGAAGAACCCTGTTGGTACACTCCCATGCTAAAATTCCTTACAAAGGGGGAACTACCCTCCGCCAGAGGCGAAGCTCAAAAGATACAAACTAAAGCATTGCAGTATGAAGTAAACAACGGCGTCATGTACCGAAAGTTATATTTGGGACCACTACTGCGGTGTGTATACCCAACGGAAGCGAAGTACCTAATACAAGAAATACACGCTGGAATATGTGGCATTCACGCTGGACCCCGGGCAGTGGTCGCCAAAATTCACAACGCCGGGTACTATTGGCCTGGTATGCACGAAGACGTGGTAGAAGAACTCAGAAGGTGCCACAGTTGCCAAAAGTTTGCTCCCCAAACACTTCGTCCCAAGAACAACTTAATCCCAGTTACAGCGGCCTGGCCTTTCCAGAAATGGGCGGTGGAAATTGTGGGGCCATTCCCGCTAGCCCCCGGGAAGCTAAAGTACCTTATTGTATCAATCGACTATTTCACCAAGTGGGTTGAAGCCAAACCCTTGGCCAAAATAACCGCGGAAAACGCCAAAAAGTTCCTCTGGGAACACATAGTGTGCCGGTTTGGGTTGCCACTATACTTGTTGAGCGATAATGGAACGCAATTCACCGATAGGGTCTTGCAAGATTGGTTTGCAGTACTGCAGATTCAGCAAATCTTTACATCGGTAGCACATCCCCAAGGAAACGGGCAGGTGGAACAGGTAAATAGGAGTTTGCTGGATGGGATAAAAAGAAGACTAGGTTATGAAGGAAGCTCTTGGGTGGAAGAACTTCCGAATGTCCTCTGGGCACTTCGAACAATGCCTAAGACGAGTAACAATGAAACTCCTTTCAGACTAACCTATGGCGCGGAGGCGATGATACCCGCGGAAGTCGGTTTGCCATCGCTAAAGCGTCTTACTACTAATGACGATAATGACAGGCTCCTAAGGGAAGGCCTGGATATGCTCGAAGAAAGGTGTGAGGCGGCCGCCATCAGCGAGCCAAGGTATAAGAAGACTCTGGAAAAATACTATAATCAGCGCGTGGCTCAGCACACTTTCAAGGAGGGCGAGTATGTCATGCATGATAATGAGGCCAGTAGAGCGGAACCCACAGGCAAATTGGGACCCAACTGAGAAGGCCCCTACGTCATCCAAGAAGACCTAGGCAAGGGAGCCTACCGCTTATCAAGGCTAGATGGTACCGCGGTTCCACATAGCTGGAACGCGGCTCAACTGAAAAAATGTTATATGTAATACCTCGCCCCTAACGGCGGGTATGATTGTTTTTCCTTTTTTTGCAAACAAGTGTAATACATCTCTGACGATGTCACTTTTTTAAAGTATCGAGTTAATAAAAGTTCTTTTCTTTTTTATAATTATCTCTCATTACTTACATGCACAATAACATTTACCATCGCATTTATATTGCACTTTACGGTACTAACAATTACCATCGCATTTTAACTGCATTTAACGGTAAAAAAGAATCCTTGACACGAAATATTTTTCATATATAAGTCAAAGGGTCAAAAATATATAGCGCTAAGAGTGGGTATCTTGGTAATAGATACATTAACCACTGCAAAAAAAATAGGTATTTTGGTAATAAATACATACAACTATCTTCCAAATAAACCAAGTACTTGTCCCTGTTGTTAAAATACCAACATACGGGGACCAAAAACGAACATGTTCCAAACATCTATTCTTGGGAAAGCGTTGCTCTTACCTCTGCAGGGGTATGCAACGCCACACCATAATATTCCAACGGGTGAGGATCGATAATCAAGTCGTCAGCATTCTCCTCATCCACCGGAAGAGCCACCACCTGGTTTTTACCAGAACGGCCACCACGGTGCCGTTCATACACCAACTCACAACGTTGAATACGATCCGGTGGAAAATCTCCAATCAGAGTATCGACCGTTAGTGAAGCTGCACCTGCATCAGTTTTTGCAGGCTCCACATAGATGATGCTTTTACAAGACCGGCTAACCCGGGGTAAGGCATCATCAGCAGGCGCATCTCTTCTGTTCATCTCCTCCGTCACCGGAACTTGGAGAAGAACCAGGCCATCTGCGGCATCCAGCGTCGGAATATGTCGGAAAGTCTCTATTTATAGCTCCCCCGGCTCATCTTTTTGAATTACCAAATTTTGAAAAAGAAACGTAATTTATAGAGGTATAAACATTTTGACAGTGATGACGAAGCACATTTAATGAAAAATAATCATCACATGTCAAATCGCCACATTTCAGACAAACGGCGGCGTCGTCAATCATGACATTAGCATTAAATGTCTGACACACAAATAAAGCATTTGCGCAAAAACCAATTAAAACAGTGTTCATACAAAATATCTGAGGAATAGTGTACATAATAAACAAAACGAAAACACTTATTCCTCCTCCAACTCCTCCACTGGTTCCAGCATTAGGCGTAGGGCATCCACGCCGTGTTCAGCAACTTTCTTTGTTAAATCCTCATACGCGGGTAACGGGTCGTTGCACACCGCCTCAAGGGCATCTGCCATATCTCCCAGAAAGTTTGCCCCTCGTTGTGTGGAACTCGGGAGTAATCTTCTCTGATTGTTGGCATTCAAAATAGCCCTTGTAAACACCATCATGATGACCGGATTGGTAAGCCGCGGCAGAGAGGCGGTCCAACAACGCTGTAAAGGACCCTGACTGATGGAGATACTCAAATGCCCCAACCAGGCCATTGGTTATTAGGTAATTCATGTCGCCCCGCAGTGCAGCCAGTTGGCTAGTCAGGCTGTCCACCTCAGCGTTGGACTGCTCCAAGGCACTTTCCGCCTCCTTAAGGCGTGCCTGATGGGCGACGAAAGACTGAGCAAGTTTGTTCTTTTCAGAGACAAGGGAATCACATTGCTGCTGAAGCTTTCTAAGTTGATCTTCCCGCTCCTCCAGCTCAGCTTGTTTGGCCCGGGCCTTGGCGTTAGATATTTCTACTTCAACAGTCAACGCTTGGTACCGCTCCTACACCTGAGACACAAAGTCAGTGTCAATTCGGAATTTTTCCACCTGAGCAGACATTTCAGATCTCACCTTTTGGGCTTCAGTAATAGCTTTACGCTCCAGCTCCTCCTGCACACTCTTAGCGTGAGTAAGGACCAGGTCCTTCTCCGCTATATCACGAGCCCATATTATCCGCTCCTCAGCAAGGTGGGCGGTCACCCATTTCAAGTCATCATCTGCCTTGTTTTTCTCCGATAAAAACCTACTCTCCCTCAACCCAGTGGCTTGGAGCTGACTCTCCAAGCGGTACTTCTCATCCTTCAGCTCTTGAATAGCAGCTCGCGCTTGGTGGAGCTCGTTGTTATCATGCCTCCGGGGCTGACTAACGGAGTCCACCATAGTGGAATTCATCAAATTTTCATTGTTTAACCCCTCCACATACGCCGACTCATCCGGAGGGTATGCCCGCTCAACCCAGTGCTGAATCCCTGGGGGGAGATCAATCTAGAAGGCTCCGTAATTTTCCACTAGGGCTGGTAGCGTTTATCCTGAATATTGGGATCCCAGTTGATAGTAGGCAAATAAAGATCATCACCCAAGCATGCCCCATCATCAGCAATTCCACAGCTGGACCCCTCAGCATCGCTAGCAGCGGTACCTCCAGCACTAGTCGCCTCATGAGCAGTGGACACTGCAGGCATCTCCTTCTCGGTGGCAGAAAATATGCTCAATGGAGAATCAAACAAGGAGGAAGGGGTGACACTGGAAGGTAGTGGCGTGGATACTGGAGTAGTTGTCACAGTCACGGCAGTTGTAGGCATGGGAGGCGGCATAACACAACTAACAGCGGCTGTAGCACTTGCTTGAAATATAAGCTCTGACAGGTTGGTTTCGCCGGCAGCGGAAGGCATAACTCCCGCAGATGTCAATGGGGTGGATGTCACACTTTCAACCTGAACCCACCAGTAGTACTTGTATTAAATAAGACAGTCAGTATTATGAATTACATAGTCCACAATAATATCCACAGACAAAATTACTTACCTAGTGGCAGGGCATAGGCGGCTTGCATAGCCTCGAAAGTAGTCAGGGTAGGTACAGTAAACGTCTTGCATTTTTTCGACACGTGGGTCGGACTTGTCAACTCAGCAGCAGTAGTGGTGGCACCCCTGGCAGGTGCAGTCACGCCGGCAGAGGAGGTTGCGGCACCGGCCGCCATGTATTTCCTTCCGGTAACTTTTATCCGGGTTGGTTTCTTCTCTGGAACAGCAACATTACTCCCTCCACCGGGGGGAGGCTGAGATATATACACCGTAAAAAATCGTTACCCTCTTTCGCATGTGCATCGATTATCGTGAGCTTAACAAACTCACCATAAAAAATCGTTACCCTCTTCCGCGTATCGACGATCTCTTTGATCAACTTCAAGGCGCTACTTGTTTCTCCAAAATCGATCTTCGTTCTGGTTATCACCAACTTCGTGTTCTCGATGAGGACATCCCCAAAACCGCTTTTCGCACTCGCTATGGGCACTACGAGTTCGTGGTTATGCCTTTTGGCTTGACCAACGCACCCGCTGTGTTCATGGATCTTATGAATCATGTTTGTAAGCCTTACTTGGATCGCTTTGTGATCATCTTCATTGATGATATTCTCATTTATTCTAAATCTCAAGCCGATCATGAACGTCACCTTCGTCTTATACTCGAGCTCTTACGTATTGAACGCTTATACGCTAAGTTCTTCAAATGCGAGTTTTGAATTAAAGAAGTCCAATTCCTTGGACACGTTGTTAGTGAAAAAGGAATCCACGTTGATCCCTCCAAAATCGAAGCAATGAAGAATTGGACCGCGCCTAAATCTCCTTCTGAAATTCATTCCTTCTTAGGATTGGCGTGTTATTACCGTCGATTCATCTCGAATTTTTCAAAAATCGCCGTTCCTCTCACTTCGTTGACTCAAAAAGAGAAACCTTTTGCTTGGGGTCCTGAGCAAGAGAAATCTTTTCAGACTCTCAAGGACATGCTTTGCAACGCTCCTATTCTCGCTCTCCCTGATGGGAATGATGATTTCGTGGTGTATTGTGATGCCTCGAATCGTGGTCTCGGTTTGTTCTCATGCAACGAGACAAAGTCATCGCTTATGCCTCTCGCCAACTCAAAATACATGAGAAAAATTATACTACCCACGACCTCGAGCTTGGCGCCGTTGTTTTTGCTTTAAAGATTTGGCGACACTACCAATATGGTACGAAGTGTGTGGTTTTCACTGACCATAAGAGCCTACAGCACATCTTTGACCAAAAAGAGCTTAATATGCGTCAGCGACGTTGGGTGGAATTGCTTAACGACTATGACTACGAGATTCGCTATCACCCTGGTAAAGCGAATGTCGTGGCCGATGCACTTAGTCGTAAGACTCATGTAGACTACATCCGTTGTTTTCACATCTCGAGCGATCTTCACAATTGCATTCATGAAGCGCAATATTCGTCTATCAACGAAGGTTCCATGCCTGTAGAAATACGTGGAGCTTCTGAAGATGTAACACCCCGAAAACGGCTTTGGTAATCAAACCACGTTAATAGTAAAGACAGGTAAAATACCGTTAGTGGTAAAATTTACCCGGTAAATATTAGGATTTAAATAATTAATCCTAATAATAAATAAAAAGTGAATAAAAGCTTTTAAGAAATAAAAGCTTAGAAGGCCCGAGTTAACGGGACCTAAAATAAACTTAGTCATAAATATTCCTGAACCCGCTAAGTTAACTAGGAATATTAAACCTAGTTAATAAGTGGGAATATTATTGAAAATAATCAGGTTGTGATCTAATTAATAACTAACCAAACACGAGGGACCAAAGCCGGGTAACTTGAAATGGGAATTATAAACTTAAAAATAAAACACAAAAACAGACACACAAGAGTGTGTGCGTGCGTGAGAATGGCCAGGAGAAGCTCTTAGAGAGCTCAAACCCTAATCAACACAATTTCATCAAATTGAAGGGGTAAATCAAGTCCAAATCAAAATCCGAGTATGAATTAGTGATCTCCATTGAAAAAGGAGTCACGAGGTATGTAAATTTCTTGAAAAATCTCTAGTTGAAATACTGAGCAAACCTAGAGAATTCGAATCTGAGCTTGCATGTTTGTTGTTTGGATGAAATTAGGGATGAAACTATGTCTAGTAGTAAACCCTAGCCATGTATTTGTTGAATTGATGTTCATTGTTGTGAATTCATAATCATACACTCATGTGTCAAGTGGGTTTTGATTATGTAGAAAAGATGATAATATAGTTGTGTTAGAAATCATCATAAGTGATAGTAGAAACAAGATACTTGAACAATTTGCAAGTTTGAGTGTTGAACATACATGACTTGAGTTGGGTTTTTATGATATGATGATGTTAGTGTCAAACTTGTGATTGGAATCATCATATTAGTTAGTAAGACAAAGTACTTGAACAATTTAGGTGTTTGGGTACATAAATCATATTTACCATGAAATGGGTTGTTATATGATATAAAAGAATTGATGTTAAGATTGTGATATAGATGCTTGAAATCATGTTACCTAGTTGTAAAATGTAAGACCCTAATTCAAATATGACTAAAGTCGCAGCGGAAATTCGTACCATAAAATTTTCTTTGCATTACAGCACCTTGACGCGCTTGAAATCAATTCTAAGGTTAAACCTTTTTATTTAAATACGTTTATTTACACTCATCTACAATAAGAAAACATAATTTATACTTATTAACAACACCCTCATAAACTTCCGTACAATCCGTTAAGTGACTCGATCTTCGATCTCCGCTCTACAATGATTCCCCATGTCTTGTACAACCTGCACTCATCATAAAGGTCGTAACATTAGTACATATCAGAAATAAAGACAAGATTTATCCTTATACATTCTTCGTTCCGTTATCTCTTTACTTTCAAACATTCCACCTGACCATCAATTCCTGGTAATATTTCGACCTATGCCTGCATTATATTTTATACTCAAGGTACATCATTAATAACATTAATAGTCAATCATATTAACAAACTGCATACACCCCTACAATTATACCATTGTACTTACATACCTACATGCATACCTACACACATACATACATACATACTTGACTACCCACTTACATGCCTACCCACATATCGAATCCATTCGTATTTACCCTAGTACATACTTACTTACACGCGTACGTCCGCATATACTTACTTACACCCATATAATCATACATACGCATTTAAATGCATACATACATACCATCGTACATACCTGCCATACCTAAAACATAACATAGGAGGGTTATAATTAGCTTACAAATGTTTAAATCCGTATTTAGACGAATACATACATGTATAGAGGCATACAAACATACATACATACCTACCTACAAGTGTGCTTACCCTATCGCTCATAAAACGTAAGTTAAATTAGTCATTCGTAACTTGAAACGCGTTTAAACGAGTCCCCAAGACAAAACGAGGCACGAAACAAATTTTTGGAGAAACAAGACCCGTCGCGCGACGCGACGGGCCGTCGCGCTACGCGACGCCCCCAAAAAGACAGAAGGTTGTTGCTGCTGTGCTGCAGATTTTCAGCGCAACCGAATTTCACGGAAACTGTCATAACTTCTTCGTTATAGGTCCGTTTTACCCGATTCTTTTTCCTACGCGTCTATAATTTAATTCTCCATCTTATGGTGTTAAGATCCGACATCCGGATTAACAAAATTCCAGACTTTTAAGTCTTCGGCTTACTACCCTTTTTACCAAGAATTCACCCGTTCATAATCTTATCACACCAACGTGTTTATTTAAGCTTTTAACTCGTGAAACTCCTTATTTCATACCTCCTATCATAATATTCTCAAATCACGGGTTCCTTACGTGATAAACTCCGTTTACGCTTAATTGCTTATTTTGACCCGTTAAGGGTATTTGTGCATTTTAGTGTCTTTGACCCTAAAAATCATACCTTACGCTCTCATACTTGTCCTAAAACATTCCCTTAACCAAATGACTTGCTTCTAACATCGCTTAAAGGTCGTTTGACCGATATACCCATCAAGGGCGTTCTAGTCAACTTTAACCTCATCATTTACAACGAAGAGCTTCAACATATAACTAACCTCAAACGTCATGTTTATTTTGTTAAAAACACTATATTACTTAAACAAACTAAAAAGTGATTACGGAAATCACTTACCTTGTGCGTCCGAGTTCAAGCATAGCTTCCGTGTTTATCCTTGACCCGTTGCCCTTCCATGCTTATGTCCGCGTTGACATGACTCCTATCCGTACATGTCATTACATTCACATTCTTGTTAGCATACATGATAGTACGTATGAACGATCATCTCAAATTCATATCTCATGTATGACTTTCATTAGTCAATTCAAACAAGCATGAAGCATACTCAACATCGACCTAACATAACCTTCTCATGAACTATATCTAAAATGCATTCCTCATGTTAGTTTACTATCAATTTCATTATTACCACACTCTATACATGTTTACCCATTAATTGCATACAATTTCACATATTACTGTCATTTAGACATTTCATCAAACACTTGGTGTGCGTACTGCTTTCTAAGCATGATGTACAAGTATTTCATGTGTTTCTTCCTAATTATCACTTTCATTTATCATCTCAAGTAAACATCATACAAATTACATACCATAATCACTCTATATACAAATACACATCACATATACACATATTCCTAATCAAGTTCATATCATTTCATGGATTAAACATAAACCCACTTAACTAATTGTGGTAATTGATCCAAACACCTGAATTCTAGCAATTTACTCAGAGTCTTCGCTTAGGGTTTGTTCCTAAACATGCATACATCACTAATTTGGCCATAACCTTCATGATTCATACCTAAATCACCACTAGTGATGATTATCAAGATTTCTCAACTTCATTAAACATCAAAATTTAACATACCTTATGATCCCCTCGTGAAAGTGATCATTTATTCGTGTTCGGTTGTGAATTTGAGCTTCGATTCACCCTTCAATTTGATGCTTTGGTTGAGTTTAGGGTTTGGCTCCTTTGGGGAGCTCTTGATCGATCCAGAACATTCACACACGAAGTGTGTGTAATGTGTGTGGATATATTCTTTTAAGTTCATAATTAAACTTTCATTTTATCCCTCTTTAGTCCCTCGGGTTTGCCTTTAAAACATAACGTGCACTACTTTTCTCTTTCAATAGTCTACATCGGGCATTTAACTAGGTTAAATGGCCTAGTTATTTATTTCATAAGATAACGCATAAGGGCATATTTCGAGTATATAACATTTGGATTTTGGGGCGTTACAAGTCTACCCACCTTAAATGAGGTTTCGTCCCCGAAACCTTTCTTACCTTTATTTAACACTAATTATTCCTTCTCTACGTCCCCTCGACACGACCACGTGCCCATCACAATGACTATCCTCCCATTTCAAGAACCTTAAATGAGGTTTCGTCCCCGAAACCTTTCTTACCTTTATTTAACACTAATTATTCCTTCTCTACGTCCCCTCGACATGACCACGTGCCCATCACAATGACTATCCTCCCATTTCAAGAACTCATCCCAGAGTTCTTATTAATGTTTCTTTCATTAAATAATGATTGCTGATAACGTACTTCTTATTTAGCGGTTCATTCATCATTTTGTTTGCTTGAAACAATTGCAACTTCCCTTTACCAACATTCCTTTATGTTTATTTCATCATTCATAACGTTTTCATTCCCTATACTATCTTACTTCGTAATTTGTACATACTCATATATGCTTAACTCGAACTAGTACATCATAGTAATAGATAACTATACATTCTCGATTCATAGACTATTCATATAATTGGCTTTTCTTGACAAGTCCATACTTTTCATACCCTACCTTCTCATAACATTCTCATTTCTTTGACCGGTTAATAACGGGTCAATATACACCCTTCCTCAATCCGTAATCATACATGCATTTGTATAACATTTAACTTTTGTTTTGTTACCATAACAAAACTACTATTTCATAGTCACACCTATGCGCTTAACTCTAACGTTAACCTTATCCTACGTTTTCTACAGTTACTTGTACCTTGCATACCTTAACGTTACCTTTAACCCATCTTTTTCATTTCACCTTACAATTACTCTCACTTCATGCATTATTTAATTTACATAAGTAAGTGTATCATGCCAGTTCATTATACGAGAGTTTAATCATTACCCGAATTTTTCACTCAAACTTTTGGGATTTACCATTTTCTTCCTATGTTAACTGTTAAAAGTCAAACGTCACATACCATACCATACCTATCCTATCCTTCACTTCATAGGTCGCTTTCCAATCTTCTACTTCGTACACATTCATCATAAGTTGAACATCTTACTGACCTCGGTTTTATTTCATAACCCAACGATCCGTAAACCAGATCGATCCGCCTCTTCACGAGTACTAACCTTACCCGGCCATGTTTCATTCATACTTGTAATGAGCTTCCGCTCGTGCAAATTTCATTCAAACATTTATTTTACTAGGTGAATACGCACCCATAATTCTTCTACAACTTCCTACGTACATGCTATAACACATTCCATACTTCATTCCTTACCTACAATTCTTTTACTCTAGTTACTTATTTTGTCAACCCTTGCGGTTTGACTTTTCAAGTCCAACTGACAATTCTTACTTATCATAGATGCGTCGAGGTACACGTTCGTGCTTCTTTCCATTCATGCTTACTTGCAAAGACATTCATTACATTATTTCGGTACTCATGACCAAGCTTACCCTTCTTATTCATACGTCCGGGTCATAGCCCGCCCTAAATTATAACTCATACGAGTCGATTACTAACACATCTAACACATCACGGGTTCAAAACTTCTTTCTTTCATTTTAACACTTAGGTTTGCGTGTCCATTACGATCATTCTTTTGTTCATTTATTTTACATTTACTTATAGGACTCGTTTGACATAACTACCGTCAACTATTGACACAATTCTGATGTGGATAAATTTTATCCTTTATATGATTTAAATCCGTCCCACGGATTCGACTGTAACATCCATACCTTTTATTGCCTCTATATTTTAAATCCGTCTAGCGGTTTCTAACCTACCATTCATACATTTTCTTCCTTCTATGATTGGAATCCATCTCACAGATTCAACATATAATTCTTGCATTTCATTCCTTGAATCCGTCTTGCGGATTCAAACATTCCATTCATGCTTCTCATTCCCTGAATCCGTCTCGCGGATTCAAACACATCATCCCTGCCTTTCATCCCTGAATCCGTCTTACGGATTCAAACATATCATTCATGCCTTTCATCCTTGAATCCGTCTCACGGATTCAAACATTGCATTCATACCTTTCATTCCCTGAATCCGTCTCCCGGATTCAAACATATTATTCATATCTTGTTGATCCGTACTTAATCACGGATTCAACATTCTTCCTTCTTATCAGGCAGGTTTTTCATTCTCACTTAGTATTCTTAATTTCCCGAGAGTCTTACTTCCTATTTTACCCACACGCCCGCCCGCTACCCAACTCTACCGGACATACCTGTAACAATTATCATGATCTCACGAACGTCATACGTTTCTCGTGTACTGGCCAGGTACACAATCCATATAGTAGTTTCGTGCCTTCATGTAATTGTCACCTTATGTCCGTAGACGTAGGTTTCGGCGCGTATATCACTTTCCATACTTCATTACTATACTATCATTATCCTTCATTTAACATTTTTCCTTCTATTAATGAGTTTTACTATTACATATAACCACATATCGAATTTACGTACCTGGATTCAAATTTTGCTTATTACCTCTTTGCCTACCTCAGTATTTATCCTGGACTGCATTCACAGATCATCCTCTTCAAACACTTATGCTTACCTTGCACATACCAAACCGTCAGTTTCTTTATACGTATACATAAGTACATACTTACATTAGCTTTTACCTCTGGATCTTGATCGAGTCTTAGATTGTACGGGTTTCTTATCTCAAGAGCACACAAGTTTGAGTTCAAGTACTTACCTTTTCGTACTTGATTCCCTCAAACCAGGGCTCTGATACCAACTTGTAAGACCCTAATTCATATATGACTAAAGTCGCAGCGGAAATTCGTACCATAAAATTTTCTTTGCATTACAGCACCTTGACGCGCTTGAAATCAATTCTAAGGTTAAACCTTTTTATTTAAATACGTTTATTTACACTCATCTACAATAAGAAAACATAATTTATACTTATTAACAACACCCTCATAAACTTCCGTACAATCCGTTAAGTGACTCGATCTTCGATCACCGCTCTACAATGATTCCCCATGTCTTGTACAACCTGCACTCATCATAAAGGTCGTAACATTAGTACATATCAGAAATAAAGACAAGATTTATCCTTATACATTCTTCGTTCCGTTATCTCTTTACTTTCAAACATTCCACCTGACCATCAATTCCTGGTAATATTTCGACCTATGCCTGCATTATATTTTATACTCAAGGTACATCATTAATAACATTAATAGTCAATCATATTAACAAACTGCATACACCCCTACAATTATACCATTGTACTTACATACCTACATGCATACCTACACACATACATACATACATACTTGACTACCCACTTACATGCCTACCCACATATCGAATCCATTCGTATTTACCCTAGTACATACTTACTTACACGCGTACGTCCGCATATACTTACTTACACCCATATAATCATACATACGCATTTAAATGCATACATACATACCATCGTACATACCTGCCATACCTAAAACATAACATAGGAGGGTTATAATTAGCTTACAAATGTTTAAATCCGTATTTAGACGAATACATACATGTATAGAGGCATACAAACATACATACATACCTACCTACAAGTGTGCTTACCCTATCGCTCATAAAACGTAAGTTAAATTAGTCATTCGTAACTTGAAACGCGTTTAAACGAGTCCCCAAGACAAAACGAGGCACGAAACAAATTTTTGGAGAAACAAGACCCGTCGCGCGACGCGACGGGCCGTCGCGCTACGCGACGCCCCCAAAAAGACAGAAGGTTGTTGCTGCTGTGCTGCAGATTTTCAGCGCAACCGAATTTCACGGAAACTGTCATAACTTCTTCGTTATAGGTCCGTTTTACCCGATTCTTTTTCCTACGCGTCTATAATTTAATTCTCCATCTTATGGTGTTAAGATCCGACATCCGGATTAACAAAATTCCAGACTTTTAAGTCTTCGGCTTACTACCCTTTTTACCAAGAATTCACCCGTTCATAATCTTATCACACCAACGTGTTTATTTAAGCTTTTAACTCGTGAAACTCCTTATTTCATACCTCCTATCATAATATTCTCAAATCACGGGTTCCTTACGTGATAAACTCCGTTTACGCTTAATTGCTTATTTTGACCCGTTAAGGGTATTTGTGCATTTTAGTGTCTTTGACCCTAAAAATCATACCTTACGCTCTCATACTTGTCCTAAAACATTCCCTTAACCAAATGACTTGCTTCTAACATCGCTTAAAGGTCGTTTGACCGATATACCCATCAAGGGCGTTCTAGTCAACTTTAACCTCATCATTTACAACGAAGAGCTTCAACATATAACTAACCTCAAACGTCATGTTTATTTTGTTAAAAACACTATATTACTTAAACAAACTAAAAAGTGATTACGGAAATCACTTACCTTGTGCGTCCGAGTTCAAGCATAGCTTCCGTGTTTATCCTTGACCCGTTGCCCTTCCATGCTTATGTCCGCGTTGACATGACTCCTATCCGTACATGTCATTACATTCACATTCTTGTTAGCATACATGATAGTACGTATGAACGATCATCTCAAATTCATATCTCATGTATGACTTTCATTAGTCAATTCAAACAAGCATGAAGCATACTCAACATCGACCTAACATAACCTTCTCATGAACTATATCTAAAATGCATTCCTCATGTTAGTTTACTATCAATTTCATTATTACCACACTCTATACATGTTTACCCATTAATTGCATACAATTTCACATATTACTGTCATTTAGACATTTCATCAAAAACTTGGTGTGCGTACTGCTTTCTAAGCATGATGTACAAGTATTTCATGTGTTTCTTCCTAATTATCACTTTCATTTATCATCTCAAGTAAACATCATACAAATTACATACCATAATCACTCTATATACAAATACACATCACATATACACATATTCCTAATCAAGTTCATATCATTTCATGGATTAAACATAAACCCACTTAACTAATTGTGGTAATTGATCCAAACACCTGAATTCTAGCAATTTACTCAGAGTCTTCGCTTAGGGTTTGTTCCTAAACATGCATACATCACTAATTTGGCCATAACCTTCATGATTCATACCTAAATCACCACTAGTGATGATTATCAAGATTTCTCAACTTCATTAAACATCAAAATTTAACATACCTTATGATCCCCTCGTGAAGGTGATCATTTATTCGTGTTCGGTTGTGAATTTGAGCTTCGATTCACCCTTTAATTTGATGCTTTGGTTGAGTTTAGGGTTTGGCTCCTTTGGGGAGCTCTTGATCGATCCAGAACATTCACACACGAAGTGTGTGTAATGTGTGTGGATATATTCTTTTAAGTTCATAATTAAACTTTCATTTTATCCCTCTTTAGTCCCTCGGGTTTGCCTTTAAAACATAACGTGCACTACTTTTCTCTTTCAATAGTCTACACCGGGCATTTAACTAGGTTAAATGGCCTAGTTATTTATTTCATAAGATAACGCATAAGGGCATATTTCGAGTATATAACATTTGGATTTTGGGGCGTTACATAAAATGTGTAAAAGCAATGTATACACATTAGGTGTTTGTTAAAATGCCCAAATGAAAACTAAAGTGTTGAAATTAGAGTGAAAACGTGCAATGAGTAAGTTGATAAGTCGATTGACCTTAAAAAGTCAAATCGACCAAGTGTATGATCGGATGGTAAATTCGATATAAGAAGAGTAGGATGGAATAGTCGTAAATGGTTATGACTAACCTAACCATCTTACAATTACAATGATAGTTTGACGCTTGGCAAGCTAGGTGAAGGCTTGGGGAAGGAAGCGGGTCAAACGAAGCAAGAATGACGGAAAAGCATGATTCGGATGCAAGGTAAGTATAGCTTACACTAGTCTTAAATTTTGGAATATTTTCTTATCATATAAATTATGAATGAGATATCTAAACAAATGAAATATGATGTTCCGTCGTGTAGTCGAATGGAACAAGAAAATCAAAGATGAAAGAAACCGTAATAATGGTTAAAAAGAAGTAAATCGATAATTCGGTCATATTATGTCGAAAGTAATAAACGGTTTATATGTTAAAATGACCGTACGGTTTTAAACGGAACGAGTCATGTAGAGGAGATGATAATAAATGTTATCTCGCAAAGATAAATGGTCATTTCGGCCAAACGGGGCAAAAGGTGTAGACAACACCTTTTGACTATATAGACTAATGATTCTTTGTCGAGTTATATGCTTACAGGAATAGATATCCAATGGATATTCGCATTGTTCTTAATAAGCGAATATAAAGAAAGGTACTAAAACCGGGTTAATAAGTTGATCCGGGCCAGGTATGTATAATAGATCAACTCCTCATTTAGAACTTGGAGATCTATGAGATTTAGGCAAAGTAAAAAGGGACATTCGGTTACCTTAAAAGGTAAACCGAAGGATTTAATTATAGACGGAGTGTTTTGAAAACAAGATTTGGTTAAAAAAATTAGATTTTGGGCGTACATGGCTTAAGCAAGCCCTTCGTTGTAAATGAAGGGTTAAAAATGACCAAAACGCCCTTGTAAGTGAAATTAAGCAAGCAACCCTTAGAAGTCGCTTGAAAACGAGTTTTATAATCAAGTCAATACTTTGAATAAGTATGATAAGCGAAAGATGTAAAATATTGGTCAAATGACTCTATAAAGAGTCTTCGCCGTAAAATAATGATTTGATGAGTAAAATTTGTAATAAATAAGTCACCACATTGAATCCACCACAAATATAGTTGTGGTGGAAAATCCTTTGATAAGAAATGTGTGACACATGTATTTGGAAAGGAATGAAAGCAATTGGTGCTTAAAATACGCTTAAATACCTCAAATGGGTCAAAATAAGCATATGGGTGTAAAAGGGTTAAAGAAGGTATATAATTCTATGATTGGAACCCAATATGTTAGATATCATTGAATTTAATAGGTTTATGAGAAATAAGGGTCAAACAAACTTGTATGTTTGATAGAATCACGAACGGGTCAAATTATGGTAAAAGAGTAATAAGCCGAAGACTTAAAAGTCTTGAATTTTATCAAGCCGGATGCCGGATTTTAACTCCATATGATGGAGAATCAAATTACAAATATGTAGGAAGAAACGGTAGGTCAAACGGATAAGCGGTTTGAAAGATACGAAAGATTTCATGTCAAATTACGACAAAATAGAGAATCTGGATGCAGAGTCCACCGTAATTTACGGTCCCACCGTAAATTACGGTGGAGTTGAATTGGTTACGGTGCTAAATGTCTGTTGTACGGCAGAAGAATTGAAACCCAGGGGCCACCGTAATTTACGGTCCCACCGTAAATTACGGTGGAGATTTTTTTATTATATTTTGTTTTTCATTTGAAAATCAATTGTTTCCCGGACATCGTTCGGACATGATTAAACCCCGTATGACTAAAGCATTTCATGTTTATGAAATGTAGGTACACCTTGGATGCCGGAAGACGATCAAGCTCAGCGAAGAACCGAACACGATAAAGATACACGCTTCCGCACTTTGCTACGTTGTAATTTTTAAACAACGAATTCGATCACATTATGTAGAATAACTTATGATTTGTAAAAGTTTTAATAAACCCGTATTTCCAAATGTTTATGCAATCTTAATTACATGTTTGTTTTACGTAAAATTTACGTTAAACCTTGAATAATAAGAACGGGTGTTACAGAAGACCTACTCACTTCAAAATCTGACGGCCTACTCTACTGTCGTGATCGCATCTGGGTACCAGATCGCGACAATCTTCGTGATCTCATTATGAACAAGGCACACAAATCCAAGTACTCAATTCATCCTGGTGCCGACAAGATGTACCATAATCTACGTACGTCCTATTGGTGGCCCGGTATGAAGAGAGACATTGCCGTGTACGTTTCTAAGTGTCTTACCTGTTCGAAAGTCAAAGTCGAGCATCAACGACCTTCCGGTCTACTCGAACAACCTGAAATCCCCGTTTGGAAATGGGATAGCATTGCGATGGACTTCATAACTAAACTCCCTCATACGCCTTCTGGTCACGATAGCATTTGGGTGATTATCGATCGTTTGACCAAGTCCGCTCAATTCATTCCTATTCGTGAAGATTTCAAGGTGGAACGACTTGCTCGCATCTATACCGATGAAGTCATACGTCATCATGGTATCCCTCTCGACATCATTTCTGATCGCGATGGTCGATTTACTTCGCGTCTCTGGCAAACCTTTCAGTCCGCTATGGGTACTCATTTAAATCTCAGTACGGCTTTTCATCCTCAAACGGATGGACAGACTGAACGTACTATCCAAACCCTAGAGGACATGCTCCGTTCTTGTGTCATCGACTTTGGTGGTAGTTGGGATGTGCATTTACCTTTGGTCGAGTTCTCATACAACAATAGCTACCACTCCAGTATTAAAATGGCTCCATTTGAGGTATTGTATGGTCGCAAATGCCGATCTCCTTTAAGCTGGCAAGAGATTGGTGACAAACATTTTACTGGCCCTGAGATCATACAAGAAGCAACGGATAAGATTCTCCAAATCCTTGATAATCTACTCAAGGCTCGCAATCGTCAAAAGGTCTTTGCGGACAAGGGACGCAAACCAATGGAATTCAACGTTGGGGATCACGTTTTACTCAAAGTGTATCCTTGGAAAGGAGTGGTTCGTTTTGGTAAAAAGGGGAAGCTTGCCCCTCGCTATGTTGGTCCTTTCAAGATACTCGAAAGGATTGGTGCGGTGGCTTATCGACTCGATTTACCTCAAGAGCTCAACAACGTTCATCCAATGTTCCATGTCTCCAATCTAAAGAAATGTCTCGCTGATGAGGGACTTCATGTTCTTCTCGAAGATCTCCAAATCAACGAAACTATGCACTTTGTGGAAAACCCCGTCGAAATCATGGATCAAGAAGTCAAGTTATTGAGGCGCAGTAAAATTCCTATCGTCAAGGTTCGATGGGAAGGAAAACGTGGCGCCAAATTTACTTGGGAACTTAAAAGTGATATGAAGACGAAGTATCCCCATCTTTTCGCTACATCTTCCTAAATTTCGGGACGAAATTTCCTAAAGGAGGGGAGACTGTAACGCCCGGCTCTTTTGTACTTTCCATTTGTAGAAAGTTTTGTTCGTATTTCTATTTTTGGAAACCTTGTATTCTTGTAATCGTTCTTTCTTTGTAATCATTGTCAAACCGAGACTTGGATCATTAATGAAACTCGTATTTTGTTACAAATATGTTATACACACTCTATATATGCTCGTATGTTCGATTTTGTGAAATCAATTGATGCTTAAACGATATTCTCGGAAACTATGTGCTAAACTTGTAATTAAACTAAACTTATGCACGAAACGTGTTTTGAACGAAAACGATACTTGATTATGACACTTATACGCTCAAATATACTTTGACTATGATCGCCATGCTTGATTATGCCTTATACTATGCTTTTATATCAAAACGAGTCCCTAAACTATCAAACTTGCACCTAAAAGCATCAAACATAAACTACAGGGGCTAAAATGTAAAAAGGCCAAACTCCCCCAGATTGGAGGCGCCGCGTGACGCTAGGGACCTTGGCATCACGCCAAGGCCCTGTTTCGACAGAACTTGTGTTTTCTTCCAGCTATTGCACGAAATCCCAAGTTTAAACCTCACCCAATCACCTTTAATCCACCTCTAAACACCTCCAATCATCTCTAATCTCTTCCATTATAAATACACACCTTCTACAACCTATTTTACACTTTCACAACTCATTACACTTCATAAATTCACTCTCAATCTGTTGCAAATCAGAGTTCTTGAGCAGATTCATACATCTTGACAAAAGTGAGTGTAACTTGCTTGTTTTCACTCCAAATCACTTGATTCTTTCTTCTATTGCTTTGTTATATCCTTGGGCTTGATTCCTTGGTTTCTCCATGGAGAAATCAGACCTGGAATTGCCCTAAAAAGGACCTAAACTTTCTGTTTTGGTTGATGTTATTCAAAAACTTATCATTCTTGTGTCTAACACATCTCAAACTTATGTAACAATGCCTACAACCTTTCCTATGGTTATTTAGGTGTAATAACATGATTGAGACATGTAAAATCAGAGGATAAACCTCAAATACTTTCTGTTTTATTTAGGGTATTTCACCCACAAGTCATGTTCAAGCTTAGGTCTTGATGTAGAGTGATTATGGAACAACTTGGGTTGTCCAAACATACAATCCTCACATGATTTGATGATTTCTCTTTAGTTAGGTTGTTTACATTATTGTACAAATCCTAGTTCGTGACCCTCCTTGGTTGTTTTTACATCAAGTGAAGTGGTGAACATCCAAGGGGTTCCTAAATGGAAGCTTGTTCTTCCTACCCCATACATGACATCCATGACAACTCGAGGTGCCTAAATGAAGATCCTAATCTTCTACATCCTACATGAATTATTGGACTAAATAATATGTAACCTAGATATATACATATACTCATTCGAACCTTTAATATTGAACTTGTGTTTATATGTTAAAGTTGTAGAATATCATCTAAGACTTAAAAACCTTGATATGATTCTAATGGGTGTACTACCCATGAAATACAATATAACCCTAGTGGTTACATAGTGTCATATAAGAGTTATAAGTTAAAGATGATTATTTTTATATTGTACTTTATGCTATGTTAAATCCGAATCCTTAATCTTCCGTTAAATGCCAAACTCACACACCTATGTTTCCTCGTGTAGAAGGACTAGGTGCTCCAAACTAATCCATCCATCAACTCACTCGCGGGATTTCAAGTAGGAAATCTTGCAACCACTGTGAGTATACCCGATCCCTTTTTCCCCTTTATACTTTGGGATGCAACATGTATAACTATGCAAACAACTTTTAAACTAAATTAAACATACTCAATCCTTGATCAAGCATGAAACTAATGTGACTTACTTGTTATTCTCGTATGCTATGTGAACGATTTGGAACGTTATATGCTCATTAACTTTGCTCGCCCACCTTAACAATTATAGCGCTATAGGATTAACGCCCCGCCCGCTATTCTTTTGGGTATTGTTAAGTTAAACATTACCACCCCGCTAAACTATTGGGATTAGGCTATTTTTTTATGCGTTGTATTCTAGGGTTTGAACATATTGTACGCCAAAATTACATACTAGTAATCACATATTATGAATTATGTTGGATTTGAGTTTTTATTCTATTATGCTATGTAGTTAAACTTGTATACTCGCCATTGCTTTTGCATTGAAACTCTATTTTAATACATGTTGCAGGTTAAATTGTCGAAGTATGGATGAATGATGAAACAAGTGTAGGGTAGACTAGACTAGATACACACCTATAAATCATTATCGTTTTATGTTATGTTATTTGTTGAAACAATGTTGTATTTTGTTTTGATTATTGTATGACAATTTAGCAATTGCAATGAAATTCGGATTTAATTAAATATTGTCACATAGTGTTATGAAGTCTCGAACAATCTATACACACTTCGTCTCATCCCGATGTTTCCGCCATCGGTTGGGGTGTGACACAGGGCATCGGAGTTTGTTGGGGCAAATGAAGACGATTCGCCGGTCATGGAGGCCATTTTTCGGTTCAAGAAACGGAAGGAAGCGGTTGTGCACAAAGAAGGAAATGAAACTTGAATCCCTAAACAGGAACTCTATTTATACGGAATCGCAACTTTTTGAATTCGAAAAGGCAAACGGGCGGGAACACGCGTCAGAGCAGGGTGGTGACAGTTGTCATCTTAATGATGATTTAAGTGTCACATCCTTTCCCATCGCCGCCACTTTTTCAAAAAAACACAACGGTACCCCACTCGAGGAACTTACACTCAAAGGGGGTAAATTTTGACTTTTCCTTTTTTAGTCCGATTTCATGGATTTTATCTCATAACTTCGGACTGGGGGGACATGACGAGGTATGACCCGGATCGGCTAAACCGACCCGGTCATTACCTATTATTTTATTATAATTAATTAATTACACATGTTTATTCTAGAATGTTCTATTCTGCATGGATAAACTACGTAACCAAATCTCCAACTTTTTGGGAGGATCATGCAAATCCCTAACTTATCGGAGTCCATCCTAAGTTAAGGGAAACCCTAATGGTGAACTATAAATTGAGGTAGACATCTAAGGTATGATCATCTTGCTCTCGTTTACTCTCTCCTTCTATTCACTTACACTTTCTCCCAAACCGAGACTTATTCTCACGCCGGAGGGTGGTTACAGGAATAGCCCCATTCCTGTAACGAGTCCTAACAATGTTCTGTTTTGCAGTTAGCAGTCCGGGTCGCCAAGAGTTGAAGTCCTTAGTTGGATACTACCGTAAAGGTAAGTGTTTCTTCAGTTATCAAAGCGATTGCTTTACTGAACGGACCGACTCGGCGTTGAAAGCATTGGTTTTAAAATATATAGAGAGGTGTTCAAATATGAAGTTTGTTTTGTCTAACAAGGTTGATAAGTATTTTAAAAACTAATATCCGGGTCAAACGAACTTCGATTAAATTGATTCATGCGGCGTTAGATACGCTACGTCGAGCTTTACCATCTTAACTTTTAGGGTTTAGTTTTTACGGTTTGGCTTTTAGGTATTAGCATTTAGGGTTTAGCTTTAGGAATTTTTAGCTTTAAAGTTTAGGGTTCGACGAACTGGTTCCAATAACGCCATAACAAGTTCAATCGAAGTTCGTTTGAGCTAGATATTGAGTTTGTTTAAGTTCTTCTTAGTCATTTTAAACAAAACAAACTTCTTTATCAGATCCTTCCCATACATAAAGACATAAGGGTGCACAGTGTGGTTGCGGGGACTTCCTTCGGGGAGTGAATTCACCGATCGGTGAATCACACCGGGTGATTGAATGGGGAGTAGGAGAGAGTGTTTTTTCGGTGTATACTCACCGAAGGTGAAGAAGAACAAAGGGAGGAGAGAGAGAGAGAGGAGAAAGGAGAGAAGAACCAATCAAATTTTTTAATTTTTTAATTGAGTGAGTGTTTGAACCATACCTAGTGTTTGAGTAGAAAATGGGGAGTGAAGGGGGGAGTTGACATGGTTTTATATCATTGGGTAGAGAAAACTCAATCATCTTAACTCACCTCAACCATACCGTCCACCTTAAATGCATGCATGCATACATTTTTTTTCTAGTGGAATCGGGTTTGTTTTAGACGAAAATAAAATTTTGGTTGACCAACTTACACCGACAAATTAAAGGGAGGTTGTGTTAATTTTGAAACTTTAAATAAAATTAAGTATCAATAAAAGTGCTTTTAATTTTAAATCTGGTCGGAGTGGGGCAACGAGGCTCTCCAATTTGAGAAGTGCAGTAGCCTAATACAAGAAAGTTGCCGTTCAAAAAAAATGGTCCTGAGTTGACCAAAACAATGTCCACTGATTTTGATTTTTTTTAAAACAATAAAAATAGAAAAAAATATATATGTAAGATACTGTCCCTATAATTAGGGGTGTTCAAAAAAGTCGTGGCTAGCAGCTCGCTCGAAACTCGTTCGAAAAAAGCTCGAAGAAAGCTCGGCTCGAAATTGGCTCGGTTGTAAACGAGCCAGCTCGGCTCGGCTCGGTTTGTAAACGAGCCGAGCTCGAGCTTGGCCTGGCTTGGCTCGTGAGCTCGTGATCTGGCTCGATAAGGTTAACATCCTTCATTTTTTGTCTCACATCGCTTAGAAAACAAAAACTAAGGGAGTATATCCCCTATAAAAGAAGGTAAAGACAATGTACAAAGTAAATTAACTATTTATACTTGCAGATTTAGCTATATAGTTATATTAAATGGCAATTATAGCCCCCAGTCTATGAAGAAATTCATTTTTAAGAGCTTTTTAAGTGGTAAATTTTGCGGGTTTTTTTTAGTTCGAGCTAGATCGAGCCGAGCTCGAGCCTCAAATCTTAGCTCGATTTGAAGTTCGAGCTCGAGCCGAGCCAGCTCGAATCGAGTTCGAGCCGAGCTCGAGCTAGGTCTAGCTCGGCTCGACTCGTTTACAGCCCTACCTATAATAAATAACGTAGTTACCTTTTTTTTTGTAAGTCAGGGTCATATTGAGAGATTTGTCAAAATTCAACAAAATTTGAATATGTGCTCTATTCTTAATCAATCCCTCGTTTTATGGGATACAATAAAAGCATAACCCAAATCTTGAAATTTAAAAGTGGAATAAAAGTCAAATTAAATAGCTAAATAAGTGAATTTATGAAATTCACCATTTACGAAGAATTAAGGTTAAGGATTTTTTAAGAGATGATTACATTTTCTTGGCTTAGCTTTGTCATTGGGCCTAGTTTTGACGTGTATGTGTTTAGGGGTGCAAACGAGCCGAGCCGATCCCGAGCTCGACCAGGCTCGAGCTCGAGCTCGACCAGGCTCGAGCTCGAGCTCGGCTCGATTCGAGCTTTATTTCTAAAGCTCAAGCTCGGCTCGAATGTAATTTTTCAAGCTTGAGCTCGGCTCGGACTCGACTCGTTTAGTATTTATAATTAATTTATATTAACTATAATTATTATTATACATATAATTTAGTTATTTTTTATATTTATATAAATGGTAATTATTATTATATAAATATATGTTTAATATGTTAATAAAAAAATACATAAACAGAAAGCTCAATTAGGCTCGCGAGCCGGCTCGAGCTCGATAAACGAAGCTTGGGCTCGAGCTCGTTTACTAAACGAGCTTGTTTTTAGGCTCGGGCTCGAGCTCGTTTAAGCTCGGCTCGTTCGAGCTTTTTTTCGAGCTGAGCTCGAGTAGCTCGGCTCGTTTGCATCCCTATATGTGTTTGGGTGTGTTGGTGTTGTGCAGAGTGACGTAGCTAGCCCATTAATTTAGGGGTAGCCCAAATATTTTTTTTTTTGGACCTTAGGCTAACTTTATTTATTATATTTTGGGCATCCTTTCAATTACATTATTATTAATTTGGGCTTATTTTATCATTCAGGCTTAATCATTCTACAAGCTTTCGGGTTGTAAAATGTTTGGGCTTATAAGAAAAATTGGATTTTACTAAAATCAAGTATTTGTATTAAACCGAAAAATAAAATAAAAAATACGAGCACCGGGTTGAGCCGTAGCCCATGCTACAACTACTAATACTATAGATCTGCCCATGGTTGTGTGTATAAAAAATAACACTACGAGCACCGGGTTGAGCCGTAGCCCGTGCTACAACTACTAATACTATAGATCTGCCCATGGTTGTGTGTATATATTATTTTTAATAAAACCAAATTTATATTTTTGTGTGGCCTCTACATGTTATTTCTATATGTTATGTTGCTTTATTTGATACTATTATATCTTCTCACCATTTTTCTACTATACTTTTGTGTCTGGATATGTTTGACGTGGACGGCCTACTTAGAAGCAACATCCCTATTCCCTATGATAAATGTACGGTTTGCCTACGTCTCTCAGACCGCCCTAATAGCTTTGTTATAAATGAGATACTGGGTATGGTGGTTGTTTTGCCCTTTTGGTTGATCCAATGCCCATAATCTGGTATATGGATTAACTTTAAGAGAAAATCGTTAATCAAAATTATAGCTCATAAGAAAGAGTGTGGGTTTAAGACTCGACTATAGATGTGTGTTGGAGCGTACAACATGTACGGTCTATTAAGACATTTCCATCCATATCTTATGTGTCTTGACTCTAAAGTATACACAAACAAAAATCACGTGTGGTAAGTTGTACCTCTTTTCTACTCTTTTTGCATTTTTTTTCTAGTTGGTTTAAATACCTGCTAACTTTTAGATCAACTTCAAATTATACTTGAATAGAAATTCAGGTATATCGCATCAAGTGGTAAAAATGCAAACTAAGTTACCATTGTGAACTTATATTGCATATGCCATTGAAAGAAAAAAGTTGAGAGCAATTAAATGGGGCACGTAGAATTGCCCGGTACAAGTAATAATATTCTGGGGCTTATGATAGATGGCGTGTGGACGACCAAACCTGTTTTGATAAAAAAGGAGATTATAAGATATTACAGAAATGCGTTCAAGGAAAGAATAAAGGACAGACCTAAACTCATATGTCACAACTTAAAATGTTTGGCGATAGAGGAGGCGGCTTCTATAGTGCTTCCTTTCAGTAGTGAAGAGATCAAGAGTGCAGTGTTCGATTGCGGGGCGGACAAAGCTCCTGGGCCAGATGGTTTTAACTTCAGATTCATCAAAAGGTACTGGTCTTTATTTGAGATTGATTTTTCTAACATGTTGACTTCTTTTTACATTAAATGTAAGATATCGAAGGCATGCAGTTCTTCCTTTATAACGCTTATCCCGAAGAACAAGGACCCTTTGGGCTTAAAAGATTATAGACCAACCAACCTAATTGGGGTGATAAATAAGACTATCTCTAAGATTCTTGCTAATCGGCTCAAAAAGGTGATAGGGAGTATCATTTCGGAAAATCAGACGACATTCCTTAGAGGCATGTACATTCTCGACAGTTCCCTTATGGTTAACGAAATTATGGCGTGGATTAAAAAAGAGAAAAAAGGCCTTTTTGCTTAAAATAGATTTTGAAAAGGCGTATGATAATGTTAACTGGAGGTTTTTGTTGGATATCATGTAGCAAATGGGTTTTCCTAATCTTTGGTGTAAATGGGTGGAAGGGGTTATCTCCTCGGCTAGGTCTTCGGTGTTAGTCAATGGGTCTCCCACCTTTGAGTTTGGCTGTTCCAAAGGAATTACGCGAGGAGACCCACTGTTCCTAGTAGTCATGGAAGCTCTCTCAAACATTCTCGACAAAGCAGGGTTAGAGGGGTGGTTTAAAGGTATCCAATTGCCTAACAATGGTCCGAATATTTCACACCTTTTTTATGCGGATGATGCCCTTTTGATAGGGGTTTGGGATAAGGATAATGTGGCGAGCGTGGTGAGATGTTTGAGGATTTTTTTATCTTTGTTCGGGATTAAAAATTAATTTGAATAAATCTAACTTATACGGGGTGGGGGTGGAATTTTCCGATATTAAAGATATGGCCAAGGTGGTGGGGTGTAACACATGTAATATTCCTTTATCTTACTTGGGTATTACGGTGGGGGCTAACATGAATATAATAAGTAACTGGACTCCTATAGTTAAGGTTTTTGATAAAAAAATTGTCGATTTGGAAAGCAAAAACTATCTCAATAGGGGGTAGACTTACTCTTATTAATTCTGTGTTGGAAAGTCTCCATATCTATTACTTGTCGCTTTATAAAGTTCCAGTTGGGGTCATCAAGATGCTGGAAAGTAAAATGAGAAAATTTCTCTGGGCGGGATCAAATGATCATAACAAAATAAACTGGGTGGCCTGGGAGTGGGTTACGTGGCCTAAATCTTGTGGTGGGTTGGGTATCAGTCGTCTCAAAGAGGTCAATGTAGCGCTTTTGGTCAATTGGGGATGGAGATACGGGGTTGAAAAGCATAATTTATGGAGGAAAGTGGTCGATGCTTGTCATGGTAAAATAAATCAAAGAAGTTTTCTTCCATTCAATAGTAATATGGGAGGGTGTTGGAAAAACATTGTAAAATCGATTTTCAATTTTAAAATCAAAGGGAAGGGTTTAAATCAATTGGTTTTGGGTAAGGTTGGAAACGGGGAAGATATTAGGTTTTGGATCGACTCTTGGGAAGGAGAAATTCCTTTTATGGATAGATAGCCACATTTGTTTCGGTTGGAAATATTTAAAACCTGCAGGGTTGCAGATAGAATGGAGATGAACAGGGGAAATGATGGGTTAACATGGAATTGGTCTAGAATGCCGAAGACGAATGTGGAGCTAAAGGAGTGGCAAGAGTGTAGAGAAATTCTTAATAAGGTGACTCTCAACAACTCTAGGGATAGGTGGGTTTGGAATAATGATAGCCAAGATGGGTTTTCGGTGAAGACTGTTAAAAAGGCCTTAATTATCGAAAGGGGTAATAGTCAACTTCCTGATTTCGAGTGGTGTAAATGGGTGCCTATTAAATGCAACATTGTGGCTTGGAGAGGTAACATGGATAGACTTGCTACGAGAGTGAACTTAAAAAGAATGAATGTGAACATCATTTCTGTTTTGTATCCTTTCTGTAATGAGTTTGAGGAAACAGTGGAGCACCTTTTTACGGCGTGTTCTGTGGCGAATCGGGTGTGGTCGGAGTTAAGTGTTTGGTGTAAGATCCCCCCAATTTTTGCTTTCAACTTCAAAGATATTATGGATTCACACATTTATTCTCAAGCTGGAAAAAAGGCAAAAAAAATCATCCAAGGGTTAGTGATTATTTCGTGTTGGTGCATATGGAAAGGAAGGAACGACATGGTCTTCAATCAAATCAGGCGTTGTGACAACCCGCACTAAACCAGGTATCCGTACGACTTAATTAGTAATTAATTACTGCTGAATTACTGTGCTTACTTGAACTTGTGAATAAACTGCTACTCGAATACTGATACATGTACTTACTTGCATCATACTTGCTTGCTGTCACTACATTATTTACGTGCTGAACCTTAGTGACAAACATGATGCACAAAGAGCACAGTAGCACTATAACGGATAACCTATTGAACATGCTGATAAAGCCAACATCAGGCAAACACTGCCTCTAAGGCCTGTAAGAGCCTGAGATATTTTGCTACACTAGTGGTGAGTGTAGGGATACAAGGGTTGTAGAACTGCGTCTCTAGGAATAAGTCACAATGACTGGATGTGCCTAAAACGTACTCTAAGTACAAAACTCAGCACTTTACAAAATAATTCAGCTTTTAGCTAACTAATAAAGTGCCAAAACATGAGAAAAATAACGCTAGACACTTTCCAAAGTGTCAGAAATGAGTTGTGTCACTAAAGAGAGTAATAACGACACTTTAAGCTTTGTTAAGCACTTTAACGGATTATTATCCAACCGAACAACCGGACTATACCCGGAACATGAAAAGTATTGTCATTTACACTATTTATCTTTTTCTGAGCCAGTTAGGGTCCCCGTATGCCCTAACACCCGTCATAACACACTACACATGAGTAACTGGGTTAAACACTTAACTAACTTGGTTTAACCTAACTAATACTTACCTATCTAGTTGGAATCGGACCAAGACCCCCCTCCTAACCGTCCCCAACTAAGGGGGGACACACTTGTCCTTACAAGATTATTAAAATCTTGATTGCTTAATATCTTCTAGACACATTAACCATTGGGTAATTAACATTAGAATTGTCTATAAGTAACTAAGCTTAAACCATTTGAACACTTCACAACTCACCAAAGCTCTCTCTTTCTCTCTAAATAAGTCACGGCCGAACACCCCCCTCCCCTACATCCATTTTCGAGTTTAGTTCACTTCATTCCAACATCATACAAGCTTCAAGGATCGCGTATTAGGAGGCTTGGTGCACTCGGAGTTTGAAGGACCTCTTTATCTTGCTTTTATCCACCTCATTTGCGCGTAGATTCTTCCCTAGCCTCGAGCTAGAGGTATAATGCTTAAAACTCGTATTTGAACTAATCTAAGGTGGTTAATAGGATGTATGATGATTAAAACTCGAAATCTTACAAGTTGATGCTTTAAAGTCTACTAAAAACACTAAAAATGGTGGTTAATAACTCATATGTTGTGTAAATGATGTAGTATTCGAAATGTATGATTATTTAGGCCCGATCTATGATGTGGTAGCTCGGATCATCGTTTAACCCGGTTTGGTAAGATCATGGATCTTAACATAAGCTTGTTTTGAATGATACAAGGGTTAAAAGGTGAAACTCTACCACACGCGAATCATGAACTTGTGTAAAAGAGTTTTACTTGTAAAATTGTGTTTAAAACTAGCAGATCTACGTATCTGCAAGTGGTAATTTCAAAGGACCAAGCGTTAAAGAAATCATGCTTTCTAAAAATGGATCTTACACTAACAGGAATGATTTTTATAAACCACAAGTGTTTAAACACTTGTGAAATGAAAAGATCCGACAAAATAACAGTTTTTGTAAAAGATGACTGGAAGTTGTAAAGATGGATTTTCTCTAAAAACGAGGTTTTTACAAGATCAAATTACCTTATATGAAGATCTACTAAATTTAAGGGGATTTACACCACAGTTTTGGGAAAACTGCAAGTTCATGTAATTTTTGGCAATTTACACATATGTTGATTAGTTGTTGTGAGAAAAGTTGTTTTGATCAAATAAAGAAAATTGTTGAGTTGATTTGTTAAAGAAAATGATACGCTTGAAAGCGTGGCCACCTCCAGTTACAGAGGAAACTCTGGCGAAATTTTTCTAAAAACCTAACACTTAGAACTATTTACACTACAAGTGTTAGAATTATTTTTGGACATGTTTTCAAAATATAAATTTCGCCATGACTTTATTTACTAAATATTCGGAGGTGGGATTTTCACAGAATTTAACGTGATAAATATATATTTTCACACACTGTTTATGATTATTTTGTGAAAATACATAAATATTATTTTTAGAGTAAAAAATAATATTTACGAACGTTAACGAATCCAAAATAATACGAACGCTTTCACCATAAATATATAAGTTACACCGGTAATTATATTACCACTCGATTGTTAAAACGTAACTTACGCACTTACGGAAATATTTATGAGCGCGTATTTTAACAACGTATTATTGGAGAAAAATTATGTGAAATTGGAAATATATGCATATATTAAGTGAGACTTCATGATATAATTTGAACGCACATGTATTGAATCCCCCATCCTTGGGAAGGAAAATAATTACCAAGTATTTACAAAATGTAAACACGAAATAGTTGTCTAACTATTTCCCAAAAACATAAACCATGAAGCTAAGGCACGACCGTCCGTCTAATAGAATTAGTACGTGTAGGTCGTCACACAGCTGCGTGAGCAGGAGATACTTGGTAGAGACGCTTCACTGTGAGTTCATGTCCCCATTTTCTCTAACTGTTTTCAGTTTTCTTAACTGCGGGGGTGAAATACATGTTACTTTGATTACAAGTACTTTATACACGGTATGGTTAGCGTAAGGAGGTTTACTACTTAGATCATGTGAGTGGGTAGGAGCAATATGAGGCCATTAGTCCTCATAACGGGACCGAGGGACATGAGCGGTAGATCTATCTGGGTGTAGCGAGCCCAGCCCCAGGCCAAACTAGAAACGGACCTTGGGGTGACTTTGTCCACATACTAATGCCGTGGCGAAATCTGCTAGGTTTGAGTCTCCCTATTTGCACTTCACATATATCAGTGGCCTTGCAAACCATTGGTGATCTCAATTCCCTTATTTGCTACGTACCAAGACTATTTTTATACTCACAAAGGTTTACTTACTCATTTACACATGAACTCGCTCAACATTACTGTTGATTTTTCAACTTACATGTATTTCAGGAAACTAAAGATCTGGCGCGGTATGTTATGTTTTCCCGCTGCATATGGGTTCCGAGGTCATCCGGGTTTAGGAAATGTGACTTTTTCCTGGACGAGTCACAAATCTTAAATTGCGTTTATTTCATGTTGATGTTTATGTTTATCATGTTGATGTTTATGTTTATCAAGACAATGTTTTACGTTATGAGGTTGTAAGTCCCTAAGACAATGTTATGTTACTCTGGTTTTAAAACTAAATCAAATGGATGATCTTGCATGATTTTATTTCATATAGCTTTGTTATGGTTAAGCTATGGTATTAAGAAGTCACACCAAAATTAACCACGCTTCCGCAAAGCCAAGGTGTGACAGCTTGGTATCAGAGCTCTGATCATAGCGAACTAGGATTCTTTCTCGAGTCTAGACTATGATCACTAGGGCTCTCACGAAAACATTTTTACTGCATACCACTTAAGTCCAGATCCAAACTTTTTACAAACAAATGTTGAGCACATTATATTATAGGCTCAGCTTGGAGGGCTGAGGCTCGGTCTGGAGGATCGAGGCTCGGTCTAGGTGACCGAGGTAGTTGGCTAGTGAGACTAGGAAGAGTAGGCTCAGTCATGAAGGCTGAGGCTCGGTCAAGGGGACCGAGGCTCGATCTAAGAGGTAGAGGTGGAGGATAGAGCAGTCTTCGAGACTGGGAGGAATTTGGCTAGTGGACTAGGAGAATTATGTGATACCTTACTTGGTGACTTATGTGATTATCTGATTGTATGACTGATTATTCGAGCATATTTGTGTTTATGTTACAGACTCATGGATTCAGCCGGTACTGGCGATTCGGACACCACTGGACCCATACCTATCGTATCTGATGACCTCACATCCTCCGAGCACGAGGTGCACACATCTGACTATACCAGTACTGACGAGGATGAGTTCCAGCCTTTCGCACTACCCGATGGTGCTGATGAGCCTGCAGATGACCCTCCCGCTGAGTACCTACCTCTAGTAGAGATTCCGGCCCCTATACCCTTAGCCGTTTATCCAGCATATGATTTCCCTCTTGACGCCGAGGCTGACGGCGATGTTGACCTGTTTGAGGAGGAGCCTTTTGAGGATGAGATCCAGGACGAGGCCCTTCTTCCTGCAGACGATCTTCTGATGATCGCTGACGTTCCCGCTGAGGATTCGCCTGCACATTCTCCTGTCCCAGACTCCTTCGAGTCTGTGGCATCCGCACCTTCTCACACATTGAGTGCACAGCACTTTGCGCATGATTCTGATCCTGACCAGGCATCCTCTGTTGCACCTAATCCCAGCTTTGCGTTTGACCATGATGACATATAGGATTCTGATCCTATCTTTTCCCCGGGATACGACCCAGACGAGGATATCGAGTTTATACCTATGGATCAGCCCATGGAGGATCCAGCTGACCCAGTAGATCCTATCGACCCCGAGTTTGACTTCGAGATGGCTTTTGATGATCCCGAGCCTGTCGTCGCTCCTGAGCAGGCAGCCGCTCTAGACCCCATACTTGAGCATGACCCCGTACATGCTGGCATCCCTATTGAGCCTGTTATAGCAGACCCACCTGTTGATGATCTCCCCGTGGATGTTCCTTTGTTAGAGGGCGATCATGTTGTTGTTGATCTTGTTGTTCCTCTACCTATTGTTGATATACCTATTGACCATCCTGTTGAGCACATTGCACCTGTTCACCCTTTTGTTGCTCCCCCACCTGATCCCATCCCACTAGAGCCCGAGCATGCACTGTTCGCGGCACACATGGATCCACCAGATGAGCATGCACAGCACGGTTGGATACCTGCTGATGAGGATGTTCCACCTTTTCCCCCTCAGATCCCTGATACACGACATGTTGATTTTTCTTTTCAGGTTCCTCAGTTTGTACCTCCAGCGAGGACTGGAGAGGGTTCTTCAGCCCATCCTTTTGGGCATGTACCGATGTCTATCCCCTTCATGCCCCAGATGTCATCTGTTCCACCCTCTGTTGCTCCATTTCATGTGGCACCTTTTGATCCCACCAGTGAGCCGTTCCTTTGGGCACCACACTCTGCTATGCCACCGACTGACCCCTACCATTCTTTCCACATGGGGTATACTATTGAGGACGTTTTGATGTCTTTTGTCGCCCAGCACGAGGCACACACACAGCGCATTCAGGAGCTTGAGAGAGCTCAGCCGCCGCCGTGTCCGTGCCAGGGTCAGACCCACTCTCCGTTGCAGCCCTCTCGACCTGTACCACCAGACTATGCTGCACGCCTCTTTGCTCTGGAGCAGCAGGTTGCTTCATTCTTGCGTACCCAGAGAGCCATGGAGGAGGACTGGCTCCATTTGCGCCGCTTGTTTTACACTCACTTTCCCCCTCCTCCACCGCCATCCGTGTAGAGCTCTTCAGTACCGTATAGGTAGACATTGGTGAGAAGACGGCGAATGCTTTTGACTGCACAGCATTTTTGGAGACTACATTATGATTTTGATTTTTGTTGACATGTATTTGATGTATTGACACTGATTCGATATAGTTTTTGGACTAGGGTGATGTAGCCCTTAGTCGACTGATGTTGTATGACACTGTGATGTACTTGTACGCTTACTATGTGGTCTCGATATATGCCAATCGCAGCATTCTCATCATATTTGATGCTTGATTTGGTTATTGGTATTTTAGGACATGGGATGTTGTGTGATTGATGTTTGTGACATGGGATGTTGTGTGATTGATATGATTATAACATGAGATGTTATGTACTATTACTATCATTATATACATACGCTAAATTATGACCTGACTTATGTATTATAACTATGGCCTGACCGACGTAAACACATCTTTTAGAAGATACCGCCAAGACGGGAGACACACATGCCTACCAATGAGGCAGAACTCCAGCAAATTATCGCTGCTGCCATTGCACAATACGCCGCCTCTCAAGGAGGGACTAGTGGAAGCAACTCTGGCAACACTGGCAACAACAATAATCCACCTCATGGTAATACTAAGTCATTTAGACATACCATGACCTAATTGGATATCTTTAGCAATGATGCTAATGCCAATCGTATGTTATAACGTATGTGCAGGATGCACCTACAAGCAGTTTCTAGACTGCAAACCGGTCAACTTTGATGGCACAGGAGGTGCTGTCGCCTTTGTTCGTTGGGCCGAGAAAACTGAATCTGTTCTTCGCATGAGTAAATGCGCACTAGATCAGCAAGTCACCTATATCTCAGGGCTGTTTCTAGATGGAGCCCTATCCTGGTGGAATCTACAAGTTTAGACACTTGGCGAAGCTGCTGCCTACGCGCTAACCTGGACCGAACTGAAGGAACTTATGCGCAAGAAGTACTGCTCTCGCGCGGAAATCCAAAGATTGGAAACCGAGTTCTGGCACTTGAAAATGGACGGTCCAAAGATCGCAGAATACGTTCAAAGGTTCCATGATTTATCGCATGTGGTACCCTACATGGTCACTCCTGAGTTCAAGAGAATTGAACGCTTCATTTGGGGACTAGCTCCTCAAATCATAAGCATGGTAACCTCATCCAAGCCTGCGACCATTACTGAGGCAATTGATTTGAGCGTGGCTCTCACAGAGGAGGCCATTCGCCTGAACAAGTTTGATGATGCTGAGCATAAGAAGAAAGAGACTCACGTCGAGTCGTCAGGAGGTAACAAACGGAAATTCTCAAACTTCAAGCAGGGCGCCAGTGTGGCGGTTAAGAAAGGAGGATCAGCTGACAGTGGAAAGAAAGGAAAAGGATATCAGGGCACCCAGCCCAAGTGTAATACCTGTCAACGCCATCATACTGGCCATTGTAGTGTGAAAGTATGCGAAGCATGTGGAAAGCCGGGCCACTTGAAGGATTCTTGTTGGGCTAGTGCTGGCCGGGGAGGCCAGGGAGGATTTGGGAATAGGAATAATAATCGTGGTGGTAATCGCTCACAAGGAAACTATGGAGGAAACGGGAATCGAGGCAACTTTGCGAACCAAGCTGGCAATGCAAACCAAAACAACAACCAAGCTGGAAATGGAGGTGGAAACGGGCAAAGACTTGGATGCTATAACTGCGGTGATATCGGGCATTTTAAGAAGAACTGCCCAGAGTTAAACCAAGCCCGTGGAAGAGTGTTCCAAATCGAAGCTAGGGAAGCGCGCCAGGACCCCAATGTTGTTACTGGTACGTTCCCTGTAAATCAACGCTATGCATCCGTTTTATTTGATACTGGTGCCGATTATAGCTTCGTGTCGTTAGAATTTAAGAATATGCTTGGTTTAGCCGCTAATAAGTTAGATATTCCCTACTCAATCGAATTGGCCAATGGGAAGTTAGTAGAAGCCAATGAAGTTATCAGAGGTTGTGTGATCGAATTAGGAGAGCGTGAGTTTGCTTTAGATCTACTACCAGTCCAGTTGGGAAGCTTCGACGTGGTGGTAGGAATGGATTGGTTATCAGGCAACAAGGCAGAGATAGTTTGTCATGAAAAGATTGTTCGTATCCCAACTGAAGATGGCGAGACAATTGTGGTTCACGGAGAGAAGCGTGATACGCCATTAAGAATTATCAGCTGCCTGAAAGCGCGAAAGTGTTTACAGAAGGGATGTGTTGCCTTCCTGGCACACATTGTGGATAAGAAGGCTGCTGAGCCAAGAATCGAAGACATCCCTGTCGTGAGGGAATATCCAGAAGTCTTCCCAGAGAACTTACCTGGACTGCCACCTCAGAGACAAGTAGAGTTCCGCATTGACTTAGTTCCAGGCGCCGCGCCTGTGGCTAAGGCACCGTATAGACTTGCTCCGTCTGAGATGCAGGAACTGTCGACACAACTTCAAGAGTTGTTAGACAAGGGATTTATCCGACCAAGCTTCTCGCCTTGGGGAGCTCCGGTCCTGTTTGTCAAAAAGAAGGACGGTAGTTTCCGTATGTGCATCGACTACCGGGAGCTGAACAAGCTGACGATCAAGAATAGGTATCCTCTGCCAAGAATCGATGATCTGTTTGATCAACTGCAAGGCTCAAGCTTTTATTCAAAGATCGATCTTCGATCTGGATACCATCAGTTAAGGATACAAGAAGAGAGTATCCCAAAGACAGCCTTCAGAACTCGTTATGGACACTACGAGTTCCTTGTTATGCCGTTTGGTTTGACAAACGCACCTGCAGTCTTTATGGACTTGATGAATAGAGTTTGCAAGCCGTACTTGGACAAGTTCGTGATTGTATTCATCGATGACATTTTAATTTATTCAGAGACGAAGGCTGAACACGAGCAGCATCTTAGAACCATTCTAGAGCTGCTGAAGAAAGAACAGCTGTATGCCAAATTCTCTAAGTGCGAGTTTTGGCTACGAGAGGTGCAATTCCTTGGGCACGTGGTAAATGGAGATGAAATCCACGTGGATCCAACCAAGATTGAGGCGATCAAGGATTGGGAAACACCAAAGACGCCAACCGAGATTCGACAATTCTTGGGTTTGGCTGGCTACTATCGAAGGTTCATTGAGGATTTTTCAAAAATCGCTCAACCTTTGACGCTCCTCACCCAGAAAGATAAGAAGTTTGATTGGGGAATCAAACAGGAAGAAGCGTTCCAGATACTGAAGGATAAGCTCTGCAATGCGCCAATCTTAGCACTACCGGAAGGTACTGATGATTTTGTGGTATACTGCGACGCATCGCGTCAAGGATTGGGTTGTGTGTTGATGCAACGCCAAAAGGTTATTGCTTACGCATCGCGTCAGTTGAAAGTGCACGAAAAGAACTATACCACACATGATTTGGAACTTGGCGCAGTGGTATTTGCACTAAAGATCTGGAGACACTACCTTTATGGTACAAAGTGTACAATCTTTACAGATCACAAGAGCCTACAACACATATTCAACCAGAAGGAGCTGAATATGAGGCAAAGACGATGGGTTGAGTTGCTGATCGATTACGACTGCGAGATAAAGTATCATCCAGGGAAGGCGAATGTAGTCGCCGATGCCTTAAGTCGTAAAGAGAGAATCAAGCCCATAAGGGTTAGAGCTTTAGAAATGATTATTCAGACCGATCTTTCCTTGCGCATTCGTGCCGCGCAAAAGGAAGCTCTCAAGGAAGGAAACCTTGAAGAAGAATATCTCCGTGGGATGGAGAAGCTACTGGTACCAAACGAGGAAGGAACGTTATGCTTCGAGAAAAGGATTTGGGTTCCTCTGTTTGGTGGTTTAAGGAAAGTTATTTTTGATAAAGCTCACAAATCACGGTACTCTATCCATCCTGGAGCGGATAAGATGTACCAGGATCTCAAAGATTATTATTGGTGGCCTAGGATGAAAGGCGATGTTGCTGTTTATGTGAGCAAATGTTTAACGTGCGCTAAGGTTAAAGCCGAATACCAGAAGCCTTCAGGACTTCTGCAACAACCTGAGATTCCCAAGTGGAAATGGGAACAAATCTTAATGGATTTTATTACGAAATTGCCAAGAACGCCAAGAGGCCATGACACTATTTGGGTAATAGTGGATCGATTAACAAAGTCAGCACACTTCTTACCTATCAGGGAGAAGGATAACACTAGCAAATTGGCTGAAATTTACATGAGAGAGATCGTCGCGCGCCATGGAGTACCTCTCTCAATCATCTCTGATAGAGACGGAAGGTTTGTGTCAAGGATATGGCAATCCTTCCAAGAAGCCTTTGGCTCACAATTGAATCTGAGCACTGCGTTTCATCCGCAAACTGACGGTCAGAGCGAGCGAACGATACAGACTTTGGAAGACATGCTGAGAGCGTGTGTTATGGACTTGGGCGGTAGCTGGGACAAACATTTGCCTTTGGTCGAATTTTCATACAACAACAGCTACCACACCAGTATTGGTGTCGCGCCATTTGAAGCCCTTTACGGACGCAAGTGCCGATCACCCTTATGTTGGGCTGACGCAGGTGATAGGCAGCTTGCTGGTCCCGAAATCGTCCAAGAGACGACAGACAAGATCGCGCAGATTCTTAAACGCATCGAAGCAGCTCGCCACAGACAGAAGGCCTATGCGGATCCAAACCGGAAACATGTGGAATTCCAAGTTGGAGAAATGGTGTTATTGAAAGTCTCACCCTGGAAGGGTGTGGCACGCTTCGGAAAGCGTGGGAAGTTAAATCCGCGCTACATTGGTCCCTTCAGAATTCTGGAAAGAATAGGACTAGTAGCATACAAGTTGGACCTACCTGCTGAACTGAATGGTGTTCACGATACATTTCATGTATCCAATCTAAAGAAAAGTCCAACTCAAGTCACCGTTGCCATTCCCACCGACGAGATTCATGTTGACGACACGCTCCACTTCGTTGAAGAACCTGTTGAGGTCACGAATTGGAAAGTTAACAAGACCCGCCGGAGCAGTGTCAAGCTCGTCAAAGTTCGTTGGAACGCCAGGCATGGTCCTGAATACACTTGGGAACGTGAGGACCGGATGAAAGAGAAATACCCCCACCTTTTTCCTAAGAACCCTGCATCTACAAGCAGAACTTAAATTTCGGGACGAAATTTATTTAACGGGGAGAGAATGTGACAACCCGCACTAAACCAGGTATCCGTACGACTTAATTAGTAATTAATTACTGCTGAATTACTGTGCTTACTTGAACTTGTGAATAAACTGCTACTCGAATACTGATACATGTACTTACTTGCATCATACTTGCTTGCTGTCACTACATTATTTACGTGCTGAACCGTAGTGACAAACATGATGCACAAAGAGCACAGTAGCACTATAACGGATAACCTATTGAACATGCTGATAAAGCCAGCATCAGGCAAACACTGCCTCTAAGGCCTGTAAGAGCCTGAGATATTTTGCTACACTAGTGGTGAGTGTAGGGATACAAGGGTTGTAGAACTGCGTCTCTAGGAATAAGTCACAATGACTGGATGTGCCTAAAACGTACTCTAAGTACAAAACTCAGCACTTTACAAAATAATTCAGCTTTTAGCTAACTAATAAAGTGCCAAAACATGAGAAAAATAACGCTAGACACTTTCCAAAGTGTCAGAAATGAGTTGTGTCACTAAAGAGAGTAATAACGACACTTTAAGCTTTGTTAAGCACTTTAACGGATTACTATCCAACCGAACAACCGGACTATACCCGGAACATGAAAAGTATTGTCATTTACACTATTTATCTTTTTCTGAGCCAGTTAGGGTCCCCGTATACCCTAACACCCGTCATAACACACTACACATGAGTAACTGGGTTAAACACTTAACTAACTTGGTTTAACCTAACTAATACTTACCTATCTAGTTGGAATCGGACCAAGACCCCCTCCTAACCGTCCCCAACTAAGGGGGACACACTTGTCCTTACAAGATTATTAAAATCTTGATTGCTTAATATCTTCTAGACACATTAACCATTGGGTAATTAACATTAGAATTGTCTATAAGTAACTAAGCTTAAACCATTTGAACACTTCACAACTCACCAAAGCTCTCTCTTTCTCTCTAAATAAGTCACGGCCGAACACCCCCCTCCCCTACATCCATTTTCGAGTTTAGTTCACTTCATTCCAACATCATACAAGCTTCAAGGATCGCGTATTAGGAGGCTTGGTGCACTCGGAGTTTGAAGGACCTCTTTATCTTGCTTTTATCCACCTCATTTGCGCGTAGATTCTTCCCTAGCCTCGAGCTAGAGGTATAATGCTTAAAACTCGTATTTGAACTAATCTAAGGTGGTTAATAGGATGTATGATGATTAAAACTCGAAATCTTACAAGTTGATGCTTTAAAGTCTACTTAAAACACTAAAAATGGTGGTTAATAACTCATATGTTGTGTAAATGATGTAGTATTCGAAATGTATGATTATTTAGGCCCGATCTATGATGTGGTAGCTCGGATCATCGTTTAACCCGGTTTGGTAAGATCATGGATCTTAACATAAGCTTGTTTTGAATGATACAAGGGTTAAAAGGTGAAACTCTACCACACGCGAATCATGAACTTGTGTAAAAGAGTTTTACTTGTAAAATTGTGTTTAAAACTAGCAGATCTACGTATCTGCAAGTGGTAATTTCAAAGGACCAAGCGTTAAAGAAATCATGCTTTCTAAAAATGGATCTTACACTAACAGGAATGATTTTTATAAACCACAAGTGTGTAAACACTTGTGAAATGAAAAGATCCGATAAAATAACAGTTTTTGTAAAAGATGACTGGAAGTTGTAAAGATGGATTTTCTCTAAAAACGAGGTTTTTACAAGATCAAATTACCTTATATGAAGATCTACTAAATTTAAGGGGATTTACACCACAGTTTTGGGAAAACTGCAAGTTCATGTAATTTTTGGCAATTTACACATATGTTGATTAGTTGTTGTGAGAAAAGTTGTTTTGATCAAATAAAGAAAATTGTTGAGTTGATTTGTTAGAGAAAATGATACGCTTGAAAGCGTGGCCACCTCCAGTTACAGAGGAAACTCTGGCGAAATTTTTCTAAAAACCTAACACTTAGAACTATTTACACTACAAGTGTTAGAATTATTTTTGGACATGTTTTCAAAATATAAATTTCGCCATGACTTTATTTACTAAATATTCGGAGGTGGGATTTTCACAGAATTTAACGTGATAAATATATATTTTCACACACTGTTTATGATTATTTTGTGAAAATACATAAATATTATTTTTAGAGTAAAAAATAATATTTACGAACGTTAACGAATCCAAAATAATACGAACGCTTTCACCATAAATATATAAGTTACACCGGTAATTATATTACCACTCGATTGTTAAAACGTAACTTACGCACTTACGGAAATATTTATGAGCGCGTATTTTAACAACGTATTATTGGAGAAAAATTATGTGAAATTGGAAATATATGCATATATTAAGTGAGACTTCATGATATAATTTGAACGCACATGTATTGAATCCCCCATCCTTGGGAAGGAAAATAATTACCAAGTATTTACAAAATGTAAACACGAAATAGTTGTCTAACTATTTCCCAAAAACATAAACCATGAAGCTAAGGCACGACCGTCCGTCTAATAGAATTAGTACGTGTAGGTCGTCACACAGCTGCGTGAGCAGGAGATACTTGGTAGAGACGCTTCACTGTGAGTTCATGTCCCCCTTTTCTCTAACTGTTTTCAGTTTTCTTAACTGCGGGGGTGAAATACATGTTACTTTGATTACAAGTACTTTATACACGGTATGGTTAGCGTAAGGAGGTTTACTACTTAGATCATGTGAGTGGGTAGGAGCAATATGAGGCCATTAGTCCTCATAACGGGACCGAGGGACAGGAGCGGTAGATCTATCTGGGTGTAGCGAGCCCAGCCCCAGGCCAAACTAGAAACGGACCTTGGGGTGACTTTGTCCACATACTAATGCCGTGGCGAAATCTGCTAGGTTTGAGTCTCCCTATTTGCACTTCACATATATCAGTGGCCTTGCAAACCATTGGTGATCTCAATTCCCTTATTTGCTACATACCAAGACTATTTTTATACTCACAAAGGTTTACTTACTCACTTACACATGAACTCGCTCAACATTATTGTTGATTTTTCAACTTACATGTATTTAAGGAAACTAAAGATTTGGCGCGGTATGTTATGTTTTCCCGCTGGATATGGGTTCCGAGGTCATCCAGGTTTAGGAAATGTGACTTTTTCCTGGACGAGTCACAAATCTTAAACTGCGTTTATTTCATGTTGATGTTTATGTTTATCAAGACAATGTTTTACGTTATGAGGTTGTAAGTCCCTAAGACAATGTTATGTTACTCTGGTTTTAAAACTAAATCAAATGGATAATCTTGCATGATTTTATTTCATATAGCTTTGTTATGGTTAAGCTATGGTATTAAGAAGTCACACCAAAATTAACCACGCTTCCGCAAAGCCAGGGTGTGACAGGCGTAACCCGCAGGAGATTGTGAGGGAGATTAAGTCGAGAGGATATAGTTGGATCAGAAATAGAACGTCATGTAATCATATTAGTTGGGGTGACTGGTGTAAATACCCTATGTATATGCTGTAATTTGTTTTGTGTGCCCTTTGCCCGTTTGGGTTAGGGGAGTGTGTTCTTGTTGACATTTTGCCCGTTTGGATCGGAGGTTGTTTTTAATGAAGTTTTCTTGTAAAAAAAAAACAAGTAGTCAACGAATAAGGTAAAATTCAAATTCAAATCACACTCATGTTAAATTTCATTAAAACCCCTTTTAGTTAATAATTTGACAATAAGGTTACAAGTTATGGTTTGAAGGTGGTAGGGGCTTCATTACGTCACGTCAATGAAGAAGCTCTATTGTCTCTATTCAATAGCTAACATGGTATCGGATGAAACCATCTCTTTCCTATTCTCACAAATGACGCCCTCCATGTTTAATACCTCACACACACAAGATCTCGCTATTGCTTTGGCTGACATACAATAGCGCCCCAACCCCAATATCTAGCATGGTATGGGGAGGGGTGCCATTGATGGATAAAAAGCTGAGGTGCCATAGGCAATGACGCTTCATACTCTGCAATCTTAAAGTTGAGTTACTTCCTTGATAATTTTTAGGGGACACGGGGTGGTTCACTAGTGATAGAATCTATCACTCACAAGCACCAATCAAGTTCCGTCATGTCATCAACCATTTTTTCATCACTTACAACCTTTTTTAGGCGGGGTGGTCATCACTCACCATCACACCCAACAATTTCCCCCCAACCAACAATTCCACTCACAAAAATAAATCATAACGCGTTGTACAAATAACGAAAATCGATTTCGTTGAACTCATCACGCGTTATACTTGTTGCCGGCGGTGGACATTAACGCGTTGAACTTCTCTTCCGTGATAGAATAACGGACGAGCCCGGGTCTTCTTATAGTTATATGATTATTCAATGTCTTTTATAAATCCAGGTCGATTTTTATGTCTTCAAGGAATTACATTTTTTTAATCATAAAAACCTGTTAAAAATTACTTGACATAACCAATATAACTAATAAGACCATGTAACACAATTTTTATTAGACACATAATCTTTAAAACTGTTAAAGACAGAAGCCAAACTTGTAGAAAGTAGATTCAAATTAATCAAATACAAAGTTTCCCCAAGACTCACACTTACTTCAAACACTTATTTTATTGCAAACAAACTTAACCCACTAGATAATTCAATGGAACCAACCGATTGTTTTAAAATTTTGTCACAAAAAGTTGGTAACATTTCAATTTCATTGATTTGGATTTGGTCAAAACAAAGAATTAGTAAGTCTCATTCATCGTGACATTTTAACTTACAATAAAATTTGACCCGGTTCAGAAATTGACATCTACATAATCATTGGTTTATACGTTTCTCTCGGTCTCAACTTGTGGGATAATTTATCAAACCATCTTTTCCAGAGAATCATAAAAAAATCAACTAAACAATATAAATATTCTAGTTAGTTAGAAGATCATCCAAAAACGATAAAACATGTTTTTATACTATTATAGTATTATTTATACTCGATAATTAATATTTTTACCAGTAGATTCTCTCGTGTGATGTGGCGGGAATTCGGTTTCGATAAGTATCGGTTCGGTTTGGTTTGGTTCGACACCGGTAGGTACGGGCACTCGGTATAGCAACCGAAATGAGAACGAAAATAAAAATAAAGTCATAATACGCTCAAATGAATATCGACATGCTTTTTACATCAATCGAAAATCATATAAAACAAATACCGGTACCGGTTCCGATAACACTAATGTCGATCTTAGTTCGGTTCATCACATTACAGCTTACGATTAAAAAAAAAAACCATACTTTGAATACAATTTCGCTTTGAACATAATTTATACAATAACGCTAGGAAAAATAGAAAACAATAAACTAAACACACATGCCTACATGCGTATTCAGTTGGTTTACACGTCTCCCTCGGTCTCAACACAAATGTGAACTAGATTGGACAAATATTAATTAAAGGTATTTAAAAATAAAAATTCATGTTTCTTCTAGAAACATATAAAAACTAATACATATATTGCATTTTCTTTCCTTTAAAAATAAAAAAAAAATATCTATATTTAATATTTGTTATTATAGATTAACGATGTCAATTGTCAACTACACGTTATGATCATTCACAATCCCAAATAAGCGTCTCAAAACTTGAACCCTTTGTCACCTGGTCGTATAAACCATCCACGTCAGACACATCCCACGAAACCGGCATCCAACCATCCACTGATTCAACTACCGATTTAGTCAACGAGTCACACGAGTCCACACCCTCCAAACTCGGCAACTCAATGAGCTCACCGAGTTCATCACCCGGGCTTACTGACGCATCTTCGTCGGCTTCGGCTTGAAACACAAACCCATGAGCCGACGGCTTCGGCTTTGGCTTTGGCTCGGCTGAGAAAGAACATTCCAAACTAAGCTCATGCATTGTGGCGGCTTTGGCGGCTGCGGCTTGGACGTCATGTGGCGAGGCAGAAGCCGGGCGTGGCAACAAGTGTTTGAGTTGAGGAAAGTTTAGTATCGCGGCGTTTCCTTTGATGGATAAGGCGGCTACGTCGTGCGCTCTAGCGGCCATTTCTGGCGTGGAGAATGTGCCGAGCCATATGCGGGACTTTTTGCGTGGTTGGCGAATCTCGGATACCCATTTGCCCCAACTACGCTTTCGAACCCCGCGGTACATTGGAGGGTGTCTCGCCTTCGATGGAGTCGTGTTCGGGCGGGTTTTGGTGACGGAAGTTGGATCGGATTGTGCCATTTGTGATAGGAGCAAAGTTTGAAAGGAGTATATATAGGAGATGTTTATGAAGTGAGGGGTTTAGTGCATATTGACCATTTATAGACATTGGTGATCCTTAGCCTACTTTTTTTTTCTATTAAATAATTATCATTTTAACCGAGACATAGGCAGACTTGCATAGCTTTTTACAACAAAATATCACACTTAATACAATATTATATCGATTTTAATATATAGGGATATCTAGCAAATGTAATTTAAAATTTTAGCACATAGTTAGCTAGCACAATCTCAACACAATCAAGATTGAACATAGTAAAGAGTTGTCAGCCTTAGTATGTGACTTTCTGGTCACGTGGTTTCTTCTATTTGTTGGTCGTCATATCCCCTTTTCGACTAAATCGGTTAACTTTTTTTTTAACGCCGAATGCTACTCTACTACTACTGCTGCTGCTTCTAAAATCTAAACTACACCAAACTAACCCTAACCTATCTTATGACAGGAGTTGAACCATGGTCTTCCGTCTTTTTCCCAAGAGGCAAAAGCCTTTACCACCCAACCAAAGCTGGAATGGTTACTAAATTAGTTAATTAGATCTATGATTTATAAGTATCAAAATTTAACAAATTCCCTCAAATTTGATGTTATGATTTTAAAAAGAATCTTTTAACCCGGATAAATAGGCTACGAAGATATGGCATTCTCAAAAACTTTTGGTTAGTATAGCATGTCTTGTTTGATTATGAAATAAAACAATACAAAGATATTGATTGATTATGAAGTTAACTAAAGGTGAACTAGATTGCAATTAAACTAAGAAATAAAAAAACTCATGGAACACAAAAACACAACTTAAATCGGTTGTGATGATAGGAAACAAGCATTCACCTTCAAGATTAACCTTAGACATGGTCCATGCAAAACTACACCAATTATCCTTTTCCATATTTATGTTGGAATTAGTACAATCATGTGAATTACTATGGTAAGCCTTTGATACACGTATATGGTTATTTAGACATAACCTACATTATTGATCGACTAACTATGGATACGACATATGTAAATGTTCGTTGATTTGTAATCCATCGTATTGTTAACTCAACTAACCAATAACATCAAAAATAAAAATACATGTCACACTTTAACAAAATCCAAGTATCGATTACGATTTTCATGCGTTAAAGTAAATAAGAATAACCAAATCGAAGTCCCAATCGTGATCACTTGATGGAAACAAAGGTTGTCAGCTCTTGAAACCCTACATTGTAAACTTTTATAGCTGCAAATAACAATTATAGATAAATCAAAAGAACATTTTATTATAACTCTCTACTTGGTTAAACTAGAGAACTTAATGTTGGTGATTTTGGTGCCATTAAGTCACATTCTAGTTACTTGGATTTACTTAAAGCCGAATGAAAATAAGTCATATTCTAAAAGGTCATCACCTTTGTTGGATCCAAGGGACAAAACCCATGTTGGGTTCACTAATAGCAACCGACCATCAACACAAATAAATCATTCATAAAAGTTACTCCACCGGCAACAACTATTCTGTCAGCAGTAAATGTATCAACTGTGAATTTATGATGTCAGTAATAACTACATTCAACATATACTTCGACTATCAAAAACTCCTATCAACATTAAGCAAGGAATCAACACTAATCATGCATCAACAACTTAGGTCATCAACAGTAACCAATCCACTAAATCACTAACATACTAATCATCAGCAGTAACTTAGTTCCTACCGAAAGTTCTTCTACTAACATAATCACTACTAATTATAACCGATTAACTGAATAACTAACAACCTTTTTAATTAAAAAAAAGAGTAAATTGCCATTTTAGTCCCTGAGTTTTGTCCAAATTTGCCATTTTGATCCAAATAGTTTTTTTTTCGCCTGGGGGTCCCTGACTTTTGCATTTTGTTGCCATTTTGATCATTTTGTCTAACTCCATCCAACTCCATCCAATTTTGTCTAACTCCATCCAAAAACCCAGTTTGTACATAATCACTAATGTTTTCAGTTGCCATTTTGATCCAATTCCAAAAAATCAAAAAAATTCCAAAAAAATCTAAAAATCAAAAAAATTCAAAAAAAATCATAAAAATTCTAAAAAATTCAAAAAAATCTAAAAATCAAAAAAATTCTAAAAAATCATAAAAATTCTAAAAAATCCAAAAAATCATTAAATGTTTCGGCACGAACCGTTTCGAACCGTACCGTTTCGAACCGAACCGTTTCGACCCGTACCGTATCGAACGGTACCGTATCGAACCGTACCGTTTCGACGCGAACCGTTTCGACGCCGTACCGTATCGAACCGTACCGTTTCGACCCGTACCGTATCGAACCGAACCGTTTCGACCCGTACCGTATCGAACCGAACCGTTTCGACCCGTACCGTTTCGACCCGTACCGTATCGAACCGAACCATATCGAACCGTACCGTTTCGAGGCCGTACCGTTTCGACCCGTACCGTTTCGACCCGTACCGTATCGAACCGTACCGTTTCGACCCGTACCGTATCGAAACGGTACGGGTCAAAACGGTACGGTTCGAAACGGTTCGGTTCGATACGGTACGGGTCGAAACGGTTCGGTTCGATACGGTACGGGTCGAAACGGTACGGTTCGATACGGTACGGCGTCGAAACGGTACGGTTCGAAACGGTTCGCGTCAATCGGTTCGAAACGGTTCGCGTCGAAACGGTACGGTTCGAAATGGTACGGTTCGATACGGTACGGTTCGAAACGGTTCGTGCCGAAACATTTAATGATTTTTTGGATTTTTTAGAATTTTTATGATTTTTTAGAATTTTTTTGATTTTTAGATTTTTTTGAATTTTTTAGAATTTTTATGATTTTTTTTGAATTTTTTTTATTTTTAGATTTTTTGGAATTTTTTTGATTTTTTGGAATTGGATCAAAATGGCAACTGAAAACATTAGTGATTATGTACAAACTGGGTTTTTGGATGGAGTTAGACAAAATTGGATGGAGTTGGATGGAGTTAGACAAAATGATCAAAATGGCAACAAAATGCAAAAGTCAGGGACCCCCAGGCGAAAAAAAAAACTATTTGGATCAAAATGGCAAATTTGGACAAAACTCAGGGACTAAAATGGCAATTTACTCAAAAAAAAAAAAAAAAACTTAACTTAGAGATACAATATAAAAGGACTAATGTTGTAACTCTGAAAAAACAAAATGGTAGTAGCTAGGAAAAAAGAAAAAAAAAATAATAATAATAAATTAATGAAGCTCCAATCTGTCAGAGGGCTTCGTCTTTCGCTGCGTGTTGCCTCGATGGATTCGCTTCACACCAACCACCAAACCCCCCCTTCTTCTTCTTCCTCCATATCACCAACACCCCCTCATTCCCCCCATTTCCTCCTTCTATGGCCTCCCGATTTCTCTTTCAAATTCAATCCACCACTCTCTCTTCTCGCCACCTGTAAGCTCTCTCTCTCTCTCTCTCTCACGCACACACACACGAACCCTAAATATTGCATTTATTCTAATTTCTACTTGTTTTCACTCGAACTAGATGAACTAATTAGGTTCCGATTGGATTATATGTTGACCTAATGCATGTTATTGATTTCTGTAAGCTGTTTGATTTTGCTGCATTGAATACGTTACCTTGTTAGTTATCGTTTTTGTGTGTCGTGTTTGTTTGTTGAAATTAGTTGTGGAGGATTGGATTAGACTGGAGTTGATTGTAGTGTGTTCGTATGTGTTTATGTAGACAGTTTGAGATGACTTTGGATAGGAAACTGGATAATGTTTTTCGGTACGTGACTGATGGTTGTTTGGTGAATGAGATGGTGATTTAGGTTAACTAATTACGTTTTTAATTGATGATGAATGTTGAATATGATAAGCTAATGGAGACTGATATGATATGACTGGTAAATTGTTTGTTGATTTTGGGAACTTGAGGTGAATCGAAGAAGAATAGGTCTATAGTTACCCCTTTGTGTTTTAAATAAATAAATGGATATGAACACCAATGAATAAACCTGCTCGTATGAAGTATAAACTCACTGATTTTTATTAAATAAAATTGACAATAGAAGAAAGCAACTGAGCGTCATTGAGCCTCTTAGTAATCGTTTTTTTGCGTGTCGTTCTGTTAATAGTAGTCGTGGAGAATCGAATTAGACTGTAGTTAATTGTATTGCGGTTGTTTTTTCGCCATTGCGCTAGGTGAATGCATGTTTTTTTCTTCTAAATAGTGTGTGCATATTTTGACTATTGCGATAATTTTGGGTAGGAAACTGAATAATGTTTTTCAGTACATGATTAGTGGTTGTTGGGTGAATAAGATGGCGATTTAGGTTAATTAATCACGTTTCAAATTGATTATAAATGTTTAATGTGGAGCCTTTGTTATTATTTTACATATTTGTTTGAAAGGTTAAGCCAATGGAGACTGATAACACTGGAAAATCATATGTTGATTTTGGAACTTTATACAACTTTTAGGCAGAGGTGAAGCAAAGAAGAATAGGTTTAAAGTTACCTCTTTGTGTTTTAAATAAATCTCTGGATACGAACACTGATGAATAAACCTGCTCGTAAGAAGTATAATCTCACTGGTTTTTATTAAATAATTTCGACAACAGAAAAAAGCAGTTGAGCGTCAGTTGAGCCTCTTAGTTATTGTTTTTGTGTGTTGCGTGTTAATAATAGCCGTGGAGAATCAAATTAGACTGTAGTTAGTTGTATTGCGGTTGTTTGTTTGCCATTGCGTTCGGTTAGTATGTGTTTGTCTACACAGCGTGCTTGTTTTGACTACTGAGATAACTTTGGATAGGAAACTGGATAATGTTTTTCAGTACATGATAAATGGCTAGTTGGTGAATGAGATGGCAGTTTAGGTTAACTAATCACGTTTCAAATTGATTATGAATGTGAGAGTATGGAGCCTTTGTTATTGTTTTACTTATTTGTTTGAAAGGGTAAGCCAATGGAGACTGGCATGACTGGGAAATCATATGTTATAAATAAATCAATGGATATAAACACCAATGAATAAGCCTGCTCGTATGACGCATAATCTCACTGATTCATTTAAAATAAAGTCGACACTAGAAGAAAGCAGTTAGCGTTGGGTGAGCCTCATAGTTTGTAGTTTAGCAGGCATACATTGACCCATTGTGCACCTAACAATTATGGGCCACTTGTCCATTCTATATAATATTATAATCTCCTTTAGTTCTCTTTACTAACCTATTCTGTTTTTTGTCTTTAAGTCGTTATCTTCCAGCAGCCCCTAATTGTCTTTTGCTTAAAATTCCTCTGAGTCATTCTATTTTAATTACATTTTTATCCTCAAAAGGAATCTGAAATGTTTTCTCAGATGGTCAAATCTTCCACATCTCATTCTACTCAAATTGAGCTTTCCCTCTCTTCGTTCTGTTTTCTCTCAGATGTTCTTCCACCTGCACATCACTGAATATTTATGCTGATTGCTTATTTGCAGTGAGCATCAACATCAATTCTTAAATGCACGGTTCTCTACACTATAACATTAATTATTCTAGACCTAGTGATACATCCGTTAAAAAATTTTATTTTGAAAATATGGTTCCGTATCATGAATCAATATGAGAAAGTCTAATATGCATAATAATCATTCATTGTGCCACAGGGACTCTGGTGGATCAGAAGAAAGTGCAAAGTTCACAGCTCATTCATCTTATGGATCAAAGTTTAACCTGAAAGGGCAAGAGAATGATGGCTCTTCAATGAACAACTTTTTGCACAGGTTCCTGTTTAGGCATTGCATTTCATCCCAAAACATTATACTAAGTCAGTCCTCAGCAAGATCATCATCATCCATTTCTTGTTTGGCCAGAGATAAAATCATCGTTGATGATAATCCTTCTGTCGGTATAACAAACACTGATGAAGTGGAACTTAATCGTGTTAATTATCTTGTATGGGTATTGCATGAATCTGCCAGGAGCTTTTCCCATGCAATTCAGACTCTGGATTTGGCTAAAAGTGGGCCTGAGCTTTCAAATGCGTGGATCGGAGTAGACGTGCATGCATGGCATAAACGTATTGCATATCAGGTATTCTGAAAATTGTTTAAAACTGTTATTTGTCTAATATTCAGACAACAACATAATCTAAACGTGATATTGATAACTTGTCTATGCTTTCGAAGAAGCATTATATGGCTGAATAGAATTATCACACACACATAAGTTATATTTTATTATTTTATAGGTAGCAGTATATGCTTTACTGAAAGCTGCAATAGAAGTGGAGTTGTTTCTTTCTCAAAAGCGTTACAACAGTCCTATCAGTGAACTGTAAGTACCTATAGTTTGCCTATATACTGCACTCAATTCTTCATGCAATCTGTATAAAAACAATCTCGTGTTTTACCATAAAACTGAACCGAACCGTGCACGCCCCTAATATTTATTTTTCTATGATTCAATCTCAGTTTGTCTGCTAAAAGTTGTTTTATGTCGAGTTTATTAAGAATCAGTTGATGCTAATATTATATATATGTTGGTATCTCAGTTTGTCTGCTAAAATGTTGTTTCCTGGTAGGGGTGTAAACAAGCCCGGAGGCTCGAGAGCTACTCGTGATCGGCTTGGTTAAAAGCTCGAACGAGCCGAGCCCGAGCTCGAGCCTGAAATAGAGCTCGTTTAGTTATCGAGCCCGAGCTCAAGCCTGAAATACAAAGCTCGTTTAGGCTCACGAGCCTAAACGAGCCCAAACATAATTTTATTTTTATATATATGATACAATAATAATAATGATAACATTGGCGAGCCGAGCTCGAGCTTCGTTTAAGCAATATTGAAGCGAGCTCGAGCCGAGCTTTTAGCTAGTTTGAGGTTGTTCTCAAAATAGCTCGAGCTCGGCTCGAGCTTTGTGGTTTACCCGCTTGCCGAGCTCGAGCTTAAATAAGTAGGCTCGAACCGAGCCGAGCTCTAGCCTCATAAAAACATAACGAGCTGAGCTCGAGCCTAGTCGGGCTCGGGCTCGGCCCGGCTCGTTTACACCCCTATTTCCTGGAGAGTTTGTTAAGAATCTGTTGATGCTAACATTATATGTGTGTTTGTATCTCAGTTTGTCTGCTAAAACGTTGTTTCTTGGCGAGTTTGTCGAGAATCAGTTAAACGCCAAACACCCGAAGTTGGTGCAGTGGTTTAGAACTGTTGAGCTTCCACGCATAGCAGGATCATTCATCCCAGTATTCAAAAAGTGGTCCGTGGAATACGCTGGAAGGTATGCAAATAAAATCATCATTTTGAATCATGAAAATCACCATTATCACTAAAACAAATTTATTCAGTGGTGTTGCAGGAGTTATCCTGGCTATAAGTTGCTGCACTGCTGTGAGAAAGTTGGGGTCAAGCCGTATTTCGAGTGCTTTGTTGACCGAGTCAATTGATGATGTGTTGGTGGAGCTTATGGACTTATCATGCAGTCTTGTAACAGTTGATAAGTTGCATCATTTGGCAATTGAGGCGGGATTTGAATATGATTTTTTGTTGCATTTTGGCAAAAAGGTTTTGCCAAATAAGAACGTTGAAGATGTTGAGTTTTGGATTGGGTTAGTCCAAAAAAAACTTTTGTTAGCGTTTCATAGAGAAAGTGTAATTACTGGAAAACAAACATTTAATGATAAGGTCAGTCGCATCACACTCTCTTATTTATTTCAGTACATTGTTTGTTTAAGTTTAATAATGCTGTATGCTCATACAGACTGAAGAGGGTGCGTTAGCTACTCTTGGGATTTTTGCGTTTCTTGGAAGAGAGACAAGGTTGTTCTTATCAGAAATGAATATACAGGATCTTGATGAGCAGATCAAAGACTTCCTCAGGTAAATTGTATAATCGGTCCGACACAAACTTCTAAAATTGTAACAGATTTTGAAAGCTTTGAGCATCCACATTTTTCAGTTACTTGGAGTGTGGTAGCCTGTACATTTGTCCTGAATTTAGTGCCCTACCTGAGTATCAGCTCTTCATCGAGGTTGGTTAGTTATATGCTTTATTTCTCATACGAATGTTACTGTTGAGTCATGCTGATAAGAGGTTGCAAAATGGGTGGTTCAGTTGGGTCAATATGGGACGGGCCGCAAGTACCTTTTGTTTTCTTTTTTTCTTAAATTATACCAATAAATGCTTTAAATGTGATTTGAAACTTTATTATGAAAACTGACAATGATAATCTTATTTTTAACAGAACAGTATAAGAGGTTTATGAAATTTTAATGAGTAAAACGCCATTTTAGTCCCTAAGGTTTGGCCACTTTTGCGACTTCCGTCCAAAGGTTTGTTTTTCCGCATCTGGATCCAAAAGGTTTGAAGTCTTGTCATTTTCATCTAACTCGTTAATTCCATCCATTTTTCTCTGTTAAATGAGGGACATATCTGTCTTTTTAAATGGATGGAGTTAATGAGTTGGATGCAAATGGCAAGATTTCAAACCTTTTAGATCCAGATTTGGAAAAACAAACCTTTGGACAAAAGTCGCAAAAGTGGCCACCAAACCTCAGGTACGAAAATGGCATTTTACTCTATATTAATATAGTTTAGGTCACTATTGACCTGTTCACCCATAAAGGATTGAAAATATCATCTGTACTGCTGATATAATCATATTGTTATCGCAGGTGGTTATAGATGAAATTGGATGGCTTGATTTTTACGCACCACTTAGATCCAAATTCCATCATGATGGAAGAAGATCAAGGCAGCAAGCTACCCAGGCAGAAAAGGAAATAATTCTTTATACTGTTCTTACAGTTTGCTACGATGTTTTTTCGGGATACGCGCACTATAGCAATTCTTCCCAGCAGCCCATGGATGCAAATTTGCTTTCGTTTCTCCTCCGAAGGTAATTGATGATTGCTTACGGAATCTATCATAAGGGGGCATTTGGATACACGCTTTGACCTAATTACCTGATCATTGCAATAATCAGTTTTTAATGTTTGTAGTCAGACGTTATTATCTTATTGTCTCGAGGAGTATTGGGCTGCTTATGATAAATCAGGGTAAGCTGGTTTATTTACCTTATATTTTTAACCAAGGTACCGTAATACCTCAAATATGAGCGTTGTACATGTTTGTTAATTTACCTCTTTGCAGTGAATCAATGAAATTTTCAGAATCATGTGTTCAAAGTAATAAAGCGACGACAAAGTCATCTATATTATTGGAAAAGTCAGTTGATTTGAGGAAAAGGATAAATAGTCAAGATGGAACTACTGTTAGGAAGGTATAAAGATTTTAATATTTTTAAGTTTCGTAAGTCTACTTTTACGGGTAGATCTGATATTTTCTATGCCTTTGTTTTCAGGGCACTAATTTTTCAGGAATTGACCCTGTAAAAACTGAAGCAAAGCCCTTGTATGAACGCATAGTGAGGGAATCCACCATGAAGTTGGTGGCTGCTAGTACTGTAAGTCTCCAAAAACTTTTAATTTTATTTTGGAGTAAAATGCCATTTTCATCCATGAGGTTTGGCCAGTTTTGTGACTTTCTTCCAAAGGTTTGTTTTTCCGCTTCTGGATCCAAAAGGGTTGAAATCTTGCCATTTTCATCTGGCTTGTTAACTCCATCCATTTTCTAGGTTAAGCCAAACCTTTTAATTTTATTTTGGAGTAAAATGCCATTTTCATCCATGAGGTTTGGCCAGTTTTGTGACTTTCGTCCAAATGTTTGTTTTTCCGCTTCTGGATCCAAAAGGTTTAAGCCATAGGTATTTTCATCTTTTTTTTGTAAATTTAAAGGGCAATTCGGTCTTTTTCATTTTATGTAAAAGCATTTAGCATAATGTACACTTATTCAAAACCCTTTAAGTTAACAAAAATGACGGAAATACCCCTGACTTAACGGAGAAAAATGGATGGAGTTAACGAGCCGGATGAAAATGGCAAAGAGTTCAAACCATTTAGATCCATATGCGAAAAAAACAAACCTTTGAACGGAAGTCGCAAAACTGGCCAAATCTCAGGGATGAAAATGACATTTTACTCTCTTTATTTTGGCTTTTGGTCAACCCACTGACCTGTTTCTCTTAATTTTCTTTTTAAATTTACTTGTTTGACTTGGTAGGGATCAAAGATAGCCTGAATTGAGCTATTTATAAGTACAGGGGTAGAATTGTCTATCTGTAATTAAGTGCTATTTTTTAACATGTAGGTCATTTGGATGGGCACTCGGTTACTGTTTATAGATGTAAGGAATGCTTTTGGGCTCCTTGTAAAGCAATTGAGTGGCAACAAGATTACAAATAGGGAAAGAGGGAAGATAAAACGAACACTTAATGATATTGCCACTCTTGTTCCGATTACAATCCTAATGTTAATTCCTGTAAGTTTGTTTCACCCGTTACAGATATCACATTACTCGAATCGACCCAATGACTGATGTATTTTATTAAATTTCTGCAACTGTTTTCATCTGTGAGCAGGTATCAGCTGTAGGCCATGCAGCAATGCTAGCAGCAATCAAGAAGTACATTCCATCATTGGTACATCTCTTTAACACCCTCTTGTTTTTCATGTTTTTTAATTACTTGTTTAATGTGTAGCAAAACAGGCGGGCCGGACCAGGCGGTTTAATTTTGATAATTATTAATGGCATATACCTGGGGCAACATTTATTTTAGAGTAAAATGAAATTTTCGTCCTTGAGGTTTGGCCAGTTTTGCGACTTTCGTCCAAAGGTTTGTTTTTTCCGCATCTTGCCATTTTCATCCAACTCGTTAACTCCATCCATTTTTCTCCGTTAAGTCGGAGGTATTTCCGTCTTTTTTGCTATCTTAAAAGGCAATTCGGTCTTTTTTACTTCATGTAAAAAGACCGAATACCCCTGAAAAAGACCGAATTGCCTTTTAAGTTAACAAAAAAGACGGAAATGCCCATGACTTAACGAAGAAAATTGGATGAAGTTAACAAACCAGATGAAAATGGCAAGATTTCAAACCTTTTGGATCCAGATCTTGAAAAACAAACCTTTGGACGAAAGTAGCAAAACTGGACAAACTTTAGGGACGGAAATGGCATTTTACTCTTTAATTTATATGACCTGTTTTGTTTTCGTTAAATTTAATCAATTCTTTATCTTCACGATCCTTTAATGCTTTCATTCGTCCACACAGATCCCTTCTCCGTATTCATCTAAACGGCTCAACTTGGTGAAACAACTAGAAAGAACAAAGAAGATGGAAGCTGAACCATGGGCTGGTGACGATACGGTCCGGGCAAGAGAAACTAGTAAAGAAAACGAAGAAGATAAAAGCTTTACAGTGACAACACCGTAGTAATTCTCGGATCACAGAATATGCTCCATTCATGGTGTTTTTGGTCTTGTTTCGTAGCTCGTATATAATTAGATCTTGATGTATAATTTGATGTTACATGAGTTTATGTTAAAGATTTTGATCATCTCCTGCAGAACTAGTTTTGAAGTTTAAAAAAAAAATTAATGAAAATTACATGTCTATTTTCAGGTTGTTTTGTTCCTTTAATAGGTCCCTGTGAAAAACATATTTTTTTTTAAATAAAAACTACATGTCTCTGTTTTCAGCTTGTTTTGTCCCTTAAATAGGTCCCTGTGGAAAAGTACAGTTGTGTTCTTTCTGAACAAAAGGTTGAGATATATGACATTTATTTTTAAATTTTTATTTATTATTTCAATGATATTTCTTGTCATATATGATGTCAGGGGTCAACAAGCCCATGAAATCACATGCCGTGATTGGTACAATTGGCCCACCCACTTCATGCTAGTAAAGAATCAAACAAAATGGCCCAGTAAAGCAAATGGGCCCACCACTACCTACAATAATTGCAATGCTTGTACCACCAACTTCACCCATTATTCAAAAATCAAGAAAAAAGCTTGGATAATACTAAAAAACACAACAAATTAAATTTTCATAAATTAAAATAAAATAGAAAAGAAAAGAAAAACAAATAAATTGCTTTCCTTTCTTTTATTACAATTACAAATTGATCTGGTTCACAAGAGAAAATTAAAACTCGCTGGAAAGGGGAGCATGTTCATAACTAATGAACACATTGCTGTAAATTGCTCCGGCTAAGCCACCACCAACGAGAGGTCCAACCCAGTAGATCCAGTGGCCGGAGAAATCACCAGCGGCCACAGCAGGACCGAAGGATCGGGCCGGGTTCATTGATCCACCAGAGAATGGACCGGCGGCCAAAATGTTGGCACCTACAATGAGACCAATGGCAAGCGGTGCGATTGTGCCCAAAGCGCCCTTCTTGGGGTCAACTGCGGTGGCGTAAACAGTGTACACCAATGCAAATGTGATAATGATTTCCATCACTACTCCTTGGATAGCTCCAACACCATCAGCAACCGCATGGGTAGGCACCGCCTAAAAAAATAAAAATAAAAAGAAAACAAATCGTATAAATATATATGCCATAATGTATAATAGCCCTTTATTTTTATTCTTTTTTAAACCATGAGAACCTGTTACTGGAAAACCCGTTATCATAAAACTTAAGTGGCCTAGCCAATACCCTGCTAACCAACATAATCAGATAAAACGTCTCTTGTACTAAGCATTTACTTACCAAGCCTCCGGTGACGAAGCTAAGAAGGTAGCATGCGACGATGGAGCCAATGCATTGGGCAATCCAGTAAAAGATGCCAGTTAGGATGGTGATTTGACCACCAACAGCCAATCCGAAGGTGACAGCTGGATTGACATGGCCGCCAGAGATGTTGGCAGCGATGGAGACCGCGACAAAGAGTGCAAGTCCATGGCAGACCGCGATAGCCACCAGACCGGCTGGATCAAGGGCAGCATCCGCTGTCAACTTGGCTGCACAAAACCAACAATTAAACTAGGTACAAAACATGAAATTTGCATGGGAAATAATAATAGTTTTGTTAGTAAAATGATAGTAAATATTGAATACCGAAAGCAATGGCGGAGCCGACACCCGCGAAGACGAAGAGAAGGGTGGAGATGAACTCTGCAATGTAGGATTTGATGGAGCTCAAGCTAAAGGAATCATCAAAACTACCAAATGCAATTCCAGGCATTTTGTTTTTTCAAAACTTTAACTAAAAGGTATGGAGAGTGTGATGTGAAGAAAAAATGAGGAGAATTGGGAGTGGGCACTTTGCAAATGACACTAAAGCCCCTTTATATAATGAAAATTTCAATTATAATAATAATAATTATTTTAAGGTGTGACAAAAATTATTCGTGGAATATATATTATTTTGAAAATACCTTGTTAAGAAAGGTTTGGTGTCATAATCACTATACTATAATTACGATTCTTCTAATAATTCATACTTAACTAAATAAGTAATAGACATTTTATCAAATATTTTATATGCTATATGTTATATTATTTGGCATATATGGGTTGATGGCTTGAGCCCTCACGAACCTAAAAGTTTTATAGGTCCTAGACATCGAATTAAATAACAAAGTTACACCAAAATACACAAATGTCCATAAACAATTGTGTTTAAACTTTAAAACTCGACTTCTGTTTATCTTTTCACTTTTGATATATTCTCGTGCTATGTTTTCTTTCCTATAAAAAGTTATACCGTGTAATTTTAGACATGTATTAAACTTGTTTCATAAGTGGTCATAGTGAATATGAAGCTATCACACTCCTACGTTCATATATAAAACTCTCGTAAATAAGCCTTTATGGTTAATTTACATCAAAACTACATAAGTTTAGTCAAATACCTAGACTATTTTTCCTAACTTATACAATGTGATTAAAACTTTTCAAGTTCATGAAACATTATGAAGGTAAGAAGTTTTGACGTGGGAAGTAAAACTAGGAAAAATCATTTAAAAATATTTTACTCAAGTCATTGATATAATGAACTAAAACAATATAGTTTTAAAAAGTATTCATATCTAACCTTAGATGTATGAAAACGTATTCACTTCTATAAATTTCCCGTTATAAATTTACATATTTCTCCATACTTATAGGAACGAAAACAATTAAGAAACACTAACGTTGAATTCAGAGGCGGAGCTAGTGTATTAGAAGGGGTAGCACGGTCTACCCTTCAACCCCATCTCTGTACCGTTTTCGTAGTGTAAAAAAAATAAAAAAATACGGTTTTATATAAAGGATACCCCTAATCCTTAAAAAAAAAAAAAATTGGGATACCCCTGAAATTTTGGACAGCTCCTCCAGTGGTTGAAACATAGTCATGGTTTAGTGTTTCTTAAGATTTGATTAATAATAAAATATGTTAATGACATAATTATATGTTAGATTATTGTAATTTTTATAAAAACTAATTAGGATAATAGATCTTTGAAGATAGGAATATAATGTTGTCGATGCAAATATGTGGGGGTGGGATCTTGGCTGTCAATAACATGCTTAATATGGAAGTGTCTAGAACTCAAATCTTTTTTATATAATGGATACATGTCCTCTTATGTTTGTCGTTTTGATCTCTCAATGGATAATATATCTTAAATAGTTTTAATTTAAAAAATAAGAGATTAAAAATTATATTTTTTGATTTGAAGCTTGTAAACACAACCTCGTGACAGATTGTGAGGCTAAAAAAACGGATAGAATGATATTCGAACCCTTTACACCCTGTAATGAAAGTATGCCAAGAAAGCCTATGATCTGGATAGATAATATGAATGGGTTAAACAGGTTAACCCGTCGGATTTAACTAGTGGCGAAGCTTGAGATTTCTGACTGAGGGGTCGAAAACGTATATTCAAAAAAATTCTATAAAACCGGGGGGTAAAAAACGTATATACCAAAAAATTTATATACAAAAACTACATACTCTCCACTACTAAGCGAAAAGTTCGGGGGGTCGGCCGCCCCCTCCCGCCCCCACAAAGCTACGCCCTTAGATTTAACACAAACCTGACTCATTTAACGAAACTGTAAGATTAAATATATTATGTATTAATATTTAATCTATAGCCATTATAATCATTTACATAATATAGATCAAAATATATAATAACCTATTAAAATAATTAGTTGGTAATTGTTGATGGACCATATTACCCTTATTAACTAATTAGGTTTCCTCCTGGGTGCTTATATAAGGAGACTTATGTGGAGGTTAAGGGGTTAGACAGTTACACAATTGGACATACCCCATAAGCATAACATCATCATCATCGACCTCCTCTCATATAGCCGATACCCTTTGTGGTTTAATCAGTCACCATCATCAGTCAGCACCCTAAGGAGGAACCAGATCACACTGACATCTATGTCGAACTCGATGGCATCATCTATCACTGGATTCTCCACTGCACTGTCTGCTGTAACAGGTATGTTTTCATGTTTTCCATTATGTTTAAACAGAACTGAACCAACATGTGGTATCAGAACATATGTTGATTAGTCAGTTCTGTTTTCGTATCCATAATTCTGGGATTGAAATCATGAAAACAGAAATTTTGAAAATCTTATGAATATCACAGCCGTTTCGAGTCATAAAGATCCACTCGGAATCCCTGTTTTTGGAAAAGGATTAATTATATGTTCACTCGAAACCAATATGGGTAATCTTATAACCGAAATCTGTTTAGAAAAACCTTAAAATTCAGATTTCGGGTTCCGGAATTCATGTTTTAATTTTTAGGGTTCATCATGTTCTTAGGAAAATTCGAAAATTCTGTTATGTTTTGCAGTTTTGGAATGTAATTAGGATTGATGAGTTTCCATGTTTGATCCAATTTTATTTTTTAAGTTTATTCGAAAACTGTTAAAAGATATACAGTTATAATTTTTCGAAATATTTGATAAAATTAGATCATCATTAAAAAAAAAGGAAACACTATCACAAAATCCCTTAAATTTCGAATTTTCAGTTATGTTTTTCACATTCACAGCTGTTAACAGGAAGTTTCGAGATCCCTTCTAACGAGCCGAGACCAAGATCTCGACTCGAGACCACAAGGTCTCGACTCGAAATCATAAATGTGCTCAAATATTCACAACTCGAGACAACGATTTCGACTCGAGACCATAAGGTCTCGACTCGAGACCACTGAGGTTTCGACTAGGGGCTTAAATCTTCACAACTCGAGACCGTGGTTGCGACTCGAGATCTCATTATGAGTCGAGATCTCATAAGATATAGTATTCGAGACCATGGTTCCGACTCGAGACAACAAGGTTGCGACTCGAGACCTCATAACTGACTCAAGATCTCATAACTCAGTCGAGACCTGACTCGAAACCTCATTATTTTAGGCTGTTTAATGTGAACTAAGATTTAGCTCGGGGCTCCGCCCCGAACCCCGTACGGGGCACGCTGTCCCCCTGTAGCCCCCAGCGAACTCACCACGGAGTTCGATCCGCGCTAACAGGTGGTTTGCTACTAAATAATTGGTTTTTGTAATTACTTAGTTTAATTTATCAGAATCAGATAATGTTTTACAAAACCAAAATGGCTTAACTTGGATGAGCTTCTGATGTATCATTTCTGGCCAAAGCTGATTTGATACATCTACTTATCATTCAAGTATTACGAAAGCTATGTTGAGTGTGCATCATAAACATGAATGTCTTAATATCTGGCCAAAGCTGATTTAATTCCTTCATAGATGTCATACTCAACAAGTGCATAACTAAAGTGATTGTCTCAATTTCTGGCCAAAGCTGATTTGTTACAACCACTTTGCACATATGCTTAAATGATTACACTTCTGGCCAAAGCTGATTTGTCTTCATTTAAGTAGAATTTTTAACTAAGTCTATTATTTTGATGTTAGTAATAGACAATATCACAGCTTCATAATGTAAAATGGTCATTATTTATGCCTGCCTTAGTTTAACGTGCCCTTAGATCACATTAGGACTTCTTCCTTAGTATCATAACTTGCTCATCTTATTTCCACTATCAGCGCCCAATTGCGGGATTCCACCTTTGATTGGTGATAACTTTGCTGCATGGAAGGATGCTCTCATGCTTATACTTGGATTGCTGGATTTTGATTATGCTCTAAGAGAGAATAAGCCAGCGGACCTTACCACTCAAAGTACTGCTGCTGAGCAGTTAACTCATGAAAAGTGGACTATGTGTAACCGCATGTCTCTCATGTTTATGAAGCAGTCCATAAGCAATGCAATCAGGGGAGCTATTCCTGATTCTGAAGATGCTAAAACCTACTTGGCTTCTGTGGAGGCGCATTTCAAGGGGACGTCTAAAGCACACGCTAGTATCCTTATCCTCAAGCTGGTGACAACTAAGTATGGTGGGAGGAGCGGCATTCGCGAGCACATCATGCTGATGAATGACATGGCCAATAAGCTGAAGGGGCTGGAAATGGAAATCAGTGATGGTTTCCTCGTTCATTTTATCATCACTTCGCTTCCTTCATCTTTTGAAGCATTCAAGATCAATTACAACACTCAGAAGGACAAATGGACGATGAGTGAGCTGGTCGCCATGTGCGTATAGGAGGAAGAGCGTACGAGGATGGATCGCACTACCGATGTTGCTAACTTCACCACCTCCAACTCTAAGAAAAGGAAGAACAATCATCAGAGGAAGGATGCTTCAAAAGTCCAAAGGCCTAATCCTAATACAAGTGCACCTTCCAACTCTAAGAACTCCTTAGGCAGTATCCGCTGCAAGTTTTGTAAAAAGACAGGACACATTCAGAAGGAATGCCCTGATTTTAAGGAGTGGCTGGCTAAGAAAGGTAACGATTATTTTATGATACTTGAGTCCTATAATTTAAGTGTTCCTGCTAATTCTTGCTGGTTTGATTCTGGTTCTATGGTTCATGTTGCCAATTCAACTCAGGGGTTCCTTTCAATCCGGAAGCTGGAAAGAAACCAAAGAACGTTTAAGGTTGGGGATGATCGAGAATTAGAAGTGAAGGCCATTGGAACATTACAATTAGTTATGAAAACTGGTTTATGTATTAAACTTTATGATACCTTATATGTTCCCGAGGTAACTCGGAACCTTTTATCAGGACCAAAGTTAGACATGGACGGTTTTATTGTTTCCCATGGTCATCGCAAACTCTCTATCCTCTATGATTCTGTTCTTTATGGTACTGGTGTTCTGGATGGTGGTCTCTATAGATTAGAACTAGATGATGGCTTTTCCAAATCTTTGTTGTCATATAACATTAATGAATCACTCACAAAGATGAAAGAGAAACGAGACTTAGAAACTTCATCCATGTTGTGGCATCAACGTTTAGGCCACATCTCAAGAGAACGATTAAATCGTCTCGTAAAGGTTGAAGTCTTACCTCCTCTTGATTTCTCTGATTTTGGAACATGTGTCAAATGTCTTAAAGGTAAAATGACATTAGCGAATAAGAAAGGTGCCACTAGGAGCTCTAATTTATTAGAACTCATTCACACTGACATTAGTGGTCCCTACCAAATCGCTGGCATAACAGGACATACTTCATTTATCACTTTCATTGATGATTATTCTCGTTACATGTACTTGTATCTTATTAAGGAGAAATCTGAATCTCTAACAACTTTTAAAGATTATAAGGCTGAAGTTGAAAAGCAATTAGATCGTCAGATTAAAGTTGTGAGATCAGATAGAGGCGGTGAATATTATGGAAGACATACTGATGTGGGTCAAGCTCCTGGTCCATTTTATGAGTTTTGTAAGGGCCACGGGATTGTGAACCAATACACCATGCCTGGTACACCTCAGCAGAACAGAGTCGCTGAACGAAGAAACCGTACCCTTATGAACATGGTGCGCAGTATGTTAGCCAACACTAATTTACCATTATTCCTCTAGACTGAAGCGTTAAAAGCAGATGTTCATATACTCAATAGAGTTCCTTCTAAGTCTGTCCCTAAAACTCCTTATGAACTTTTGACAGGAAGGAAACCGAGTCTTAAATATATGAAAGTATGGGGCTGCATTGCTGAAGGAAAACTTTACAATCCTTTCCTAAGGAAACTTGACCCTAAAAAAGTTACCTGTTTCTTTATCGGGTATCCTGATAATTCTAAGGGTTATCGTTTCTATTGTCTTTCCCGTGTCACCCGAATTGTTGAAACCAAGCGTGCCGCGTTCCTAGAGGATTTCAAGGTCAGTGGGAGCAGTACCAACCCTTACGAAGAATTGCAAGAAGTACAAGACGCGGGGGGAGAGATTCGTCGCTTGCCATTACTCCGATTACTCCTCCTGTACCCAATGCAACTACTGTACCTGAAGCTACTGCACCAACTCCAAATTCACCTCTACAATCAGAACCTATTATACCTCATGACGAAGGCACATCAAACGCTCATAACCAAGACAACGCTGAACCCGATAATCCACTCAGGAGGTCATCTAGGCAAAGAAGGCCTACTAATTGGGATGATTATGTTACCTACCTGACTGAAATGGATCCCGGAAAGCTCAATGATCCTATCTCTTACAATGAAGCCATTAGCAGTGATCAATGTTCTGAATGGAATAAAGCAATGATTGATGAGCTTGAATCCATGAAGAAAAATGACGTTTGGGATTTGGTAGAATTACCCAACGGTGTCAAACCCGTAGGATGTAAATGGGTGTTCAAAACAAAACTGGATCCGAATGGGAACGTTGAACGCTACAAAGCGAGATTGGTTGCAAAGGGCTACACTCAGAAAGAGGGAATTGATTATCAAGAGACGTTTTCACCTGTCTCTCGTAAAGATTCATTAAGGATCGTCATGGCCCTAGTAGCTCATTTTGATTTAGAGTTACATCAGATGGACGTTAAAACCGCTTTCCTTAACGGAGACTTAGACGAAGATGTTTACATGAAACAACCTGAAGGCTTTAAACCTGAAGGTCGGGAACATCTAGTCTGTAAGTTGAAGAAATCCATTTACGGGTTAAAACAAGCCTCACGTCAGTGCTACCTCAAGTTTGATGAAGTCATGAAGAAGCAAGGTTTTATAAAGAATCAAGTGGATCAATGCACCTACCTCAAGATGAGTGGGAGCAACTTTACTATACTTGTCCTTTATGTAGATGATATTCTATTGGCAAGTAATAGTTTAGACATGTTGCATGAGTCGAAGCGGTTACTCTCTCATAACTTCGACATGAAGGATCTCGGAGATGCTTGTTACGTCATTGACATCGAAATTCACCGAGATAGACACAAAGGGATCTTAGGATTGTCCCAAAGGGCTTACATAGATCGTGTCCTTACACGTTACAACATGCAATAGTGCAAACCCTCCGTCGCTCCAGTAGTTAAAGGAGATGTTTTCGGTTCATTCCAGTGTCCGACAACAGAGGTTGAGAAGGAGCAAATGAGCCAGATACCTTACGCGTCAGTAGTCGGGAGCTTGATGTATGCTCAAGTCTGTACTCGCCCAGATATCGCTTATATTGCTGGAATGCTAGGTCGTTACCAGACTAATCCTGGCCTAGATCACTGGAAAGCAGCTAAGAAGGTACTTCGATACCTGTAAGGGACGAAAGACTATAAACTGACTTATAGAAGAAGTGATCATTTAGAAGTGGTGGGATTTTCTGATTCTGAATTTTCCAAATGCAAAGATGACAAGAAATCCACTTCGGGCTATATCTTTATGTTAGCATGCGGCCCTATCTCTTGGAAGAGTCATAAACAACAGTTGACCACAACTTCCACAATGATGGCAGAGTACATTGCTGTTTATAACGCAACCTGTCATGGAATGTTGCTTAGAAATCTGATCACTGGACTCAAAATTGTTAATTCCATTTCTAGACCATTGAAGCTTTACTGTGATAATTCAGCTGCCGTTAGTTTCTCGAACAGTAACAGTTCGACTGGAGCTGGTTTATATCTCGATACAAAATATCTGTTCGTACGTGAACGAGTTGAGAAAAATAATCTTTATATCGAGTATATTAGTACTAAGGATATGCTTGCGGATCCGATGACTATAGGTCTCCCTCCTAAGGTTTATGAAGAACATGTTCGGAATATGGGATTTAGTAAAGACCTTATTTGAGCATATTGTACTAGCTTATGTTTTATGTTAATTGATGTGTGCAAAATACAACATATAAATTACATCAATTGTGGCATAAAACTAACCCTTTTTTAGTACTAATGTTGGAAAAAGTGTGCTTTTGTCTTCCTTTTGTATTTTCAGGATTAAATGAGCTCAAATTAACAAAAGAAGCAAAAAGACATTAAAATCTAACATAAATACGAGAAAAGGAACAAGACGTGACATGCTCGACCCCACGACAGCACCTTCCCAAGCAAAACAAGAGGTCAGAAGACTGAACACGCCCCGTGCTCAGCCAGCACGGGGGCGTGCCCAAGTGTCAGCAGAAAAGACAAAGTGGTAGAAGCTTCTATTGCCCACCACTGGGCCGTGCTCAGCGGACACGGGGCCGTGGTCAACTATAAGATTCGCACAATCTAAGCAAATCTTCATAGTACAAAGATTCTTCTGCACACGGGGTCGTGCTCAGCGGACACGGGGGTGTGGTCAACTAATAAGACAAGCTGCAATAAATGAAGAAAGAGAAGGATGTGGACATGGGGCCGTGCCCAATGGACACGGGGCCGTGCCCAATGGACACGGGGCCGTGCCCGAGCTTCTGTTCAGTCTATAAATAGGAGTGCTTGGCTCAAGCTCAAACCATCCCTTGGCACACCACCTCTCTCACACTTCACCCACCACCCACCACCACCATAACACCATCATCCACCACCATCATCCATTGTCCATCATAGAGTGTGTGAGTCGTCTCGGGATCCAAGATTGATCGTAAGAGTTCTTGACAATCAAGGCCATGTTTGCCTAAGTGTAAGTCCCGTTTAACCGGATCTTTCAATGATATCAAACTACACCAAGTTTGTGCGGAATCCAAACTTGATGTGATTCAAGAAAAACCGAAAAGCAATTGAAAAACGAAGAACACAATACCGAATCACTTTGAAACTTGCACACGATTCTATTACTATCAACTAGCAAAACCGTCTGGTACAAGTTCCTACACCACCACAATCGCCTCCCTTTGTAACTCTAGAATTTCTGTAACTGAGGCTCTAAGAAGTTCCAACCTAAAAACAAGTTGAAAACTTGTTTATATACATAGACAAGCCCACTTCCCACATGGGCTTCCCTTGGGCCTGCTTGGCCCACATGGCCTAAAGCTTGGCCCAAGTGACCTATAAAGGTCCACAGCCTAATATAAACTAACCCGGTAAAGCCCAGTTCGTAACTATAGCTCGTTGTATTAATTTGATGCGTCAGTCTCACACTTTAGGGCCTAACAATCTCCCCCTAGACTGATGCCATCAAATCGTCTTCATAACATGAATTGAGCAACGTCTTCAACGAAGTCTATGGTTGTCGCTATGCTGCAGATGTTGTGGAAGTTCTTGACTTCTGAACTCTCAGCACTGGGTCTCTTTTCTTCAGCTCTTGTGGTTAGCTTCATATCAAGATCTCGATCAGCTTTGCTTGAAATATCTTTGTCAAAAAGAATGTGAGAGAAGGATTCTCAGCAGCTCTCTTCTTCTTCAGTCTTTTTCTTTCAAGCATGTTCATGGTACTTTTTCAAATGCACTTTCATTGTCAGACGACGTTTAGTATCCGGTTCTTCTGACTCAGGTACATCTTGTTGTAGTGATGCTTCAGGCTTCTTCAGCAACTAACAGCATCTCAGTCTTCATCAACCCCTGTTCTTGATTGAAATCAAGTTCTGCACATGCTCACAAACTCATAAGCAAACATTTCTTATGCAACAGGGAGAATACCATATGAACACCAGGTACATCTAAGTACTTGTACTCAGATTTCACAATTTAAATTCTTACAATTTTGATGATCAGTCAAATCTTCAAGAACGGTTATATTTTTAATTTTTAAGAAAACAAATAAACACTCTATTTTTGGATTTTTGGTTTTAAAGAAAAGCAAGACACTATTTTTGTATTTTTGAATTTTAAGAGCAAGAAACAAATAAGAACTTAAAATATAAACAACTACCATAATATACAATTACAATTGCAATGGGATCAAAATTCGTTCTCAGGCAGACTAAGGAACACTTTTCAGTACGAGCATAATCAAACTGGTCTATGCGATTGCCAATATGTTTGTCCACTTAAACTTTAACGCTCAACTTTCAACTTTTCAACTTCGTGATATGCTTTAGATAATATTATGCTATTATACCCGTGTGTCCCATTCCAAGGCATACCCCCGCGATCAAGGTAAGCACAACGATTCATCGTAGCGGGTGAGTATACTGATGTCATCCTTTAAGATATCCTGACTATATCTAGGTCTGCATATAATCTGTTTTATCATGTTTTTATTTCTTAACAATGAACACCCAAATAAATACTAATCAAATCCTGGAAATATAAACAGCACACTCTATCATGCAAGTATCTTCCCTACCACATATTTCACAAGTCCAATCCAGATTTCTGAAATCTTAACTGGGAATAGGTTGAGAAGAGAACAGAATAGATCTTAAGTAGAGATGGTATAATATACAGATCAAATGAGTTTTTCTCAATTTGATATAGGTTTCATGGGTTTCTTTTGGGCACTTGAGGGCCTCTTTCGGGTGTATAATTGATCTACAGATCGACAACGTACAGCTAGGTCAGCATGTATCTGGATGCAGCAAAAGCTGACGTTGCCTAGCACCTCCAGGTCAGCATATATCTGGATGCAGCAGAGGAGGTACACGACTTTTTCAGAGAAGATTTCAGAGTCAGACCAAAATTGTGTGTATCAGGACAACATACAGACATTCAAATAGAAATGAGCTAATTCCAAGTGACTTTCTTTCCTGGGTTCATGTATAATTTTAGTTCTGAACAGAAGAACAGCCAAGATATCCCCGGATGATTCAACAATATAAAGACCCGAAACCTCAGATGTTGGCTATCTATCAACGCAAGATTTAAGACCATAAAATCATACGTCGTTGGTATGTTACCCACATGGTACATAGTTCGTTATGTTTATATCACTTAGTATCTTTTATCATGTTGAGCGTCAAGCCTATCGACATATCGCAGTAGATCCTAGTCTTTTCAGCTATGGCACCTTACATGTGTTAGTCAAACCCTTTAACACGAACATTTATTTCACTTCCCATATCATGCAATTTTTCTTTTTGGCTTTTTCATTTTTCAAATGTTTTTGTATTTTTCTCATTTTCTCCCCCTAAAACAATACATATTTACAGCAAAATCTTTTTGTATTTTCTGAGTTTTCTCCTCCTAAACTCTATATCTATCTATATGTTCCTCTCCCCCCCTAAATTTGTGCATAAATCTTGTATTTTTGCGCAAATTTACCATTTACTAGAGAAAGGACAATTTATATACAAAGTATAAACTAAGAAAAAGAGAGAAAAATATTTTTGCTTAACCGTTCTGTCATCAGATTGAAGACTAATCAATATTCAAATCAAAGTACTGAATTTAAACGGTACCTTTTGCTGATCATTTCTTACTTCTGTTATCTCCTCCAAAGGAAACATATCATCTGTAAAAAAAAATTGAACTTTTTGCAACAGTGAAATGTTACCCGTTCTATCTCTGGAACAACCGCTATCAACACTCCAGAGATTGTCAACAGCTCCTCCTTGGTTGTTCCTGAAAAGTAAGGAGGTTAGTAAGACATGGGTACCCAGGCCATCGTGGTCCTGGGATTTCCCGAAGCATCAAAATAAGATACTTCCTTCAAACACAAGTCCCCTTTAATTTCAAGGATTGGAGACGTTGCTGCTTTGGATTTGGGTTTCCAAATCTGTTTCGGTCTAGCAAACGCGTTTGTTGCCATCAGTTGAGCAACTTTAGCTGTTTCAGGTTTGTTAGTTTTAGAAACACGTTTTTGTTCCTGAACAGCCTTGCGTTTGTTTTTAGCAGCATTCCAATCCCCATCAGAAGGTTTAACCTTGGGATTCACATTCTTCATTGCCTTAGGTGATGAAACCTTCATTGGCTTAGAATGGTAGTTATCCTTAGGTGTAACCCTCTGATTTTGAGCATAATACGGTTCATGGGGATGATTTGTGCAGTTTCGAGCAATGTGACCAGCAATGCCGCAATTGAAGCATGTCTGTCTCTTCACATAGAAGGCATTCTGATCATCTTGTGTAGCTCTTGCAGGCCCTGAAGGATGAACTGGTCCTTTTTGTGTTTGTTTTCCTTGCACATTTCTTGCAAACGAGGATGAATTTGGATGTCTGTACTTGTCGTTTGCTGGGGCCTTCTGTGGTGAAGATTTCTTTTGCTTCTTCTTGATTTGTTTAGACTGCAAGTCTTGTTCAGAAATCTCACCAATCTTTCCGAAAGCTTTGTTAGCACAGTCAAATGTATATTTCTCACATTTGCCATTACAGACTGGCTTAACAAAGGTATTTTTCTTATCACGGGCCTTTTGAGGACTGTTGATGCCCGTTGAGGACTGTGGAGAGCCTGATCGTCTTTGATGTTTAGGCTTCTTATTTCCGCGTCCTTTACCTGCTCGCTTCGGCTCTTTCTTCTTGATCTGAACCTTTTCATCACTAACAGAAGGTTCAGATTGTTTAGCTTGCGCACTTGGAGCCTTGTTCACGTCAATCTTCTCTTCATCCTTCATGTCATCAGCTTTGACAGAATCGGAGAGTTCTGGTTTGTTAGATGAAATACTAGAAACTTTAGCAGGAACTTCAGCTGAAACATTTGACAAATTTTCAGCACAAGACGGTTCTGCACATGACGCCTTTGAGCTGAATCCACTAGAATCAACTGATTCCAATTTCTCGGAATCAGTTGCTTCAGATGATTCACATTTGGAATCAGATGGTTCAACTGGCTCATTCGTTTCATTTGTCGTTTCAGTCTTTGTTTCACAAGCATCAACGTTTTCGCCCAAACCGCCAGGCCTGAAATTAATCACAGAGCGAAAAACCGAGTTAAAAATATCACACGTCGAAATAGAGTCTTGATTAAGTTCATTTATTAAATTTTCATAAGAACCAGACTCTGATGCTTGTTCATCCCTAACTACATTTTCAACTGTTACTTCATCTGCAAAAGAAGACGAAGCATTAGTATCATAAGTACCCTTTGAAACAAAATTTACCGAAGGACTCGCTCGTTTATCAAAAGGTCTGCTGTTGATTGATGACTTATCAGTTTTAGGACCGTAAGCCATCTTGTCCTCATTCATCAATTCCTCCTCAGTCATGGGTAAATATGTGTAGTTGTCATTATATGGAGGAGGAACTTGATTGAAACCCAAACCACGCCCTTTATTTTCCTTGTATGCGAGCTGTTGATCACACAAGTTTTTGACTAACTTGCTAGAAGAATCAAATTTCTTAATATTAAGCTCATTTATTTGATATCTGTCTCTGATATCTTCCAGTTCCTTAGTCACAGCGCACAGTTTCTCCTGAACATAAAAGAGTTGACTGGATTTCACACTTACATCATCTTTGAGTTTGACGATGTCTTTTCGCTGAGCTTCAATTTTATCTTTATAAAGCTTTTCATTCTTTGATAAAGTAAAATTTTTATTTTTTATGTCGTTGTAGTCTTGAATCAACTCAGCGTTGTGTAACCGATATGCCTCATTTCTTTCTCTACACTCAGGAGTGCAAAAGACAGAAAATATCTCTTCACGATCACGAGTAACTTCTTGAGCAAAGGGTTTGTTAAACATAAATGCTGAATTTTGTGTGGATGAGCAAACTGCAGCAGATGTGTTGCCTTGAGTAGACTGCTTGTCAGCATTGTCATATGATTTGATGAGTGAGATCAGCTCATCTGACTTCATTTTGTAGCAGTCGGTTGTCACTATTATCTGATGAACATTTCTAAACCAACTACAGTTCGCCTGATCTGGAATCCCTTTTATAGCATCCAGAAGTTTTCTGTTGCTCATGCGAGTAGACACCACCATCTCTGCCTTCTCCATTTTAGAGAGCAGTTCAGCAAAGCGGCCTGTAAGTGCTTCTATAGATTCACCGTATGAGTAACTGAATCCTTCGAATTCCTGCTCAAGCATCTCTCTTTTAGAAGACATTTTAAGATATGATTCCCAAAAAATGTGCGCTTTTAACTATATCCTCAACACAAGCCCAAAGCGAGAACCTGTGTACTCGCCAACTCAAACACTTAGCAGGCGAAAGAACGAACCCGCTTTCGAAACCACACCTCAGAATCTGTCAAAGCCGTTATCACACACGAACAAACCCCCCCTTTTTTTAATTATATATAATATAAACCCCTTTTTTTTTAAATTAGAATATATAAACTATTTTAATTAAACAATTATTATTATTATTATTAAAGACACCTAATGATAATGTAATGATGAAGATATGATTATTATAATTATTATTATTATTATTATATTAAAAATAACCTAACATAAAGTCCACACCGTCTTCTTCGTTTAAATTACCAAACATAAACCCTAATTTAATTATCTGCCGTCAACACCTCACTGGAGATGATAATGATTGATGACGGTGTCGGAGGAGACTGAAGACAGATGATATGGCAGATGACGTCGGAGCGCGAAGAAAAACGGTGGAGTAGATGAAGTTGCAGGTTTATGGCGGAGGTTGTCCAGAGGTGGTGATGATGGCCGTAGATGAAAGACGACCGGAGTTGTAGGTTGTCGGAGGAGAACGGCAGTCGACAAAGTTGACGATGACCCGAGACAGAGTTGCAGGTTCCGTGAAAGATTGTTGTGACTCAGATGATCAATGACTCGAGACCTTTGATGATTGCGACTCGAAAACAAAACGAGATGACTCGAGATCTCGGTTGCGAGTCGAAAACAAACAGGATGAGTCGAAACTGATGATGGTTGCGAGTCGAAACCAAACAGGATGAGCCGAAACTGATGATGGTTGCGACTCGGAACCGTGGTTGCGACTCGAGACTGTGAAACGTGAATAGTCGAGACTGTGAAGCCGGTTGCGAGTCGAAACAGTGCGAGTCGGAACAGTGAAGGTGGTGATTGCGACTCGAGACCTGCTGAAGAAAGATGATGACTCGACACCTATTGAGAATGAGTGCGAGTTGGAACAGTGAAGTTGTTGGTTGCGACTCTTGATGAAGATGGTTGTTGAAATCGAACTTCGACTCGGAGACGTTGGTGGATATAGGGGTTACGGTAACAGTGTGATGGTGAAGGTGAACAGAGAGGACAGTTGCAGGTTTCCGGCGACTCAAATAACCGTGACTCGGTGACTGGAAAGTTAACAGTGAACGGAGGGTGGTTATGTGATGTTGTGAAGTCGAAATCAGCAGTGATGGTGTATTGGTGTTACTCGAAACCGGCGGAGGTGATGGAAGTGGCGAGTCGGAACGACGTTTGCGAGAATGATGGTGATAACTCGAGACTGTGATTTTAGTGACTCGAGACCAGCTGTTATTAACACTGCGGAACTCAAAAAATGCGACTCGAGATCAGATGGAGATTGCGACTCAAAAATATACAAGTCGAGATGGAGGTTGCGACTCAAAAACATACAAGTCGAGACCTTTTGTTGCGACTCGTAACCGTGGAGAAGGGACTCGAAAACCTGATGATATGGGAACTCGCAACCTCAAAGTCTTTGTGAATTTTGAAACAAGATACTGGTCAACCAAAAATCCTTTGAAACTATCTTTTAAAACAATCTGTTACGAAAATATTGGAAATTATTCAAAAAAATTTAAATCTTATCAAAAATAGAATATATTTCCAAATTAGTTTAATAAAAACTTTAATCTTTTAACACCTTTCCAAACAGATCGAAAAGCAAAATATTATGATTTTTCAATAAAAACCGAAGAACACTTCGAAGAACACGAAGAACGCGAAGAACACCAACTCAAAAATAACGAAAATCTTGAATCCTTGATATCACACCGAGCCTAGAAATAGGTTCTAAAAGCTCTGATACCACTTGTAAGTCCCGTTTAACCGGATCTTTCAAAGATATCAAACTACACCAAGTTTGTGCGGAATCCAAACTTGATGTGATTCAAGAAAAACCGAAAAGCAATTGAAAAACGAAGAACACAATACCGAATCACTTTGAAACTTGCACACGATTCTATTACTATCAACTAGCAAAACCGTCTGGTACAAGTTCCTACACCACCACAATCACCTCCCTCTGTAACTCTAGAATTTCTGTAACTGAGGCTCTAAGAAGTTCCAACCTAAAAACAAGTTGAAAACTTGTTTATATACATAGACAAGCCCACTTCCCACATGGGCTTCCCTTGGGCCTGCTTGGCCCACATGGCCTAAAGCTTGGCCCAAGTGACCTATAAAGGTCCACAGCCTAATATAAACTAACCCGGTAAAGCCCAGTTCGTAACTATAGCTCGTTGTATTAATTTGATGCGTCAGTCTCACACTTTAGGGCCTAACACTAAGTCTCTTACATCACTTGGTGAAGACAAGTGTCTAGTGTAATACTTTTTATTTCTAATCTTTTTGCACTTTTTACTTGGTTTTGTATTAATGACTTTAATAACTAGTTTCTTATGTTGAAGGTGATTCTTCCTTATCGTTTGTCCGTGGTGTCTTGGCATTATTTTACTGTCTATATAAAATAAAAGATTTTCACCATTCATATCTCCACGGTCTATATGGAGGTATGTTGGCTACCTGGTCGGGGGTTAAGGGAACGGTTTGGTAAGAGTCTTGCCATTGTTCAACGTTTAGAGGTCCTGCAATGGACCTGGGTCAAATTTAGTAGGACCTCCTTCAATACTTAACGGTATTGGATGGCGGGGGTCCAAACTCTTTGATCCCCTCATAAGTTAACTACTATTAATACTATAACCCGGCTTTTTAGGACTGTATCCCTGCTGACTCAGACTACTTAGTCGAGGGTAACGTCACCTCCAAAAGAGGGGCCTACCATAATTTGCATTAATAACTTAATTAATTATCTTTCAATAATCCACCCTTTTAGGATTGTATCCTTGCTGACTCAAATTACTGGGGTGAGGGTAACGTCACCTTCAAAAGAGGGGCCTACTACAATAACTAAGATAATCTCTTAAAAGGTGCAAAAGTGCGGAAATAATCAAAGGTTACACTAGATACGAGTCGGAACCAAGTGATTCATCTTGTCTATCTGTTTTTCTTTTATTTTTATTTTTCAGCATTTTTAGTTTGTTTTTATTTTTCTTAGCTTAAAACATTTTTCTAAACTTTTTATTTTGATTAGACGTTGAGGATAAACCGGTACTAAAAGCTCTTGTGTCCTTGGACGACCTCGGTATCTTGCCAACACTATACTACGCTCATGATGGGTGCACTTCCCTATATGTGTGTTTAGTGTTAGTAAAATATCGTGTTTTATAAATTTAAAACTTGACTAAAAAAGTGTTAAAGGGGCTTAAAATATACACATAATATATATAACACTTCACACGCATCAAGTTTTTGGCGCCGTTGCCGGGGACACAAGGATTTTAAGAAAGTTAGGAATCAACGGCCTAATCGTTTTTTCTTATTTTTCATTTTTTTAGGATTTTTCTTGGTTTTTCAGCTTCTGCAGAACTCAGCACGAGCCGTGCCCGCTGAACACGCCCCGTGCCCAATCATTGGAACTGGCAATTGTCACACCCCGATTTCCACGTGTCACCGGTGGGCCCGGTGGGGGAGTATCGTGACGTGGTTGGCAACGTAATAGTCAAACAACACAATATAATAATGCACAGCGGAAGCAATTTAAATAAGATACAACCGAATTTATTTATTGTAAACAAAGTCACAATTATCCGGTGTTTATCCACAGTAGGATCGAATTTAAAAACATTGTTTATGGTTCAACAGACTTCGGCATCTCTAAGTTTGCGAGACTTCTAATGATGCTTAGGAGAATCCCAGCCTATTTCGCCTAGTACCTGCATTTAATCTTTTTGGGAAAATACGTCAGTTTACACTGGTAAATACATTCAACTGACTCATTTTATAAAATGATTGAAAATTTGTTTGGATGCACATGGCATAAGCATTTTGTTTAACTTGGGAGAATTATTTAATATTATAATCTTGTGAACGATTTACATGTTACTTATGCGTTCAGTAGCCCGGAACGTATTCCGGGTTAAAGATCAATAGACACACCACTTATGTGAGTTATACACGGGAGTACGCCTACACCCCGTGCTCAGGTCGTGGCTATCTCGTAAGATAATGCCAAGGATATCCGGGACATGGTCATTAACCCCCCAAAGGCTGTAAAGTAAACACATCTGTTTAAAACGAGCCGATCAAATTATTCAATTAACCACTAAGCGTGGAAGATTTGATGCTCGATCAAGTGGTACGCTATGTACCGTAACCCAAGCCCGTATAGGGAAAATAAGTTAAAAGTATTTACCTTGATGCAAAGTATAGTCACAATAGTCAAATAGCAAGTAGCTTTTACTGTTTCTCCTAATCTGGAACGAAGGTTAAATATAACCTATTATAATCCTAGCGGGCCTTTAATTATGCTTAAGCTTAGACCGGCTAGTTTCGAAGATACGGTTCGTACGCACGATTAAGCGAAGACCGGATAGAATGTGATTCAGACCCGACAAGTTTGAAGACTTGTTTAATATGGGTCTATTATTCACATTCTGGATTTTGAGATAAAACCGATAAGGTTTGACCCGTTTCGGCTAATTTATGTAAACTCGTTACATAAACCGAGCCGAACGCGTAATATGCGTAACGGGTATCCGGAAGAGCCATATACAGGTTTCCTAAGTTAATATGCTTCAAATATGTTGTAACATCAGTAGGATGTCTTTCGTTATGCCCCGAACTAATTTAAACACAAACTATGCCCCGTAGGGGTAGTTTGGTCATTTTAAAGTTTGTAAAAGCGTTTATATGTTCAACTGAGTTACAGGTCTGGTGTAAACAGTAAACATACTTATTTTAATGTGTTATAACAGTAGGCTAAGTCATGTATGTGAAATTTATCATATTTAACCAAACTATGTCCCGTAGGGGTATTTTGGTAATTTCACATAAGCCGAAAAGCTCAAAAACGAAGTCTGAGTTTATCAACCTTTGCTTACTGTTGAATTATCATAATTTGCCTCATATATCAGTAGGTATCGACCCGGGTATGTCCAATATGATTCTAAGACATACTATGCGCTAATAACGCTAATTATGGCGATTAAAGGCCATTACCGGGTTCGATACTTAATTCTGATATTTTTATATTTCCAGAAGGCTTAACATAATTTATTTATCATAACTAATCAGTAGAAAAAGGTTTGGAATCGTTTAGATGTGTAAAACTCATTTTATGGCCCGTAAGGGCAAAACCTTCAATTTCCGGTTTAAGCCTACGACTATGAGTTATGCTCAGCCTAAAATTAATTAAAAATATTTAGAAATCCCAAAATAATATTTAAGATCAGTGGGTAAAAGATTTGATGTCAAAAAGTATGTTTAATTAGGCTTTATGCTAATTGCGCCATATTGTTAACATAAAGCCTTAATTTAGCGACATGAGCATAACTCTTAATCTACAAGTCAAACTAATGTCAAATTTTGCATACAAGTCTATATATCAGTAATTAAGGATTCTACACTTTTACATTTTCATAAATTATGATTTAAGGCAATAAGGGCATAACGGTCCAAGTATGAGCATTTAACGGAAACTTGCATATTAATTGGATAACTAGTGAACCAAGGTGTATGATCACAGAGGGTTGTTCTAACATGTATCCTAATCCAATTTAAGCTCTGAGGCATTTCTAAAATGTGCCCAAACGGGTCAGAACTGAAAGTCAACCGAAAAGTCAAACTATGTGACTTTCGGTTCCGAACCGTGTCTAAACAGGAAATAGTCGGGTTGAACATGTTGGGACATGTTCTTACACTTATCTATAAGTTATAACAATGTTCAAACAGGTTACAAATGTTTTGGATAGCTAATTATGCATAAATGACAATTTAAGCAATATGTTGACTTTTTAAGTAAAGCTTTGACCCGACATTTGACCTGTTTAGGATGGTGATCAGGGGAAACCCTTTTGGGGTTTTATTTCCCACATAAATACCATTCTAAAACTACTTTTAATTCGAGATAAGACTGAGTCATTAGTGACTAATCTCAAAGTCAAACCGTAATTACGACGGTTTGACTTTTAGCTAATTAACTAAGCTAAACACATCCAAATAAGAACTAGAAGACTTACAATAGTCCAATGCACGAATTTTGATCAGAAGGGAGAGTTCCTTAGCTCCAGGAATGCTCCAATGATCAGTTGCAAGTGTGGGAATGAATGTTGCAACATCTTGTGCTTTATATAGTGAAGAACTCACCATGATTGGTTGACAACTCACTCTAGGATTAACCACAACCATCCAACACTTGTCCTAGTGTTCTTAGGATAGTTAGGGGTCTTTAAATAATGTTAAAAACCGGCTTAAAGGGTTAAAATCGCGAAAGACAGGTAACAGCAAGTCATTCTGTCGCTGGGCAACCCTCGCGTAGCGCGAGGGTCAGTCGCGCTACGCGACGCCCTACGCTGAATCAGTTTTTGATTTTTATTGTTGTGTTTCGAGGGGTAGCCGTAATTTCTGACTTTTGGGACTTTATATCAACACTTTGGGACCCCTAAAACATGTCTTGATCAGTTCCTACCCTACCATCAACCAATGTTTCAAATGAATGTATAAACAAGACCCGAAAACATCGTTTTACCATTGCTTTTCTTCGTGGGATCTTATCATGCTTTTGCAAGTCTATTATTGGCAATAATTCTCTGAAGTGAGGGTATAAAGATGTGTAGTAATATTATATCGGGTCTTGGGATTTATGATTGAGGTCGTTCAGAGGTAACAATTTAACATGACGCCACTTTAATCCTACCGAAACATCTTTATTAAATCCGAGGTTTTTCAACGCGTTTTGTCTTACATGACACGTGTCATTTTATTATTAAACCCGAAATTTTCGAGGTGTTACATCCTCACCCCCTTAAAATAAATCTCGACCCGAGATTTACTGAAACAGGTAAGGGTACTTTTCTTTCATCGTGGATTCAACCTCCCACGTGAAATCGGGACCTCTACGGGCATCCCATTTGACCTTAACAAAAGGTATATGCTTTCTCCGAAGCTTTCTTACCTGTCGATCTTCAATCGACACAGGTTTTTCCACGAATTTCAAGCTCTCGTCAATGTGCACATCTTTATGTGGCATGACATGTGTTTCGTCAGCGGAACACTTCTTTAGATTGCAGATGTGGAACACGTTGTGAATTCCACTGAGCTCTTCTGGTAAGTTCAACTTATAGGCAACTGACCCGACACGTTCGATAACCTCGAAAGGTCCTATGTATCTCGGGCTGAGTTTGCCTTTCTTACCAAACCGCATCACTCCTTTCCAGGGTGACACTTTAAGTAGGACTTTTTCACCCACTTCGAAGTGAAAATCCTTACGACTTGGATCCGCGTAACTCTTCTGCCTATTCCTGGCAGCTTGGAGATTTTTACGAATCTGGACAATCTTGTCCGTCGTTTCGAATACGATCTCTGGTCCTGATAACTGGACTTCTCCAACTTCCGCCCAACAAACTGGCGATCTACACTTTCTACCGTATAATGCCTCGAAAGGCGCAGCCTTTATGCTGGTATGGTAGCTATTGTTGTAGGAGAATTCGATCAATGGTAGGTTCTTATCCCAGCTACCTTCCAATTCGATCGCACATGCACGTAGCATGTCTTCTAACGTTTGAATTGTACGCTCACTCTGACCGTCAGTCTGAGGATGGTAAGCCGTACTAAAGTTCAAACGTGTGCCCAAAGATTGCTGGAAACTCTTCCAAAAGTGTGACGTGTACCTAGTATCCCGGTCAGAGATAATAGCTACAGGTATGCCGTGTAGGGCTACAATCTTGTCAACGTATAACTGGGCTAACATATCGGAGCTATAAGTCTCCTTGATGGGTAAGAAATGAGCTGACTTAGTCAGTCGGTCAACTATAACCCATATTGTATCATTGCCTTTCCTTGTCTTGGGTAACTTGGTAATAAAGTCCATAGTTACCATTTCCCACTTCCACGTAGGAAGTTCAGGCTGTTGTAGCAAACCTGACGGTTTCTGATGCTCAGCTTTGACTTGCGCACATGTCAAGCATTTTGCTACATGGGCGGCTACAGACTTTTTCAAGCCTATCCACCAATAATTTGCCTTTAAATCCTGGTACATCTTATCAGCTCCAGGATGAACGGAGTATTTGGAACTATGGGCTTCTTGGAGGATGACATCACGAAGTCCTCCAAAAATTGGAACCCATATTCGTCCGTTTAATCGTAAAATTCCGTCCTTGCTAAGAGTTAACTGCTCCTCAGTCACTCCTAACTTTTCATTAGGATAGTTAGCTTCCAACACAGCTTCCTTCTGTGTAGCTAACACCCTTTCTATCAAACTGTTCTTTATCTCCATACGCTTGGCGTTAATGCGAATGGGTTTAACCCTTTCCTTTCTGCTCAAGGCATCAGCGACTACATTCGCTTTGCCGGGATGGTATTTGATTTCACAATCATAATCATTCAAAGTTTCCATCCAACGGCGTTGCCTCATGTTTAAATCTTTCTGGTTAAACAGATGCTGGAGGCTCTTGTGATCAGAAAAGATCACAAACTTGATTCCATAAAGATAATGCCTCCACAGTTTTAGTGCGAACACAACGGCACCCAATTCCAAGTCATGGGTGGTGTAATTCTTTTCGTGCACCTTTAACTGTCGTGATGCATAGGCAATAACCTTGCCTTTCTGCATAAGCACACACCCCATGCCAGTGTGTGATGCATCACAATAAACTACAAATTCTTCAGCGCCTTCAGGTAAGGTAAGCACAGGAGCGTTGCTCAACTTTTGTCTTAAAACATCGAAGGACTCTTGCTGCTTAGGGCCCCAAACAAACTTAACCTTTTTCTTAGTTAAGGAGGTTAGAGGTGCAGCAATCCTTGAAAAATTTTCAATGAAACGCCGATAATATCCTGCCAAACCCAGGAAGCTACGAATCTCTGTAGGCGTTTTCGGCTCTTGCCAGTTCATCACTGCTTCAACCTTAGCGGGATCCACCTGGATACCACGCTCACTGACCACATGTCCAAGAAATTGGACTTCCCTAAGCCAAAATTCACACTTGGAGAATTTGGCATAGAGCTTCTCCTTATGCAGAAGTTTGAGAATACATCGAAGATGTTTCTCGTGGTCAGCTTTGTTCTTAGAATAAATGAGAATGTCATCGATGAAAACGATGACGAATTTATCTAAGTGCGGCTTGCAAACGCGATTCATGAGATCCATGAACGCAGCCGGTGCATTGGTGAGCCCAAAAGGCATCACTAGAAACTCGTAGTGACCGTAACGAGTCCTAAATGCAGTCTTGTGTACGTCTTCATCTTTGACCTTCAGCTGATGGTAGCCTGACCTCAGATCAATCTTTGAGAAGTAACTTGCCCCTTGCAGCTGATCGAACAAATCGTCGATCCTGGGCAATGGATATCTGTTCTTGATCGTGACTTTATTAAGCTCGCGATAGTCGATGCACAGACGCATCGACCCATCCTTCTTCTTGACAAACAGGATTGGCGCTCCCCAAGGAGATGAACTAGGTCGAATGAAACCTTTAGCCAGCAATTCATCTAGCTGCGTCCGCAACTCCTTCATTTCGGTGGGTGCCAATCTGTATGGTGCTCTAGCAACTGGTGCAGCTCCGGGAATGATATCTATCCTGAATTCGACTTGTCTATCTGGTGGTAGGCCAGGTAGATCTTCAGGAAACACTTCTGGGTATTCTGAGATGACAGGGATGTCTTCTAACTTCGGTTTAGGCTCATCAATAATCACCTGTGCCATGTAGATGACACACCCCTTCTTCAAGCACTTTGAAGCCTTGAGCATAGTCACGTGCTCAGGCAGTCCGTACTGGGTATCTCCCCGAATGGTAAGTGATTCACCAGACGGAGTCTTTATTACCACCTGTTTCTGGTTACAGACGATTTGGGCCTGGTTATGAGATAACCAGTCCATACCCAGAACTATGTCAAAACCAGCTAATTTAAACGGAAGTAGAGACAGAGGAAAAGAATGATTCTTAATGGATATAACACATCCATCTAACACAGTAGAGACGGTTTCTATGGTACCATCTGCTAACTCTACCTCATAGTTCACTTTTAGGGTTTTGACAGGTAAATTCAACAATTTACAAAATTTATGATCTACGAAGGACTTATCTGCGCCTGAATCAAAAAGTACTCTTGCAAAAACATCATTTACAAGGAAAGTACCTGTTATGACGTTATCATCCTGCACAGCCTCCTTCGCATCCATCCTGAAGACTCTGGCATTAGTCTTCTTAGCCTCCTCAGGGTTCTTGTTGTACTTAGGGCAGTTAGTCTTTATGTGGCCCTTTTTGTTGCAACGGTAACACGTTGCATCTTTCATCTTCTTGCAATCCAAGGTTTTGTGTTCCTTGAACTTGCACAAACCACAAGCAAAAGACCTTGACTCGTTATTCGAGTTTGATTCGAATCCGCACTTCCCAAAGTGCTGTTTCTTGCAAGTTTTGCATGTGGGCTTCTCCCCAGAACGATGCCCATCTTTCTTCGAATCCGATCCCTTCTTGTGATCACCGCTCCCACGGTGCTTCTTGTTCGACCTACGCGAACCGTCATCATCATGCTTCCTCTTCTCGGCCGCCTTATTCCTCTGCGATCTCTGCCGGACCGCATCCAGTGTGAGGGATAAGGAAAGGTCAGTTACAGACCTGAAGGTAACTGGCCGAGAAGCTTTGACACTGGCCTTGATCTCGGGCTCTAATCCACCAATAAAACGAGCGATCCTTTTAGGCTCCGGGGTTACCAGATAAGGTACCAACCGGGATAGTGTATTGAAGCTTGTCAGATAAGCTTGACAATCGAGGTTCTTCATAACCAGTGATAGGAAGTCATATTCTATCTTTTCCACCTCATGTTGAGGGCATAAATTTTCTTTGATCAGTGCCATGAATTGATCCCACGTCATGCTATACAACGGGATCTTTCCTGAGGCCTCCATCAGTGATCTCCACCAAGCTAACGCCTCACCCTTGAAGGACTGTGAGACAAATTTAACCACATCACCTTCAGCGCATCCGCTGATGTCCACGACCGTGTCCATTTCATCCAGCCACGTCATGCAGTCTACGGCTCCTTTTTCTCCCGTAAAATCCCTGGGTTTACAAGATACAAAGTACTTATATGTGCAACCCTTGTTACGGTGTCCCTGATGCAGTACCAACTGCTGAGATGGATTACTTTGGTGGTTGGTGGACTGGCGATCATCATCATTTTTCTTTGGTCCATCCTTTTTGGGAGGAGGCTTGTTATGAGCCTCAGAATGGGTCCTTGGCTTTGACTGTGACACAGAGTGGGTCCTACTCCGAGTACCACTGTATTCGTCATATTGTCTATCCAAAGCTTGTGTGATAGCTCCGTCTATGATTGCTTTTAGTTCAGCACCCGTTAATGTAATCTGGGCGTTTTCATTCGGCTCCACCGGATGGCTATTGCCTTCATTGGAGTCAGCCATTTGTATTGAACTGTTGCAGAAAACAAGGTCAATATTTTATTTGGGATTTTATTATGGAATTACCCCTTAGGATAATTCGTTAACCATGGTAAACAGAGACCATATTTGGTTAACTTATTAATCGCATTACTTTAGGATTTTAATTAAAATTTATCCTAAACATAAACAATAACAATATATATTAGCACATAAGGCTTAGTCATATGGACAACTTTTAAATTATTAGCTATGATTTCAGAGAATCAAGGCTTTAAGGTTTGAACCTAGTTCATTATCTATATTTGACAGGGAGTCTATGCTACCACTGTCTTTTGGCTCATATGGAAATGAGTAAGGCCCGTAGGCATCATATTACCAACGTATGGTACAGTATGATCATCTTAATTGATGATGTAGACCCAGGATTCAGAGATCATTAAACTGGGTTTTGGAATCTTCTAAAGAATCCTTATACGAATGTGATTTTTAACGAAATCACTTCTGCCAGGAGTGTTAACATGTTTTAAGATGTTAACAGGAATTTGAATCTTTTAAACAGGTTTTACCACCTTGGCTCGGTCTTATATTTGACACTAAGCTAGGTTTTACCTTTTTAAGATTCTTAATTTATAATTACATAGGCAGATTAATTAAAAAGGAAATGATTTTTAATTTATTTATTTCATTTATTATTTATATATGCGCATAATGGCAACATGAAATTTATAAAATAACCATTCCATTAATTCATTTAGAATATTACACATTTGCCCTAAACGGGTCTTCCAATATCAAACTTACCCTCGTAGGGGTCAACAGATACTTACCCTCGTAGGGGTTAAATAACACACATGCCCACGAAGGGGCTAAATATAATACATGTCCACGCAGGGACTACTTATTCAAACCACACACACCCACTTAGGGGTTTAAAACAAATAAGCATGCCCACGCAGGGGCTTAACAACCAACTACACCCATGCAGGGGCTTATACATCAGCGATGGAAGAATTTAACGATTCTTCTTGTTCTTCCCCTTGATCAGACCCATCAGTCCTTGGAGGAATGTTTGCCTTTCCCTTCGTTCTTCATGTGCTTCCCGTTCCACCTGCTCCAACCTATGCAAAATTTCCTCCCTATTTGGAGAAAATCGTGGTGGTTGCGACTGCGTCCTTATGATGGGCCTAGGTGGTATCGAGTATCCCTGTGTTGGGTAACTCACCCCCCAAGGATCCCCATAAGGTCCTTGCGTGCCATAGTTCGCTGCTACCGAGTATGGATCAGCCTCTCCATAACCGTAGTTATGATGTGTTGGTGGCTCAAACGGGTTGTAGCCCATACCACCCGGGTATGCTGGTATCGGGTTTTCAAAACCCATTGGAGGCGGCTGCTGAAAAGCTGGCTGCGAAGGCCCACCCATTTGTGGGTCCTCATAGTGCGGTGGGTAGTGACTAGCACTAGACTGTCGCGGGGAATCGAAAGTGAAGCCCCCCGGTCGCACGGATATGCGAGCACCGGTTCTCCTACGCCTTGGCGGTTGCGGAGGTGCCGGTTGAACTGGTGGCGGTGGAGGTGGTGGCGTAACTGCCACAAAGCGATGATCCTCTGAAGAATCTTGATGATGCGGCTGTGGTTGTGGCTCTTGTTGCTGATGAGAATGCTGCTGTTGATGCTGCCCATGTGACGACGAGTGGTGTGAGGGTGTATAATACCACTGTTGCTGATCAAATAGAGCCTGGAAGCTATCCGGACCACCGTAGGGTGACCCGTGAAAGGATGATCCGTCTGATATTTCGATCGGATGATTCGGCGTACCGCTAGCTGGCATGATGGGGTCAGTATCCTCATCCATATCGTCAGCATTATCCCCCGAGAAGTGATCTTCAGGTCCTAGTGGGTTAAAACCCACGGGTTCTTGCAAGAAATCGGACGGATTAAACTGGCCTCTATAGATAGGTGTGGGGTCCCCATAGGAATGATGGGACAAAGACCTTTGTAGTGGTACATATGTAGGTTGTGTGTTGTGAGGTTCATATGGGTTAAGTGCGGGCGGTGTCGAGCTATGCGAAACCGATCGTCTGGCCGGTTCAACCTGGTTTCGCCGGTTTCGGCGAGGGTCTTCGCTTTCCGTAGCTGTCGGAGCCCGTGTATTTGATGGTCCTGCCTCGTGATCATTGGGGGCGGCTGTCGGCCCCTTACCGCGTCCCCGTGTTCGGAAGAATCTTGGCGGCATTTTCGATATTCCTGTCGATAAAGCATGAGATAATAATACAAAGATATATGCAAAATTTAAATAAAGGACAACACAATCAATAGTGGAATTTGTCCTATGTTATAAGTCTAGACTCAAAAGTTTAGATATGTGCAATTGTGTAACTGAGATTAAACACAAAAAGGCTAGTGTTTAATTCACTCAGTGTTGGCTCTGATACCAACCTGTCACACCCCGATTTCCACGTGTCACCGGTGGGCCCGGTGGGGGAGTATCGTGACGTGGTTGGCAACGTAATAGTCAAACAACACAATATAATAATGCACAGCGGAAGCAATTTAAATAAGATACAACCGAATTTATTTATTGTAAACAAAGTCACAATTATCCGGTGTTTATCCACAGTAGGATCGAATTTAAAAACATTGTTTATGGTTCAACAGACTTCGGCATCTCTAAGTTTGCGAGACTTCTAATGATGCTTAGGAGAATCCCAGCCTATTTCGCCTAGTACCTGCATTTAATCTTTTTGGGAAAATACGTCAGTTTACACTGGTAAATACATTCAACTGACTCATTTTATAAAATGATTGAAAATTTGTTTGGATGCACATGGCATAAGCATTTTGTTTAACTTGGGAGAATTATTTAATATTATAATCTTGTGAACGATTTACATGTTACTTATGCGTTCAGTAGCCCGGAACGTATTCCGGGTTAAAGATCAATAGACACACCACTTATGTGAGTTATACACGGGAGTACGCCTACACCCCGTGCTCAGGTCGTGGCTATCTCGTAAGATAATGTCAAGGATATCCGGGACATGGTCATTAACCCCCCAAAGGCTGTAAAGTAAACACATCTGTTTAAAACGAGCCGATCAAATTATTCAATTAACCACTAAGCGTGGAAGATTTGATGCTCGATCAAGCGGTACGCTATGTACCGTAACCCAAGCCCGTATAGGGAAAATAAGTTAAAAGTATTTACCTTGATGCAAAGTATAGTCACAATAGTCAAATAGCAAGTAGCTTTTACTGTTTCTCCTAATCTGGAACGAAGGTTAAATATAACCTATTAGAATCCTAGCGGGCCTTTAATTATGCTTAAGCTTAGACCGGCTAGTTTCGAAGATACGGTTCGTACGCACGATTAAGCGAAGACCGGATAGAATGTGATTCAGACCCGACAAGTTTGAAGACTTGTTTAATATGGGTCTATTATTCACATTCTGGATTTTGAGATAAAACCGATAAGGTTTGACCCGTTTCGGCTAATTTATGTAAACTCGTTACATAAACCGAGCCGAACGCGTAATATGCGTAACGGGTATCCGGAAGAGCCATATACAGGTTTCCTAAGTTAATATGCTTCAAATATGTTGTAACATCAGTAGGATGTCTTTCGTTATGCCCCGAACTAATTTAAACACAAACTATGCCCCGTAGGGGTAGTTTGGTCATTTTAAAGTTTGTAAAAGCGTTTATATGTTCAACTGAGTTACAGGTCTGGTGTAAACAGTAAACATACTTATTTTAATGTGTTATAACAGTAGGCTAAGTCATGTATGTGAAATTTATCATATTTAACCAAACTATGTCCCGTAGGGGTATTTTGGTAATTTCACATAAGCCGAAAAGCTCAAAAACGAAGTCTGAGTTTATCAACCTTTGCTTACTGTTGAATTATCATAATTTGCCTCATATATCAGTAGGTATCGACCCGGGTATGTCCAATATGATTCTAAGACATACTATGCGCTAATAACGCTAATTATGGCGATTAAAGGCCATTACCGGGTTCGATACTTAATTCTGATATTTTTATATTTCCAGAAGGCTTAACATAATTTATTTATCATAACTAATCAGTAGAAAAAGGTTTGGAATCGTTTAGATGTGTAAAACTCATTTTATGGCCCGTAAGGGCAAAACCTTCAATTTCCGGTTTAAGCCTACGACTATGAGTTATGCTCAGCCTAAAATTAATTAAAAATATTTAGAAATCCCAAAATAATATTTAAGATCAGTGGGTAAAAGATTTGATGTCAAAAAGTATGTTTAATTAGGCTTTATGCTAATTGCGCCATATTGTTAACATAAAGCCTTAATTTAGCGACATGAGCATAACTCTTAATCTACAAGTCAAACTAATGTCAAATTTTGCATACAAGTCTATATATCAGTAATTAAGGATTCTACACTTTTACATTTTCATAAATTATGATTTAAGGCAATAAGGGCATAACGGTCCAAGTATGAGCATTTAACGGAAACTTGCATATTAATTGGATAACTAGTGAACCAAGGTGTATGATCACAGAGGGTTGTTCTAACATGTATCCTAATCCAATTTAAGCTCTGAGGCATTTCTAAAATGTGCCCAAACGGGTCAGAACTGAAAGTCAACCGAAAAGTCAAACTATGTGACTTTCGGTTCCGAACCGTGTCTAAACAGGAAATAGTCGGGTTGAACATGTTGGGACATGTTCTTACACTTATCTATAAGTTATAACAATGTTCAAACAGGTTACAAATGTTTTGGATAGCTAATTATGCATAAATGACAATTTAAGCAATATGTTGACTTTTTAAGTAAAGCTTTGACCCGACATTTGACCTGTTTAGGATGGTGATCAGGGGAAACCCTTTTGGGGTTTTATTTCCCACATAAATACCATTCTAAAACTACTTTTAATTCGAGATAAGACTGAGTCATTAGTGACTAATCTCAAAGTCAAACCGTAATTACGACGGTTTGACTTTTAGCTAATTAACTAAGCTAAACACATCCAAATAAGAACTAGAAGACTTACAATAGTCCAATGCACGAATTTTGATCAGAAGGGAGAGTTCCTTAGCTCCAGGAATGCTCCAATGATCAGTTGCAAGTGTGGGAATGAATGTTGCAACATCTTGTGCTTTATATAGTGAAGAACTCACCATGATTGGTTGACAACTCACTCTAGGATTAACCACAACCATCCAACACTTGTCCTAGTGTTCTTAGGATAGTTAGGGGTCTTTAAATAATGTTAAAAACCGGCTTAAAGGGTTAAAATCGCGAAAGACAGGTAACAGCAAGTCATTCTGTCGCTGGGCAACCCTCGCGTAGCGCGAGGGTCAGTCGCGCTACGCGACGCCCTACGCTGAATCAGTTTTTGATTTTTATTGTTGTGTTTCGAGGGGTAGCCGTAATTTCTGACTTTTGGGACTTTATATCAACACTTTGGGACCCCTAAAACATGTCTTGATCAGTTCCTACCCTACCATCAACCAATGTTTCAAATGAATGTATAAACAAGACCCGAAAACATCGTTTTACCATTGCTTTTCTTCGTGGGATCTTATCATGCTTTTGCAAGTCTATTATTGGCAATAATTCTCTGAAGTGAGGGTATAAAGATGTGTAGTAATATTATATCGGGTCTTGGGATTTATGATTGAGGTCGTTCAGAGGTAACAATTTAACATGACGCCACTTTAATCCTACCGAAACATCTTTATTAAATCCGAGGTTTTTCAACGCGTTTTGTCTTACATGACACGTGTCATTTTATTATTAAACCCGAAATTTTCGAGGTGTTACAGCAATCCTGTAAAAATAGACACACTTCATAAAACAGCCTTCCGACACGGGGCCGTGCCCAGGTCAACACGCCCCCGTGTCCACCGAAAGATTCCCTTCTGACTTTTGTCAGAATACGGACAAAACGTGTCAGGATATTGCCTGCACACGAGGCCGTGTCCAGCCGACACGGGGCCGTGTCCAGCATGCTGTCGTTTTCTATAAATGCAGCCAAGAATCCTGCACATTTGGACCATCCAGGGACAGAGATTTGAAAGGATTTTCTAACATTCCATCCTAGGTATGTTCTAAAAGAAGGTTCTAACAAACATCTTGTCCTTTCCTCTTTTATCTATTACCTTCTTCTTCACCTTTCTTGCAACAACACCTCCATTGAAGCTTGATTTTAAGCTTCATTGTGATGATTGTTGAGTTTTTATTCAAGGAATCTTGTTAAAAATAAGTTACACAACATTGTTTTAAGTTATTTTTGTTCAAAAACACTTCATAAGTTGAGAAAATAATTTAAAACTCCAAGATTCCTTGTTCTAAAAATCTGCAGAAAGTTGAACACGGGGCCGTGCTCACTGAGCACGGGGCCGTGTCCGTGATACTGTTTCATTAAAACAAACTATTTTTGGTATGTTTTCGTAGAATGTCTAGCCAAAACAGTGGAACCTCTTCTGCGCACTCAAGGAACAGTCGACGGGAAAGGAGGCCATCGATTGAAGCAACTCTCGTAAGATACGTAATGGCGCTACGTGAAGCCCTTGACGAGATGACTTCGGTGGAGGAGGTCCTCATAGACCGTATAAATTATCTCTCAGTGGGGTTGGAAAACAGTTTTCAAGAAATAAACCTCTTGCACCAGAGGTTAAACATTCTTGTAACACCTCCCATGGAACCAATCCTCCCTCAAGAGGATTGGAACCTAGCACTTGGAATCCAAAATCCTACCGGTTGGGACGACATTCCGGCGGAACCTCCTCTTGAAGAACTCCAAGAAATCCCGATGGAAGTTGCACCTCCTCAAACCAATGCTCATGAGCCCGCTTTTCTTCTCCCTAGGGAGATCGAAGAATGGCTCGCCGACGTTTGAGGAACCCATACCCGGAGAAAGAAGTTGTCAAGCCACTTTTAACCGAGAGATCTATCTTTTCGGAAATTTTGCTAGTAGAATAAATAGTAGGCTAGAACTTCTTGGATTGAGATTTCTTGTGTTTCGTTGACCTAACTATCTAGTGTTTAGGACTAATATGTAATTCTCTCTATGACTAATGAATGATGGTTTTTAGTTAATTTGGTGTTTGGGTGGTGTTGAAATAAATAAAACACACTTGAGATGGCAGAGGATACAAGGGAAACTTGAACCAGCACCCCATGCAGGAAAACATGACCGTCCAACAAAATTCTTCGTTTACAGTAAGCTCGGCACGGGCCGTGTCCGCCCAACACGGCCCCGTGTTGCACAGTCTGTAGAAAAGACCCAGTTCAGGTAACTGGACATGGGCCGTGTTCACTCAACACGCCCCCGTGTCCAGGCTTCTGTTTCTCTTGATTTAATTTCGTTACTGGCACTTGAACACGGGGCCGTGCCCGGACAACACGGGGCCGTGCCCGGACAACACGGGGCCGTGTTCAGCGCCCAGTAACACAAAATTTTTGCTTTTTACACCTTTTTACACATTCAATCAACCTAAAAACTTATTTTTGGGACACATTGAGGACAATGTGTAATTTAAGTGTGGGGGGGGGGGGATGCTAAAACCTTGAATCTTGCAAGTCCTAAATACAAGCCTTACACAAAACTCTATTGGAACCGCTAATCACCCCAAATGTTTTTCAAAAAAATATTTTTCATTTTTTTACTTGTCTAGGTTTAACTTGGGAATTTCAAAATTCTAAAAAGAGTTAATTACATAGTTAGTCCCTATGGTTTGCACAAAATAACAAACTTAGGTACTAATAGTTTAAAATCACATTCTAGGGTATTAACTTTTCATTTTGTAACGTTTGGAGGTATTAACTTCTAAGGTAATAACATAGGTAGTCCCTGTGGTTTGCACAAAATAACGTACTTAGGTACTAACAAAATGTGATTTTAAGCCTACAAATAAGCTTAATACCCTCAAACGTTACAAAATGAAAAGTTAATACCCTAGAATGTTATCAGAAACTATTAGTACCTAAACTTGTTATTTTATGCAAACCACAGGGACTAACTATGTAATTAACTCTTCTAAAAATGTTATATTTTTACAAATTTACAACCGATAGCGTCGTGATAAAAAGAACCAACATAAGAAAATTATGAAAAGGCATGGCAAACTTAGTTAGAATTTGATTATATATACTTGATCACATAAAAACCCATTCCCACAAAAGTGAGTTTTGAGCCTTTATTGAGCATACAATTACATATCATTAGACTAAATGCTCATTTTTCGTTTCTTGTGTGAATAGCCGCTTGGTTCTTACGACTCTAGAACTTGCCATGACGATACATTCCCGGTCCTTACCAACTTAAATCTAAGTAAGTAAATGATGGAGGCATTAGGACTAACCCTTTTTATTTCTACACCATTTTTTTTACCACCTACCCAAAATCCCCCTAGTTAGCCCCTTTGAGCCTAAACCTTTTCATTTCATAACCCAAACAAACACCCTTTTTACCCACCAAAACCTTTTTCATTTTTAACCCTTTGTTTTAGTAACTAACTCGGTTTCTCATATAACTTTCTTAAAATAAAAAAAAGAAGAAGTTGATTATGAAGCAAAAGCAAATAAACAAACAAGTTTATCAAAAAATGACTTTGTTTGAAAAATAGCTTCATAAAAATAAAAATGGAAAAATAGAAAGTCTTACGAAAACCGACGCTTGTTACGTTTTTCGCCCTTTTTCTACTAACCACTAACCACTAACCCAACCACCTACCTTTAACCCAAGCCTAACCCTTCACCCACAAAGTCCTCTTGATATTTACAAAGGTATATAAGTTAAAAAGGAGGAGGATTGATTGCTTGACAAGCCTATGGTAGGAGTAAGTTCCATGCCGCTCTCGAGTGATCCACAAAAATACATTTTCGGCCGAGTGTTGAGTGATCCCCGTGAGGTATGTGAACTTGTATATAGATAGAATTTTAAAAAGGCATGCTATGCCCTAATAAGTAATTTATCTTATGAAAAGTTTTAAATAAATCATGACGAATAAGATTGTAAATAAATAAAAATAAAACTAAATAAAGAATCTTGGACATCCCGACACTCTATGACAAGCCCGAAACCTTCTTTTCTACCCATTCCATTTGGGAGTGTAATAGCCACATATTAAAGAGTTTTGCTTGAGGACAAGCAAAGATTCAAGTGTGGGGGTATTTGATGTGTGCAAAATGCAACATATAAATTACATCAATTGTGGCATAAAACTAACCCTTTTTAAGTACTAATGTTGGAAAAAGTGTGTTTTTGTCTTCCTTTTGTATTTTCAGGATTAAATGGGCTCAAATTAACAAAAGAAGCAAAAAGACATCAAAATCTAACATAAATACGAGAAAAGGAACAAGACGTGACATGCCCGACCCCACGACAGCACCTTCCCAAGCAAAACAAGAGGTCAGAAGACTGAACACGCCCCGTGCTCAGCCAGCACGGGGGAGTGCCCAAGTGTCAGCAGAAAAGACAAAGTGGTAGAAGCTTCTATTACCCACCACGGGGCCGTGCTCAGCGGACACGGGGCCGTGGTCAACTATAAGATTCGCACAATCTAAGCAAATCTTCATAGTACAAAGATTCTTCTGCACACGGGGTCGTGCTCAGCGGACACGGGGGCGTGGTCAACTAATAAGACAAGCTGCAATAAATGAAGAAAGAGAAGGATGTGGACACGGGGCCGTGCCCACTGGACACGGGGCCGTGCCCGAGCTTCTGTTCAGCCTATAAATAGGAGTGCTTGGCTCAAGCTCAAACCATCCCTTGGCACACCACCTCTCTCACACTTCACCCACCACCCACCACCACCATAACACCATCATCCACCACCACCACCACCATCATCCATTGTCCATCATAGAGTGTGTGAGTCGTCTCAGGATCCAAGATTGATCGTAAGAGTTCTTGACAATCAAGGCCATGTTTGCCTAAGTCTCTTACATCACTTGGTGAAGACAAGTGTCTAGTGTAATACTTTTTATTTCTAATCTTTTCGCACTTTTTACTTGGTTTTGTATTAATGACTTTAATAACTAGTTTCTTATGTTGAAGGTGATTCTTCCTTATCGTTTGTCCGTGGTGTCTTGGCATTATTTTACTGTCTATATAAAATAAAAGATTTTCACCATTCATATCTCCACGGTCTATATGGAGGTATGTTGGTTACCTGGTCGGGGGTTAAGGGAACGGTTTGGTAAGAGTCTTGCCATTGTTCAGCGTTTAGAGGTCCTGCAATGGACCTGGGTCAAATTTAGTAGGACCTCCTTCAATACTTAACGGTATTGGATGGCGGGGGTCCAAACTCTTTGATCCCCTCATAAGTTAACTACTATTAATACTATAACCCGACTATTTAGGACTGTATCCCTGCTGACTCAGACTACTTAGTCGAGGGTAACGTCACCTCCAAAAGAGGGGCCTACCATAATTTGCATTAATAACTTAATTAATTATCTTTCAATAATCCACCCTTTTAGGATTGTATCCTTGCTGACTCAAACTACTGGGGTGAGGGTAACGTCACCTTCAAAAGAGGGGCCTACTACAATAACTAAGATAATCTCTTAAAAAGTGCAAAAGTGCGGAAATAATCAAAGGTTACACTAGATACGAGTCGGAACCAAGTGATTCATCTTGTCTATCTGTTTTTCTTTTATTTTTATTTTTCAGCATTTTTAGTTAGTTTTTATTTTTCTTAGCTTAAAACATTTTTCTAAACTTTTTATTTTGATTAGACGTTGAGGATAAACCGGTACTAAAAGCTCTTGTGTCCTTGGACGACCTCGGTATCCTGCCAACACTATACTACGCTCATGATGGGTGCACACTTGCCCATATGTGTGTTTAGTGTTAGTAAAATATCATGTTTTATAAATTTAAAACTTGACTAAAAAAGTGTTAAAGGGGCTTAAAATATACACCTAATATATATAACACTTCACACGCATCATTAATGAAATTTCCTCAGTTTGATTTTGTATGTCTGTTAGAATATGTTCAACCGGTATAATGACATATAGACAAATAAAGTTACAAATCAAACAAAGGGCTTATGTGTATTTTGATCATGACGATTATGTTTTCAATTAAGGCTATAGTATGATTAATGAGGGTCCTGAGTCGCATAATGATTCAACGGCTGTATTTCTCTGCTATAGTACTTGTTTAAAGCTAAAATGAGTGTTAACTCCTGATCAGGCTTATCTAATACTCATAGTAAATGATTATTCAGCTAAGTGGGAGAATGTAAGATTAAATATATTATGTATTAATATTTAATCTATAGCCATTATAATCATTTACATAATATAGATCAAAATATATAATAACCTATTAAAATAATTAGTTGGTAATTGTTGATAAACCATATTACCCTTATTAACTAATTAGGTTTCCTTCTTACTGGCCCTTTTTATATATATATATAAAGTGTGGTTGCCGTTCAAAAAAAATCTCAAAGGAAATAAAATAGTTTATAAAATTCCTTTTCTCGTCTTTCGATGATATTCATTTTTTTTTGAAAGGCCTTTCGATGATATTCATGATTGATTAAAGGTGTAGAGGAGGTGAACACAATGAACAATTTTGGGCCACAAAGTCCACCGACCATCTAATTTTAAAATACAAAAAAAGATAAGAGACGTTTTGGTTTGTATGGTCGTGATTAGGAGTGGCTTAATTTCGTTTCATTTTAATTGTTGCATCGTTTTATTTATTCTTTAAATTTGTATATTTCTCAGAAAAATATATTAGAGTATAGATCTGGATTTACAAAATCCTATTATTTAAAATGAAGCTTACAAAGATATGATCACGAGTTTTCTATATACACTTCACATGTGTAGCGAAGAATTCCATTGCTAACATCGTGAGTAAACAAATTGTTTTTATAGATACTAGGTTATAACCCCGTATTACACGGGTTTAATAAATAAATTTTATATATACAAAATAATAAAACAATATATATTTAAAAACCTTCTTTATTGTACGAGTTGAATAAATATAATTTTTTATATTGAATAATAAAAAGTTATATCTATAAGAACAATATTGTATAGGTTGAATAAATATAATTTTATATACCAAATAAAAGTTATATCTTTAAAAGTTAAAACCATGTGTATTACACGAGTTGAATAAATGTAATATTGTTTAACAAATAATAAAATAATACATCTTTAAAAAACCTTATTTATTACACGAGTTGAATAAATGTAATTTTATATACTAAATAATAATAAAAATTACATCTTTAAAAATATGCGTATTACACGGTTTGAATAAATGTAATTTTCTGTACTAAATAATAAAAAAATATATATATCCTTAAAAAAACTCGTGTATTGTACGAATTGAATAAATCTAATTTTATACATCAAATAATAAAATTACGATTTTGGCCTCCGTGGTTATATCACTTTTACCCTTTTAGCCTAATTTTTTTTTTTAACATCTAAGCCTCCAACGTCTTTTTTTCTAACCTTTTTGGCCCTTAACGTCTTTTTTAACCCTTTTGGCCCCTAACATTTAATGGATGAGGTTAGTGTTAGGGGACAAAAGGGTTAGAAAAGAAAACGTTGGAGGCTCAGATGTTAAAAAAATCTTTTTTGGGCTAAAAGGGTAAAAGTGATATAATCACATGGGCCAAAATCGTAATTTTCTCTAAATAATATTATAAAGGAGAAGAAGATTAAACTAAATAATAATTATCCATAAGATATTAAACTAATTAATATTTGATAGGAGGATTATCTATAATTAATTAGAAAATCTTAAATTAAAATAATAATTATCTATAAGAGATGCCCTAATATGATGACAAGTGTCCACAAAGTGGTTTCTTTTATTATATAGTATAGATTTATTCAACTATATTTTACTTTATAAACTTTAACAAGCATTATACATATAAACTTTATAAATATTTATTCACTACATATAAACTTAATAAATATTTATTCACTACTTTATACATATTTATTCACTACATATAAACTTTATAAATATTCACCACAAATTAACATATCATACGTATCATAATAATATATATGCACACAAAAGGTACTTTTGTTAGAATATGATTTCATAGAAAAATAATGTAATGTTTATTACATGTTAATACTACAAAATTACAAACTTATTACGGAAATACGAAGATATATATAGGGGAAGGTTCAAATGAAAACCACTAGTTATTGTGAAAACTCGAAAACTAATTAAAAAAGCAAAAAAAAACCAATACCATTTTTTTTGCATACTAATTTTCGCCATTTTTTATATATAAAAAAAAATTTGTAGTGCACATGTGTACTACAATTTTTTTTATTTTTTTGAAAAAAAGTTTTTTTATATATAAAAACCTGCGATTTTTATAAAAAATTGAAAAAAAATTTGGTGTGTTTTTTTAAGTTTTTTAGTTAGTTTTCGAGTTTTCACAATAAAAGTGGTTTTCATTTGAACAATCCCCTATATATATATATATATATAGGGGAATGTTCAAATGAAAACCACTAGTTAACGCGAAAACTCCAAAACTAACTAAAAAAAGCCTAAAAAACACACAATTTTTTTTTTTTGCAAAACCAAATTTCGCAGGTTTTTTTATATAAAAAAAAAATTTCAAAAAAAAAAAAAAAAAATTTTGTGTAGTGCACATGTGTAATACTACACATGTGTATTTGTACTACACATGTGTATTATTACACATGTGCACTACACACATTTTTTTTTTTTTTGAAATTTTTTTTTATATATAAAAATCAGCGATTTTTATTAAAAAAATTGAAAAAAAAAAATTTGTGTGTGTTTTTAGGCTTTTTTTAGTTAGTTTTCGAGTTAAAATTGGTTTTCATTTGAACCATTCCCTATATATATATATATATTAAATGGATTGAGATTCTGTACAAACAGTGCTAACTGTAAGAATCGTAAGAACATATCTGAACCATTGATAGTTCAAATCAAGGGTGGTGGTTAATTATAAATAAAATTTATAATTAAAAAATAATACTAACAAGTTAGGGGTAATTTCGTAAAATTGCTAGTCATTTGACCATTTTCAATTAAATACAAATTCCACCAAGGTTTTTTAAACTAAAATAACTTTTATATACTTCATTATTTTTTTTAAATATACCATAAAATCAAGTATTTTTTTATCTTTAATATGAGTATCATATTGCTATACCTTTTTTTATTTATAAAAGTAACTTTTAAAAAAGTTACCAAAAGTTGTTTTATAATTGTGCTGATAATGTGCTGATTAAGTGTTAATTACAATATAATACAAACAAACACTAAAAGTAGATATAATCAGCACATCTAATGTGCTGATAATGGAGAACGATTGAGGATGTTGTGCTAATGTCGTTTATGTTGATAATGGAGAACGACTGAGGATGATGTGCTGATAATGGAGAACGATTAAGGATGTTGTGCTAATTATATAGTGTTGTGCTGATTATATTATTTGTTGTGGTTCCTATAGGTTGGTTCGATCATGGAGAGTTACTAGATCATGGATACGTTAAAAAATTCAAACTTTGATTTGAATTAAACTTGCATGGATTTAGGGATGTTTTAATAATTATTTTTAATTAGTTATAAATAAATATGCTGAAAAGGTCTCTAAACTAATTTTTTATTGAGGGACACTTGTCAATTATGTGTTGGTTCTTACGGTTCTTACAAACATAAGTGTTTGTATTTGATCTCATTCCTATATATATACATATATATATATATATATATATATATATATATATATATATATATATATATATATATATATAGGGTCAGGATTTAGAGAAAACGATGAAAAGTGTGAGAACGCTTATGGATCGTCCGATCAAAACAATCTATGGACTAGATTGGCGCGGTGGCGTTTTCGTAAATAACACGAATTCTATTGAGTCGACGCGCTTCATTAAAGGTAAAAAGGTCTTTACATTTCTATACCAAAAACGCCAACTAATGAATAAAACGCCATTACTGACCAAAACACATCCCTATATAAACAAAACATTCTCATACATAAGAACACAGCTCCCCCAACCTGAAAACGCCATATTTCTACTATATAACATTCATCTTACAACGCCAAAAAATCCAAAACATCAAACACGCCTACTAAAAAACGCCATATTTTACTATATACCAATCATCTTAGAAAACGCCAAATCTCTCAAATATCAAAAATTTCCAAAAAATGGACTTTTCTTTCAGATACACTATTTCCTCATAAAAACGCCAAAAATCGTTTATTGTATATTCAATATTGTTCTACACGAAGTTTCGGAAAATGCATTCTTTCCTGAGGTGCTGCGACTCAAATAACATTTTGCTAAATGAGATGGACAAAACTTCAAGAAAAAGATACTGGGGTCAGACTTATGTCAGTTTTTGTGTTTTGTTATTGATGAATATTATAATGGCAAGAATTAGACGAATAACACTGATGAGTGGTTTGAAGATACATATTCAAACAAAAAACTCATGTCATATTGCCTTTCCAAACGGCCAAAAAAACACAAGCATGACAAAGCCAAACCAACAGTGAACATGTTTCAAAGAAGAAAGAGACTGACGACAGTGAAGATTTGAAAGATGAATTGTTTCTATTTTTATTTTTTTAATTTTCTTTTTCTGTTGTTTGTTATGTATTTTTCAACTTAGAATAAAAAAATAACATTATATTAATAAAACGCCAAAAGTCTTAATTATTGTGAAACGCCATAATGAAGTAAAACGCCAAAAACTCCCAACCTATAATAAAAGTAATTTAGAGAAGAATTATTAAAAGCTAAAAATGGAAACAAACGTCAAAAACTACTTAAAGTCATTAAAAACGCCAAACTTGGAATATGGAATGTCAAACACCATAAAAACTCATAAAAAACCTGAACAAAAACCAGTAAAAAATACACACAGTAACTGAAAAGACCGCTACTTTATTAATATCATTTATTATAAATAAAAATCCCGCCTAAACTACGCGCCAAAAACATCCTATAAGAGAGACGTATCTGCACAATCAACTGATCACACCACCAAAAAAATAAACGCCATCTTTCCAACACTTTAAACGCCAAAAAAGATACTTAAAAAAGCCACAGATGCGGAACGTCGTTTCTTCTTTATTGAGTATTGTTCTGCATGAAGTCTAACTGAATGGATTCTAATCTGAGGTGGGTATATCTATAAGATTTTGCTGAATGAGATGGACAAATTTTCATGAAAAAACGAAGAAAAAAAGACTTCTACCCCTTAATGAAGATGTAACAACCCGAAAACGGGTTTGGTAATCACACCTTGTTAATACTAAAAGAACGGGTAAAATACCGTTAGTGGTAAAAGTAACCCGGTAAATATTATGATTTAAATAAATAATCATAATATTAATTAAAAAGCGAATAAGAACTTTCAAGAAATAAAATGGACAAAAGGTCCGAGTTAACGGGACTTAAAGCAGACCTAGTCATAAACTTTCCCCAACCCACTAAGATAACTAGGAATGCCAAACCTAGTTAATAAGTGAGAATGTTGTTAAAAAATAATTAGGTTGTGACCTAATTAATAACTAACCAAACAAGAGGGACTAAAAGGGGTAAAAGAGAAAAGGGTTAATTTATTAAACACAAAACACCAAAACACACATAAAAGTGTGTGTTCTGGTCGTAGAAAACACAGGGGCGAACAAGGGTTCCTCCAACTTAACCCTAACTTGCAAAATTGGTCAAATTGAGAAGCCAAATCTACTCCAAATCGAAATCTAAGATCAGATTAGTGATCACCTCAGCGAAGGGATCACAAGGTATGTCAAATTTCATCTTCTAGTTACATCTTGAGATTTTGATAAACATGTGAGATTCGAAATTTGTGTTGCATGGATGTTGTATTGATGGAATAGGAACAATATTATGTCTAGGAGTAAACCCTAGACAAGTATTATATTGAAATCATGCTTAGTTCAAGTAAATTCAGATTTTGTTGATGCTAAATTCATGTATGAGATGTTTTTAGGGTTTTGATTGCAAAGAAAATAGTGTTATGATGTCAAGAACATGCTTTAATTGAAAGCTGAATTCAAATAGCTCCTGATCAGAATTTACAGCCGACTTGTATTAGCTGTAACATAGAAAAACGTGACAAAAACATGTGTTTCTTGAGTCTAAAATGTAATTCCAGGAAATATCTTTAAAACCCCACTGGAATCGCATTTTTTCGACGAAAATTGAGCGTTTTATGAATTTTTCCGTATCAAAGGTTCAAGCTGCGTTTTCTGGCAGAATTTGCAGCCCATTACGAATGTCATAACTCAATTTAGGAATTGAGTTATGATCTCAAATTCTTACTGTAGAAATTTTTAAGTGATTAAAAGAATCTCCAATTGGAATTTCGTCAATCGGATAAACGAGGAATTTTTAATGAATTTTTCCGTAAGCTGCAGTCAGAAGTGACGAATCTGATTGCAGCTTAGTAAATGAATTTTTACGAATTTTTGGTAAAGAGTTAGATCTTCAAATTTTAACAAAAGACCTAACCCTCCGAGAGGTACGCCACATAAAAAAATTATAATTTTTGAAGACTTGTAAACAGGTTAAACAGGTCACCAAAAACATCATATTTTCAGTGATACGAAACTTGATTGTTGATGTTATAAATTATGCCCACAATGTTCATATGTTGAAATTATGAATCGAATGCGTAATTTCCTAGTTCGACCAATTACGTGTGATGTGGAGTAATACAAATTTTAATTATGAAGTCGATTTAGCTTATATGCACATATCATATAATTAAGGGTAGTTAACTTTTGAAAAGTTAAACTAACCATGGACGGAGTCGAATAGTAGTTTTGACATAGAAAATACGTAAGGTGGAATAGTCATGGTTATAATGACTAATCTAACCACCTTGAGAATTATGATGATAGTTTGACTCTTGACAAGCTAGATGGAGGCTTGGGAATGAAGCGGGTCAAACGGAGCAAGTACGAAAAGGAAAGCGTAATTTGGATGTGAGGTAAGTAAAAGCTTAGACCCTTTTTAGTATACATCAGTTGTGTGTATTGAAAATGAATAAGGAAAAGTTAGTTATAGAGTTATAATGTTCCGACGCAAATAATATGAGTTGGAACTAGTGCAATGGTGAGAAATCATAAACAATGGCAAAAAGGGTAAATTGGTAAATTAGTCATGTGACGACGAACTAATAAGAGATTTTGAAACATTAAATTATGGTGTAAACCGGAATGGGTAAAAGGGAGAGATGGTAACTAGATATCATCTCATAATGGAAAATGGTCGTTCGGACTAAACGGGTCAAATGACATTGGCAAGATCATTTGACAATATTAATTGATGACCGCTTGTTGAGTTTTGTGATTACAGGAAATATCATACGGTTCGCATTGGTATTAATTAGAAATTAATAGTGAAAGATATTTAAACGGGTCAATCCTATGACTCGAGCCAGGTACGCATATTTAGAATTATTGTTAAAAGCGATATTTTTGGTCAAATATTAGCGAAAGTCCTTCGTCGTAAAATGAAGGACTAAAATTAACCAAAAAGCCCTTAATGGGTGAATTGGGCAAACGACCCATATGAGTTGTTTAGGAATTCGCATTAAGATTACGAAGAATAGGTAGATACCTTAATGTAGTAAAATGATGAGTGAAATTTAAAGTTAATGGTAAATCCCTCCAACGGGTCAAAATGAAGTTTTGCGCTTAACTCAACCTTTAGTTGCATAATGTATGAAAGTCTTGAACTCACGAGTTGATGGTTTTGAGATAATGAATACCTCAAAAATTTGTAATGATTTAAATAAAAGTGATTTAATGAATCATGAAACGGGTCAAAAGTGTTAAAAAGGAATTTCAAGCCGAGAGCTTGAAATCTGAATTTTTGAAGTAGTTGAATATCAGGTTTTAACTCCATAAGATGGAGAATTAAATTTCGAACGCGTAGGAAAAAGAATCACGTAAAACGGACTTCTAGATCAAAAGTTATGGCCTTTGAAAGGTTGATTTTTGATAAATAAACATAGCTGGAAGAAATACAGGTCCTAGATGCGGACCTGCTGGAAAACGATCTCCCCCGCGACACGTGAAGGAGAACCAGGCACCGGGCGCGACACGCGGGTGCTGTCGCGGCACGCGGAGGAAAAGAAGGAGCCTCTCGCGTGGCGCGAGAGGCAAAATTCCGAAATTTTATTTTTATTTGCTTGTTTATGAAACTTGTTTATACATGTTTATAAGCTATCAAAACTAACTTTTAAGTTGGTTTTGATCATAGGTGATATCAAGTGTACCCGGATGGAGATCAAGCGATGGCAAAGGACCGAACACACGAAAAATGAATCTTCCGCAAGTTGTTTCGTCGTTATTCTAAAACGATGAATTAAATCACATTATGTTGTATTACTTTAAATTGTAAAAGTTTTAATAAATCCGTATTTTTCGTTGTAATTGTAACCGTAATTACATGATTATGGACTTAAATTATACGAAAATCGTTAAATAATAGCAAGGGTGTTACAGAAGACGAGCATTATGTAGGAAAAAAAGATCTACATAAGGTATTCAAAAACAGGTTCAAAACTGTCACACCCTGGCTTTTGCGGAAGCGTGGGTTTATTTGGTGTGACTTCTTAATACCATAGTAACAATCATAACAATGCTATATGATAAAAACACAAGATGCTCATCCATTAATATAGTTAGATAATACCATAACATAATTGTCTTGAATCATCAACCCAAAATAAGTTACAACCATGACTTGTTTAAAAATGAGTTCCCAATGGACTCAACAAAAGACCTTAAATAAAATGATGTTTGGAGACGTGTGACCCGTCCAGGCAAGGGTTACACCTCCCAAACCCTACACCCCTGGATGACATCTTTTATTTAATACGCAGCTTAACGTGCATCACCCGCCAGATCCGATCAATTCCCTGAAATACATGTAGTTTGAAAAATCAACAAAAAGTTGAGCGAGGTCATGTGTATGTGAGTATGTATAAACCTTTGTAAACGATGTATGTATAACCCTTGAACGATGTATGAAAGTCCCTGGTATGTAGCAATAAGGAAAAAAAAAAGATCACCAATGGTTTGCAAGGCCATTGATATGTGTGAAGTGATGCAGGAAGACTCAAACCTAGTGGAGTTGCACCGGGCTTCCGGCTGTAAGACACAGTCACCACTATGGGCCGCCCCGGCCTCATGGGTGTGGGCTCGCTACACCCAAATAGATCTATCACTCATGTCCCTCGGTCCTACGACGAGGATTAATGGCCTTTAGTAGCCGCCTACCCACTCACATGATCTAACGATGTATGAAAAGTCCCTCCTTAAGCTAACCATACCATGTATAAAAATGTCTGTATAATTGTAACATGTATTTCACCCCCGAAGTTATAAAACTGAAAACAGTTAAGAGAAAATGGGGGACATGAATTCACTGTAGTGCGTCTCCTGTGCTCGTACTCAAACCTTGTCAGCTACACGATAACCTACTCTGTACTAATTTCTATTAGACGAACGGGCCGTGCCTTGCTTTTGTATTTACGGTTTGAGTTACGTTACTTTGATAATATTCCAAGTTATAACTTATTGTTAAAATAATAATAATAATTATTTTAACTTACATTATATTTTTGGGTCTTGAAATAATAGTTAGACAACTATTTCGTATTCATACTTCTCAAGTATTTTATGTACGTATTTCCTTCCCAAGGATGGGGGTATTTTATACATGTATTTATGTGATAATTCATATTTCTCGTTATCCAAAATATTATCCATCCAAAATATACTAGTAGCGGTACTGTGTTAAGTTATATTATTTTTCTCTAAATAATATAACTAGTTCCCAAATTATGCAAATGTTCACATAAGTGTTTTAGTATAAAATATATATTCTAAATATATATTTGTCCGCTTTTATTTACGAAAACCCACCTCCGTCACTTTGAAATATTGTAACAAAACTTATGGCGAATTTTACTTTCGAAAAACAAAGTTAAAAGTATGCTTGTAACACTTGTTTGGAAAATATTTTCCCAAGTGTTGGAATTTTAGGAAATTTCGCCAGAGTTTCCTTTGTAAACGGAGGCGTCCATGCTAATAAGCATATCATTTTCTTTTCAAAATAATCACAATAATCATCAACAATTATCCTTTAACAATTTTACATCACCAAGAGCGAAAACTATGCGTGATACATATTAATCATGAACTTGATATATTTTGAAAACGCGTAGTAACTTGGTAAGGCTTTTAGTGGACTTAGTTACCTTCCAAAGTGTAATTATTTCTTCAAAAATCATTTTCTTACAAAAGTTTAGTGTTTACAACTTGTAAACAATTTTTACAAAAATAAATCTTTCGAACTCTTCTTGTAAATAAAAGGTTCCTACACTTATTTCATTTCTAAAAATGATGTAAGTGTATGTACAAGTCATGATTTTCCAAAAATCGATTCTTGAACTCGGTTTATTTAGAAAAGTCTTTTGTAAAACCCGGATCTACATGATCACCAACTTGCTTTATTTACTTATATTTCAAGAAGAATTATTTTTATCAAGTTCATATATAAACTAGAAAATGATTATTTCATGTATCAATAATCAACTTCCTAGTCTTGTTAAATCATGTTTCTAAACATTATTTAACAAGCTCCATATGATGATTAACCTCACATAACCAAGAATTAACATGCAATCAACAACATATTCGTATCAACACCCTACTAACAACATTTCTTTATGTTTCATCTTTATGTAGACTTTATGTAAAGCTTCATGTTTATGTTTTTAGTTCTTGTTCTTTAGTATTTTAAAAATACTCATCATACTACAACTTTCAACCATAAAAACAAGATGAACAAGAGTTTAACAAGAACTTACTACTAGCATAAAGGCTAGGGATGTTCTCTAGTGAAAAAGATGAAGAAAATGATGGTGAAAAGCAATGTATGAAGCTCCTTGATGATCTACAAGTTGCAAGCTTCCTTGAATCACCTTCTAGTCTTGAATGAAGCTTGTAAATGGAAGAAGATGGTTGAGTTATGGTGATGGTGGTGGCGGTTATGTGTGGCCGAGAGGGAGAGAGAAGAGAGTGAGTGAGAGAGTGTGAAGATCATAGAATGATTTGAGGTTATGGTCTTGCCATACTTATAAGGATTTTCATCATATTTTTCTCACTACTACAAGTAATCAATCCAATATAATATTAGGATATAATCTAGGAAGGCATGGTGGGGATTTTGGTGGGTCCTCTTGGGACCGAATTCGGGTATGGGGGGGGGGGGGGGGTGATGTAAAATTTTGATAAAAGTTGGTAAATGTAAGTTAGTTTCTAAGTATATAATTCCATATATTAGTTAGTGGAGAATTTAGTGGGTGTGATGGTATACGGGGACCATGACTAGCTCAAAAATAATTAAACAATGTATTTGACAAAAAATTTGGTGTCCCGGGTAATGTCCGGTTGTTCGGTTAGCTACCGTTCCGTTAAAGTGTTTAATTATTTCGTAAAGTGTCTTTTATATATATTTTTGTAACACAATTAATTCCCGGCACTTAGGAAAGCATACAGGACCATTCTGCCATATTTTTGACATCTTACTAGCATGTTAAATGCTAAATTTTTTCTGAAAATGCAGAATTCTGCACTTAAAGTGTGTTTTAGGCACTTCCCGGCACTTTAACTATCACCTAGTGACGCAGTTTTATGGTCCTCACTTCCCTACACTCCATACTAGTGTAGTACCTTGTCCCTGGCCCATACTGGGCCTCAAAAACACTATCTGTCTATTTGCTGGCATTGTCAGCATGTTTCTGAATTATCCGTTCAGTGTGCTAACTGTGCTTTGTGCATCAAGTATGTCACTAAAGTTTGAGTGTAATAAATGGAGTGACTGTATGAAATGTGATGCATATGTATGTATGATACAAAAATCATAAAGCAGTTCAAGTTGTCAGTTGTAATCAAGCACAATCATTAAGCACATAATTAAAATTAATTAATTGTACGGATACCTGTAATTGTGAGGGTTGTCACAAAAACGCCAAAAATATTAAAGCAGAAGAGGCTGATGACAGTGAAGATTTGGAAGAGAAATTAGATTATAATTTTTATTTTTTTTCAGTTTCTATTGTTTGTTATCTAATTCTCTGATTTTATTATCTAATTCTCGACTAATTTTTTTTAATATAAAACGCAAAAAACAGCAAAACGACTGATAGTGTGAAAACTGAGAGAACGGATGCTAGCAAAGCACAATGTTGCTATAAAACGCCAAAAAACGCCAAACAAGGTATTAATGAAAAATCAACACTAATTCACCGATGAAATTGAACGAAACAGTAATTGCTAAACAGTAAAATGAAGAGACGGTAACATTATTACCAAACATTAATTAAATTAAATGCCAATACATGGATAACTGAATTTATTTATCTTTTCAAAACGCCATAATTGTCTGTCAAATTATAGACCTGTATCCTACTTTAATATAATAATCATCAAGAAAATTACTGTGTTTTTTACATCATAGACAGGCATCCTCATTTAAAAAAACAATAAAAACGCCAAAAATATTAACTATGATCCTGATCTACAAACAATAAAACGCGGCGTATTTATTAAACGCCAAAAAATGGAAACGAGATATGACACGCGTTTAAAAAAAGAAATATGAAAGGACAAAAAAGTCCCTCCGCCCTTTTCTAGGCCGCGTGACACGTGTTAGGCCAGGAAGCGTTCTCACACTTTTGAGTGTTTTCTCCTGATCCCGTTTATATATATATATATGTAGAGAGAGAGAGAGAGAGCGGTTAACATACAAAAGCCCTTATCATACTTCACGTACGCGACAATCGTAACCATCAGATCAGGGCTATAATCACGCATGGAACATTTAATAACGCATGGATCAGTTTTTTTTGTGATAATCACGCATGGGAGCATAATCACGCATGGAACATTGATCAAAATGTAATCACGCACGTTATCTATATTAATCACGCATGTTGTGTTTGGTCGCGTACGTTAACGTACGTTAAGCCGTGAAGTACATTATACTTTATATATATATATATGAAATATGAATCAAATTTGAACTAGAAAACATGATTCTTTTTATCTCTTTTAATGCAGACTTAAACTACCCAATTAGTTTAAGTCTTGCAATGAAACATTTATGTTTTTAGAAAACAAATGCGATACTGGTAAACCCCAAACCAATTCGAACACATTTAGATCGAAATTGACTTAATTTGCTTAAACTAAACTCAAACCTATGAATTTATGCTATGCTTTTGTGTCATGTTAGAAATTTATACCTAAACATACATCATAATCTCATATAAAACCTAAGATTTTTTATTAACACACTTATTTTTTTTATCTGGGCTTTTTATAAACCATAAACTAGAAAAATATGTTATATGAACGATTAATGGACATTTGAATCCTTTTCTTTGGATAGGGTTACAAAAGTATACTTTTAGAAAAAAACGGGTTGAGCAAATATTAAACTAAATCTAATCTGATACCCATGTGAACGTATGCACAAGAATTGTTTGGATGATATATTGATAATGACATCGGTTTGTATTTTTGTTTCTCAAATGAGAAGCGATGATCGAAGCCATGAGTAGTTACAAAAATGAATTATCTTGCAGTTGCATGGTAGGGTGTATTAAAATTGATCACTCGTAAGCTATTTGAGACTAGTTTGTTAAAAAATTTGATTAAGTCAAGCCTAAACAAGTTTAAGTCTGAGTTTAATTTGGAGCTTATTTAACGAATGAGTATGAACATGAGCTTCATGTACCGAACTTGACTACACTCGTTAACCTAAACAATCATTTTTTATATAATTGTAATATTATAAATTTTATGTAATTATATAATAAGTGTTACACTTGTGTGTATATAGTATAAGGGAAGGGTTTAAATGAGAACACTAATCTTTTGTGAGAACCATGAGAACAAATCTCAGTCACTCATTTATTTCCTTTGTGTTTTAATTATAAGGGTGAATTGGTAAAATTGTGTAAGAATCATTCCATGAAAAACCCCACCTGATATCTTTCATCTCCTACACTGCACCAACTACAATTTTGCAGCCATCGACCACCATGGAACACACAGGACCTTCGGAGGAACTGATCGATCTATAGTTTTTGTCGACCAATCCTTGAATCGTTTAAGTCGGGTATCAATCGATATCTGATGTTTGCCGGTCGATCTTTGTTTTGAAGTTTTTGCTTAAATCGCTTGTTGTTAGTTAGTTTTCTGCAATTGGCATTGTGTATTTGCTGTTTTACTCTTAAATTTGACCTAATTGTTGTTTTATTTTTCCAATTTTGGATGATAATTGGTGGATAGTGGATTTTGATATTAGTTGGTTTTATAGTGACAACCAATTTTGGGTCATACTCACCATGAATTTAATATCATGATTGTAGATTTACTGATTTAGGGGGTTCTGTGATGTATTTTTTATAACATATATTGAAATCTTGACAATTGGCACTTGGTTATCAACTAGATGATGATGAAGGATTAGTTTATTACAAATTAAATGATGAATATCTTTAAACAGGTTGTTCATGAACCTTGAGATTATTGGGTCTTTTTTATATCTTCTTTGGTTAATTCTTTCATCTTTTCTATTAAATGTCTTGATTTTGTTAAATTTAGAGATAAAATATGCGCATTGAAAGGAATTATCGTATCATTTCTCAATGCACATGACCTGTTTGTTAAAATGCCAAATGAGTTTTGTGTTTTGCTTCTAATTTCATAGTTTAAATAAAACTCTAGTAAGGATGAGCACGGTACCCGTTCGGTATCGAACCGGTACCGGTACCGAAAATGGTAAAAGTGGGTACCGGTATTTACCGGTGTTTTACCCGTAAATACCGGTACCGAAAAATTGGAAAAGAGGATACCGGTATTGAATATACCCGGTACCGAATGCTCATCCCTAAACTCTAGTAGCCAAAAGCATTTTATAAATTCAATATCCTATATATTAGCTAAATCAACGTTTAAACCAATTTATGCTTATGTAAGTAATAGTTTGCATCAAAGCATTTTTATTTTGACTAAAGTTCCTTTATTCTTATGTAATTGGTCTGATACATGTGTAAATTTGTTCACTGTCACTAGTCGATGGCGAAAATCATATAGGTACTGGTGGGGCCGGAAAAAGAATCGCTGGCGAACGAAAGTTATGACTGTTAATCAGCACAAGTCATGTTCAAAGACTTTTAACATATGCTACTATTGTAAAAGACTATTTTAATGCTGGAAGATATGAGGACGTGTATGGATACATACATACAATATACTAAAGTGAAAAGGTTGCCTACAAGGCTGCATCAGATGAATGCGAATGTTGATGGTGCTGCAAGGATTTTTATGTGTGTATTCATATATATATATATATATATATATGTATGTGTAACAGATGATTGTATATATATGTATGTGTATATTTTACAAATGTGTGAGTGTCATGTATTTTTATGATGTTAATCTTCATTTTCACAGCCTGTTTTTACAATAATTTTTGTTACATTTGAGATAGAAATATACATTTAGAAACATATATGGTTCATATTTCACTTCCACATATCTTTGTTTGTTTTAATTATATGTTGTTGAATTATATATGCATAAATTGTTCATTGTCACATATTTTTCTCAGTTTTACATATGTGTAACTGATTTACACATGTGTAAACTGTTCACTGATACATATTTGTCTCAGTTTTACATATGTGTAACTGATTTACACATGTGTATATTGTTCACTCTTACATATCTATGTACGTATTACGTAAGTTCAGCTGAATCACAGATGTGTAAACTTTTCACTATCACATATTTGTGTTTATTTTACATATGAGCAGTTGAATTATACATGTGTAAACTGTTCAGTTCACATTTCTTTGTTTGTTATATATACGTGCAGTCAATTTACACATGTGTAAACTATTCATTGCACAATTACACCTATTTAATCATACTTATTTCTTCTAATACCATTTTTCCATTGTGGACATGTGTAAATTTTATTATACAATAGAAAAGTAAACATCTTATTAACACATGTGTAAATTGCTTAACCATACAAATTCAATATCAACTAAGATGATTTACACATGTGTAAACCGTCATGTCTATGCTAATTAAAAAAATTGTAATGATTTACATATGTGTAAACCTTCATATTTATGCATATTACTTTAAGCTAATATGATTTACACATATGTAAATCTTCATATCTCTTCTGGTGGTGGAGAGTGATATACACATGTGTAAGTGTTTGTTTTACATTTTAAACATGTGTACATTGTTCACCATGACTATTTTATTTATGATTTACATATGTTAAGAGGTATTACATATGTGTAAATTTGTTCCATGTCAATTAATTGTTTATGTTTTACACATTTTCAACTGAATTGCACATGTGTAAATTGTTGTTTTACACATTTTCAATTGAATTACACATGTGTAAATTTCTCCCTATCACTAATTTGGTTATGTTTTACAAATTTTCAGCTCAATTACACATGTGTAAATTGTTATGTGGTCACTTAATTGTTTATATTTTACACATTTCATGCTCATTTACACATATGTAAATTGTTCCCTATCAATTAATTTACACATTTGCTACTCCTTTACACATTTGTAAATTGAGAATTAAACAAGATAGTATCTTATGTAAAAGGGGACGGAACCCTAGTAAATTTTATTGATAACCAAATATATTTACAACCTACGAGCATTGGGCTTCCCGTGATATACCCCAAGGAAGACACCAATCCCAAACCATTAGCTATGGTCTAACAGTTAGAACCAATCAAGGCCCCACCCATGACCTAAACTAGAAATAACAAACAACCTATTCTAGACTTAAAGCCACACTCGGCCCAAGTCTAACACAAAAATAAATCTATACAATCAAGTTTTAAACAACCCAAATCATCCAAAAAACAATCAAACACGACCAAAACATTAAAACAACATCTAACGCATAACATCTGAGAGTCCATCTTGAGCTTCCCAAAAACCTTGAACTCGACCAAGTAGCAACATCATCCTAATTCCTCAACCTGCCCAAACTCCAAACAAACATACAACAAAGAACATTAAGAAAATAAACAAAGAAAATAAGAAGATGAAATTGTTCCTAAACAAGCTTTCATAAAACTTCTATCCTAACATCTATACATAACAGACCTGGCAAAACGGGTGGGTCGGGTCGGGTGACGGGTCAAAATGGGTTCAGGTAAAAACGGGTCAATTAAAGAAAGGGTCATTTTGGTTCGGTTCGAAACGGGTTCGGGTTGAAATGGGTCCAGGTGAGACCGGGTTTCGGGTTGGTTTGGTTTGGGTTGGGTCGGTTTAAAAAAATGACTTTTTCTACAAAAAGAAACATATCACTTTGATCCAAAAGTGATATGTTTATAAAAAACTATTTTCAAAGAATCGGACGTGATACAGAGCTTGCAGGTAGACAACCATGGAACTAATATTCCGGCGAACCTGTTCGAGCACTTTTCCGGCGAACCTGTTGTTGCTGATATCAAGCTCGAAAATGATCTTCAAGTTTGGAGAGTTTTTTGGGATTGTTCCACAAAACCTGTTCGAATTTATGTGATATGACGCCATATCAGTAAGCAATTTAAGCTCCTCCGGTAGCTACCTGCAACGGCGCAGGTCAATTCCGGCGACTGTTCTTTCGGACCAATTATCTAGTTCATAGTGCAAAACACTCCGGCATATGCCAGATCCGACCCAATCAACTGACAAATTTTAGGATCCGAGAGACTGAGAGAATCAGTAGAAAGCAAAAGTCGATGATTTTTCTAAGCCTTCATCTCGTCTGCAATGTGTCGAAAGGGATGATAAACCAGCTGGAAGATGATCACCCCAATTGTAGAATGATGATCGATTGTAGAATGAAAATATCTTTGAATCTCAAAAGAATCAAGCACGCTCTGTTTCAGCAACCCGTTGAAACCCTAGTTTCTTTCTTATCAGCCCATCATAACCCGTGTGAAAAGTCCCAAGCCAACCCGCTTTAACCCGTTGATTTTTTAGACTTTTTTATTTAACCCAAATGAGCCCATCAATAAAATAAAAAATACCCATACAGACCCAAAAAAGGCAGCTCAGGTTCAATTTGCCAGGTCTAATACATAGCATCGACTACTAACACATGGGTATGTCCATATGGTTCCCACATGCTAAGACAACCATTCTACCGTATGGACAATGAATCAGTGTCTAGTGTCAACATTACTTCCCTTGAAAACATGAAACTGTTTTGTTAGAGGTCATATCAATATCTAGGCTTGACCCGTGCACCAAATAAGACTGAATCCACAAAATTTAATGATATAGAGTAGAGTCAAACACCAACTTACTCGTATAGCCAAAAATTTCCCATAATGTTTTCCACCACTTATTAGTGTAAATGCAGGAACATGGAGAACATGGTTTCCTCCACTAGAAAACTACTGCAGTAAGCTAATAATGTAAGTACAAGACAACAATTTATGCCTAATTTAAAAAAAAACCATTCCAACAAGCTATAATTTTAATACAATCACACCAGTTCTAACTAGCTTTCATGTTTTAAAGTAAATCCCTAACTCAAGTGAACCACAAAAATCATATAAATTGTCACATACATACGCTTTATCAAATCAAATAACCACACCTACAAAAAGTAAATACATTAGCTATTCAGATCCATAACCTAACAATCTAAATAAATATGACCTAACATTCAAGTCAGCTTAGCATAATCTTTCAGAGCTATAATACCAAAATCAACACACAGAAAAACAATGCAATCGCTACTTTGATTGATTTACAGGTAAATACTGCTATTGTACACCGGTACACATTATTGTCGTTTTTCGGTATCGGTATTTTGGTACCGGTCCGGTACCCATGTTCATCTCTCGTAGATATGATTTACACATGTGTAAAATTTCATATTTATGCTTATTTCTTTTAATTACCATGATTTACACATGTGTAAACCTTCATATATATGATTTACACATGTGTAAACTTTCGTATTTATGCTTATCTTTTTAAATTATTATGACTTACACACGTGTAAACCTTCATATATATGATTTAGACTTACATTCAGTCATAGAAACCCCAATTCCACTAATATTCTATATACATAACTAAAATTCACATCAATTTCCAAGCAAATCTAACAATTTTAGACTTACATTCAGTCATAGAAACCCCAATTCCACCAATATTCTACATACATAACTAAAATTTACATCAATGTCCAAACAAACCTAACAATTTCATACTCAAATTTAGTTATAGAAATCCTAATTCAACCAATTCTCCATATACATAACTAAAAATCACATAAACGTCCAAACAAACCTAACAATTTCATATGTAACTAACATAAACCAAATAATCATACTTCAAACCATCAATCAAATCCAAATTACAACAAAAATCAGTACCTGAAGAAGACGAGCAAAGTTTGTTCGCTTATAACATCAGCCAACGAAATAATCATACTTCAAACCCTCAGTCAGTTCTAAATCACAACAAAACCAGTACATGAAGAAGACCAGTAAATTTTTTCGCTTATTACATCAGCCAGACGTTCATAATCAGTCAAATTGAAGATGATCTCAAGCAAATCCAAATTGGGCGAGATTGATTCTTCGTATTCCTCTTTTGATTGTTGAAATCTCCAGCATCGTGGTTTAGAAATTTGAAGGGTTTTTTTACAGAGATGCTATTGAAGGATTTTGATGGGTTTTTGAGTTTTATGTTTTGACAATAATGCCCCTTTTGTCTTTTAATTTAAGTTTTCTCCTCATTTAAACCCCCTCTAATCTTAGCCCTTAATTTTAGATGATCTATGGATAGAAATTGTTCCTAGCATTCTCACAAAAATGAGTGTTCTCAAGATAAACCTCCCCTATAGTATAATACGATAAAAATAACTAAATAATATGCCATATGTGTGTGTATTATAAAGAGTGAATTTCAAATTTTATCCTTTATTTTTATACCCAATTTCAGACGGTGTTGTTTGTCTTTAAAATTGATAGTTTTGTACTTAATGTTTTAAAATCTTGCACGTTATGTCCTTTAGCCCTAATTTAGTTAGATTTTTTTTATGTTAAATTGGATTATGTGACTTGTAAATGAGGGCATATTTGTCTTTTCACCATTACAAGGACTACATTGCAAATATTTTATATTAAGGGACTATTGTATATAAAAAAACAAAAAAATATATAAACAAAATAAAAATCTCTCACTCTCTTACACACACACTCTCTCTCTCTAACCAGACCGCCACCCCCCTCTCAAACCTACAAAACATCACCGGCAAGTCGGCAACCAGAATCCCTTTCCGCCGGCCACACAACTCCGACACACCCTTGCCAACTTCAGACCTCCCCGCACCCTCATATTCAAACCCGCGGATTTCATATTGTGTTTTTGTTTGGTTTTAGAGGTTCACACTCTAATTTATGTTGTAACGTTAAACATACATGACAAGTTCATATAATCATATCAAACCTAAGATTACTTTTATCAACTAACTTTTTTATTTTCTTTTATTTTTATCTAGGCTGTTTATGAAACATAAACTAGAAAATATGTTTACGATTAGGGAAAATTACCAAATTAGCCAAGAAAAACTTTGACTTACCAAATTAGCCATTTGATGCCTCCTTGGAACAGGGCATCACATTTTTCTAGAGTTGTTATGCGTCTGCAGGTCCTTGTTATGCGTCAGGGAATAGTCAAGCGACACGTGTGTCAATGATTGGGTCTGAAAAATTCTGCTGCTTCGAAGGCGTCTACCAGACGCATCCACTTTAGCTTGCGTCTGGCTTAGTGTGATGCGTCTGGCTTGGTACAAGTTTTTATGCGTCGATCAGAGACGCATCCAAGGCGTCTAAAAGACGCTTCCATTGTCAGCTTTTGGATGCCCCTAACTGCTGCTTCGTATGCGTCTAAGGACGCTTTCATTTTGGATGCCCCTAACTACTGCTTCGTATGCGTCTAAAGGGACGCTTCCATTTGTCAGCTTTTGGATGCCCCTAACTGCTGCTTCGTATGCGTCTAAGGACGCTTCCATTTGTCAGATGTTGGATGCCCCAGAACAGCTGCTTCGTTTGCGTCCACTGACGCTTCGGTTGTCAGCTTTTTCGGATGCGTCCGATCTCGTTTATTTATGCGTCTAAAGACGCCTCTACTTTTGCGGGTGGGACGCAACACGTGTCAACCGGAACTGCGGTTGGGACGCAACACGTGTCAACCGGACCTGCTTAGACGCATGTAATGCGTCGGTAAGTACACCTTTGACTCGTTACACTGACAGACGCATTGGAGGAGTCTCGAGATGCTTTAGACAAAAAGAAATTAGTTTTCATTTTTATTTATTTGATGTATTACGTTTCTATTTTTAGATTAGATTCTAGGTACCAGTACCATTACTCTAAACCTTTTACAAATTTTCATCTCCAAATTTTTACAAAAAATATCTATCTTTATATATTTTTTCTCTATTGATATGGCAGTTAGATTTGTTGTTTACTGTGGTGTCAAGTGGGAAGTCGTTGATGGGAGGCTAGAGTACGTGGTCGAACCAGATTCTATTAGACGTGGATTTGAAACTTCTACTACAATTTCTTATAACACGTTTTTAAAAAATCTTAGTGAGTCAACAGGTCTTCAAAAAATCACACGTGTATCTTACAAAATGTCAAGTTTTAGCGATCCCATTGATATAATTGATGATTCCGATCTTACTTTTTTTTTCAATATTGCGGAAAAAAACCCTCATGAGTTATTTAAATTATATGTGGTGCAAGAACAAGTTGGTTCATCTGTGGGTTCTTCCAATTTTTTTGAATGTCCCGATCTTAACGTAAATGTTTTTCCTGAAGATGAATGTAACGCATCATATAAATCTGGAGTTACTGATAATGTTAATTGTCCTCTTGAAAATAAAAACCAGTTTTACATAGGTTATATTTTCCGTAACAAGCAGGAAATGAAAATAGAATTAGGAAAATTGTGTCTTTCCGAAAGTTTTTCGTATAAAGTAGACCGATCATCCAAAACTCGTTACGAAGTATCTTGTATTGATGAGAATTGCCAGTGGAATTTCAAGGCAGCGAGTTGGGAATCTTGTGATGTTTTTTACGTTAAACATCTTAACAACAAACATACATGTTCTAAGACGCAAACATATCCACATATGCGACAAGCAAACCCAATGGTGGTGGGTAGCTTATTAAAAGAACAATTCAAGGATTGTGGACGGATATACCGTTCGACTGAAATTGTAAAGGATTTTAGGATTAAAGAAAAAGTCAATTTATCATACATGCAAGCATGGCGCGGGAAATGTAACGCGTTAGAACTTTTGCAAGGTAGTTCGTCAAGTTCTTTTGCCGAACTTCCCGTCTATTGTTATAACTTGGAGAAGGCTAATCCAGGAACAGTGACACACATACGCACTGATTCTGAAAGTCGTTTTGAAATGTTATTTGTGGCCATAGGTGCGGTGGTAAGTGAAAGACTAATAAATAAATCAATAAATTAATTTTTCCAGAAAAATCTAACATTATCGTATTGCTTTCAGATTCGGAGCTTTGTCCGTAATTTAAGACCGCTTATCATCATAGATGCGGCCCACTTGAAGGGTGAATTTAAAGGAACAATGTTTTTGGCTATTGGCATGGACGGAAACAATCTGATTTTGCCTATTGGTTATGGCATTGGTAAATCTGAAGACGGTGAGTCGTGGACGTGGTTCCTTTCAAAACTGAAAGAATGCATTGGCGAGCATCCAGATTTGCCAATCATTTCTGACCAGGCAGCTTCTATACAATTAGCTGTACGGGTTGTGTTTCCAAGAAGCTTTCACGGGTTATGTTGTCGTCATTTGATGGTCAACCTTCGTTTACCGTAAAAAAAAGGAATATCAGAGTCTTTGGTGGAAGACTTGCAAATCTTACCGGATATCCGATTTTCAAGAATCATTCGACGCGCTATGTGCCGCTGTTCCAAGATTACGGAACATTCTTATAGAAATTGGCTTTGACAAATGGTCAAGAGCACATTGTCCAGCCAGAAGATATCATTACATGACATCTAATAGCGCTGAATCTATGAATGCTTTATCAAAACATGCCCGAAAAATTCCGATAACCCAACTGATAGAATTTTTCAGACAGTCTGTCCAAAAATGGTTCTATGATCGTCGGAACGAGGGAATTCAAGGGGAACACTTGCTTACAACGTGGGCTCAAAAAAAATTCAAGGCAAAGTTGAAGGTTCTCGTTCGTGGGTGGTTGCTGGAATTGCTCAGGACAGTTTTGACGTTGATGACGGTGGAAAGAGAGGTTTAGTTGACTTCTCTAATGGAACATGCAGTTGTCGGGTTTGGCAAGTATCTGGGTTACCTTGCGGGCACGTTATTGCGGTATCTAGATTTTTAGGTGAACCAGATTGTGCTCATTATGCGATGTCATGTTACACTAATGAAGTTTATAAATCCACGTATGAGGAGCATATAAATCCTGTCCCTGATAAATCAGAGTGGGAAGTACCCGATGGACTGGTGAATCTGCAAGACTGCAACCACCGCTTATTACAAAACGACAAGCCGGACGTCCGAAAGAAAACAAACGAATCCTATCGCTAGGAGAGGACCCAACTCCCATATACTGCGGTAAGTGCAAAACGTATGGGCATTCTCGTGCGAGCTGTTTAGCACCGCCCAAAACAAAGACTTCTTCTCGCATCGTCTCTAAGCCACAACCCACACCCGTCCAAGTTGAAGCCGGAGAATTTCAGCATTATGTACTTCAAAATACATACCCCTCGTACAATTTGGGTGATGATTAAAGAAGTTTTTGTATAAATTTATGCCAAATGTATATCCTATTTAAGATATATTACAATCCTTATTTTATTTATATAAATTTTCTGTTTTAACTTATTTGTAATTCACAAAAAAGTATTTTATAATTTCACTAAATAAACAATTAACAAAAATTTCTATTCAATTAATTTATTTCACAATAATTAAATTAAATTATTTATTAGTCATTATTTATAATTAAATTATTAAATTAACAAAACTTTCGATCCAATTAACTAAACAAACAATAAATTCACTAGGCATTATTTATTAATTAGATTATTAACGGGGTGTGAAACGTGCAGAATAGAGTTGATCTGCCATAAATCTTCTATATCTCATACAGGCATCTTGCATGTTTCGTTCCTGCCAGTTTGGAAGTACACTGTTTTGCACAAGATTTTGCAGTAACATAGACAATATCACACCCGAATTCCGACCAACCCGATGTTCCGATGTAGGCCAGACAACATCCCCGGTGTACTCCAACCCATCAGCCTCACTTAGTCCAGCATTTTCCCAATATTGTATACGACCGAGGAACCATAAGAAGAGACTCTCGAATTCTACTAGCGTTTGGTGTATCCTTCTGTGAACGCATAATCGTTCCCCACAATTAAGTGCATCACAATTATTGGTAAAATAAACGGTAAGATTTAGGAATATGTAAATTGTAAGAAATTGATTCAATACACTGCATTGGTATATATACGATATGGCGAACCTGTCGTAAATTGTAAGAGTCCGATTGCGAAGGTGGAACACCGCCAAAAGCCAATGCACGTTTTTTATATTCAACGGAACATAAACCTATCCATGCATAAAAAAGTTGCTAGTAATTTTTTATTTTTAAATGAAATATATATAAACATTTCGGCATTTAAATATAATTTACCTCGTCAACTTCGGAAATTGGTGGAATAGGAATCAAGGACCCATTGAAATAGCCCTCCAACCTCCGGTGTGCATCACACTGAATTATGGTCAATTGAAAATAGGGTGGTAGAATGCTCCAACGATCGGTTTTGTTCCTCTGCTCGTACATCTTAATCATCCAACCGTATAAATGTTGTTTTGAAATTTTTTTAAAATGACAGTTTTGAAAATATAAATAATTTGAAATCATGAATATTGATAATTTTCTTACATCATAACTTAACCAACTGGACCCGTCGTCACCTAGCAAAGACGACCAAAATTGCGGACCAACTTCACCGGCCATCGTTTTTCCAAGCTTCCGGGTCCTTGAATCCATCTTGCTTACCAGTGAACATTCGATGATATACCAATCTCGGATCTTTTGAATCTGTTTATCCGTACACGTACTATCTTCTTTGTTCTTGTTTCTCTTTGACATATTCTTGAACAAAACAAAAGGTGATAGCATAGACGGACCGGGCTTTACTAACCTCTCTGATCGCCGCAATGCGGCTGTCGGGGCATCATCGACTAACTGTTTTGTATTATTACATACAAGATCGTCACACGGTTGCAACTTGACTGTTCCCACTTGATAATCACCAACATCATTGAAGTTCACAAACGAGTCTACTTCCGGCTACATACATAAGTTTAAGCGATAACGAACATTAGTATATATTATTTTAGATGTAATTGAATTGCTTAAATCCTCGCAATACAACATTACCTTTCCGACTGAATGAACGCTACCATGATCAAGACTTAGACTCATTAGCTGCATAAGAAATAGACATATTAAATTATAGCTTCACTATTAGATAAAACACATTTATTTAATTTCACCCTCACCTTTGCTTCAATTAGCGAAGTTAGCTTCTCATTGTTCTCGTCCAATATTGATTTAAATTTTTCAACAAGAGACGATTCTAATTCATCCGTATTTGAAACATTTCCTCCATCATGAATTGCAGACCTTCTTTTTCTTGCTGGTTGGGTGCCCATGGGGGACAACGCTGCATAACCTTCAAACCCGTCAGCAACCCCATCATTTGGAATCTCACCACTGCTGTGCATCGTATCAGAATTGGGCTGCATGTTACGGGGTACCTCACTTGCTATACGAATACTATCTAAAAACTGAACACTCGATATGTACCACTCAGTCTGCATCTCCTGACTAGTGGGCAATATGGTTTGAATCGGACGGTAATGTTCATTCTAAGAATTGAATAATGAAAAGTTTTATCAATCAATTTATTCTAATCTTACTATATAACTGAGAATAAAATAACAAACTGCAGCAATTACCTTTTGTGCAGATTCAAAAATGCGTTCAATGGTGGCAGTTGTAACCCTTTTTCCAGGCCCGCAACCCAAAAATCTTGGAATTGCTTCGGTTTTAAAAAATGAAACCATCTCCTTAAATTCTGGAAAGACTTCATAAATCCACATCTACATGTATACATAAATTTATTTTATTTTATTTTAAGTAAGCGGTTGCAATGTATTGCATCATATTAAATCAAAATTTGTACCTTGAACGGCCAAACGCAACCAGGCAACGAGAACCCGGCGTTACCCTCTTGGCGTCACGACTCAAATCATAAACATGCACATACGTGCTCTGCCAAAGATAGCTACCCCACGGAAAGTTGTTCCATGCTTCTAAATCATCAACCAAATTCAAAACCATTTTGTCAATGGATTCAAACCGTTGGGTACCTTTAAAACCTAACTCTAGTAACATCAACAGACATATACGAAGACAGTCGTCTTCACTGAGTTGTGACCAGCCCGAATCAAATGCATCTTCTAAATGACGTAACTTTACATCGCGTGTCCCCGGGAAATTTCTTGATCTGAACGAACTAGGTGATCCATTAAATATCGTATTTGTAATCTGTCCAAATCTAAACCCGGTGATAAGACAAAACTGGATGGGAGTAAAATGAATAAAATCATTCCCAAACACATAACTTATTCCATTGCTAGGATTATCAGTGGGAACCTGATGTCGTGCAACACAAAGCAAAAGTGGGCTTTCACAAATGACAGACTCAAGATCCAAATAGCGACCAAAGACCGTCTGCCTTAGCCTATCTTCTAAATTACCTGTCATTTTCTTCTTAATTTTATCTAGAACCGTCCAAGCTGCTCTAACTCTAATTCTAGGGGCCTTAGCCTACATCAGTGGGATAAATGGTAAACACTACAACAGAATCTAAAAAGAACTAAAAAACCAATAACACTACAATAAAAAAATTAAGATTTAGAAATACCAGTTTATGTTGGAAATTTTGTGAAAAAAGCATTTTTCACAAATATAGGAAAATGATTTTTTCCTATTTTGGACTAGAAATAAATATAATAAAATGAGCAGGTTTTATATATTTAGTTATGGGTTTGTGTTCTATGTCGGAAGAGCTTCGCAACAAACTAAACCATGTCCAAAACGGAGCTAAGATGAATGAGATATCGATGCTCAAAGTTTGGTGTTTGAAACTTGAATGTTGAAAAAGTGAGAAAGTGGCACCTTGTCCCACATCGGAAGAGAGATGGAACTTAAAGGGGTATTTAAGTGGGAACTCTCCATCCTTATTGTTTCATGGAAGCACTCACTAGTGTACTCGTGAAGGGTGCGGAGCACCCTAACTCGCGCGCGCGCGTGGCGTGGGCGATGAGGCGCAATGTGGCGCTTTGATGGCGCACTTTGCACTTCGCACGCTCGCATCACCGCGAGCCGCCTTTGTATTTTTGACCGCGTGCGCGTGGTGGAGCACAAGGGTTGCAAGGACCAAGTGGTAGTGGTAGGTGATGTGGCACATGACGTGGCAGTCATGCGCATGGTGCATGGGCACTGAGGTGTCATGCGCGAAGCACCTAAGGGAGCCAAAACGGCGCGACTGTGTGGCGTGCTCGTAGAGGCTACCAGGTGATGTGGCGCACGCACGCAGGTGCGCATGGGACTGATGTGCACGCGCGCATGGCAGTGAGCCAACTGGACGCACCGCGCATGAGGGTGCAGACCTGAGCGCGCGCGCATAGAAGCTTCCAGCAGCAGTTAATGCTGTGCAGTTACGTTTCAGCATTCGAAACTGAAAAAGTTAATGCGTTTGACTGAGACGTGGTACTTTTATTGGAAAGGGCTATGCCCTAAATGGAATGTTTAAAATGAATGTAATGGTTGTAAACCAAAACAAAAGTTTGAATGAAATTTCGACTTCTACTTACATGATTGAGTCTTCTAATGTTTGGCATGGTAGACTAGGGCATGTAAATTTTAATTCATTACGACGTTTAATTAAATTAAACTTGATACCAACATTCCATATCGAGTCCAATCACAAATGCGAGACATGTGTTGAATCCAAATTACGAGATCATCGTTTAAATCGGTTGAACGAATAACCGAACCCCTTGATTTAATTCATACCGATGTGTGTGATTTAAAAGCGGTTCCCACGCGTGGAGGAAATATGTAACACCATTATTATTATTTAACTATTTTCGTATAATTTACGAAAATAAACGGGTAATTAGAATTTCAAATACATTGAAAATACGGGTTTTATTAAACTTTTTACAGAATTAAAACTATACAACATAACATGTGTGAGTTCGTCATTTAACATAATAACGATACATAGTGCGGAAGCTTATTTCTTGATAGTGTTCAGTTCTTCGTTGTGCTTGATCGTCCTCCGGTGCTAAAATTATACCTGAAACTCATAAAACATGAGTTTGATTAGTCATACGTAACTTAGAACGTATCTAAACGAGCCCGGGAAGCGAAACTGATTAAAATAAAAAAATTTCGCTAAAACAGTGCCCTTTCGCGCCACGCGAAGGCACCCAGTTGCTCCCTCGCGCCACGCGAGGGAGACCGTTTTCCAGCAGCTCTGGAGCTGGGTCCTGCATTTTTCAGCAATACCAGTTTTTACGGAAACGGCCATAACTTCTTCGTTAATGATCCGTTTTACGCGATTCTTTTTCCTACGCGTCCGTAATTTAATTCTCCATCATATGGAGTTAAAAATCCAACATCCAACATAATAAATTTTGAGACTTCTAGCCTTCGACTCGTTACCTTTTTACCGAATTTTAACCCGTTTATGCATTTTATCAAACAAACGTATTTGTTTGATCCTTATATCACATACACTTCTTCAAATTAATGTTATCTACCATTTTAGGTTCTAATCACAGGTTTATTACACAATTTAAACCCGTTTTCGCTCGTATGCTTATTTTGACCCGTTAAGGGTATTTAAGCACTTTAAAGCTTGAAATCGCTTTCATTCATTTCTAGCATCTTATTCCTACATTTCTTATCAAGTAATCTTCAACTACAACTCTATGTGTGTTGGATTTAATGTGGATATCTATATGTTCCGAGTTTTACCCTTCGGTTTATTGTTTTACGGCAAGACTCAAATAGAGCCATTTGACTAACGTATTACATCTTTCAGCTTCTATACTTATTCTAAGTATTTACCTAGTCATAAAACTCGTTTCCAAACAACCTTTAAAGGTTGTTTGTTTGAATTAGCTAACAAGGGCGTTTTGGTCCTTTTTAGTCTTTCAATTACGACGAGGTCTTTTGAGAGCATGTTTGACCCATAATTCTTCTTTTGAGTTATGATCTTGTTCGAAAAGACATTATGCTTTTCGAAACTCCACGACCCTCTTTTTAAAACATTCGGTTTACCCATTTAAGTAACCCATTGTCTATCTAAGACTTCATTTAATGCTCATTGAACCGTAAGGCAATTAGATTAGTCATCATTACTTATGACTATTATCATAAAACTATTATCATAATCCGTAAGGCGATTAGATTAGTCATCATTACTTATGACTATTTCATTTTACGGATTTCATGCCGAAACTACTATTCGACTTCATCATTGGTTAGTTTGACTTTTAGAAGTCAACTACCTTTAATCATACCGTAGGCATAATTAAGTTAAATCATCGTTATGATTAGAATCCGTTTTAACCCATATTTCACGTAATTAGTCAAACTAGCCAATTACGCATGTCTCTCATAAAATCTTCTTTTCAATATTCATTCGGGCATTTTAACAAACATCTTGTAGGCGCGATTTTGTACACATATTTTATCTAATTATGGTCATCATTTTAACCAAGTTTTAGTATCAAAATCATGCCTCTATGTCTAGTGTACATGAACTACACCTAGAACTAGCATCACTACTTCAATGTTCATCCATTTAACACCTTAATTCAAGTGTTCATTATATTTCTACAAAAACCCATTTAACAGATAAATGGATGGTTATGAACTTCATATCTATGAACACTAATTCAACAAATTATTGACTAGGGTTTGTTCCTAGACATGATTTCATCCTAATTTCATCCAAACTTCAATCATACAAGCCAAATTTTTGATTTCATATGTTCACCAAGAATTCAAGATGGAACTCAATAATGAAATTTGGCATACCTTATGATCCCTTCATCGAGGTGATCACGAATTCGTGCTTGGATTTACCCCTTCAATTTGATGAATTTCTTGAAGTTTAGGGTTGAGTTTTGAGAGCTCCTTGTGGCTCTGATGAAATCGCAGACATCAACACACGTATGTGTGTTTTGTGTTTTAATTTTTTGATTTAATTAAACGTCATTACATTTGCCCATGTTTAGTCCCTCAACTTTACACAAGTTATTTAAAGGGTATTTTAACCATATTTGTTCTATTATGTCAAGACACTAACTAACTAGGTTAATATTCCTAGTTACTTAGTGGGTCCCGGGAGTTATAACCCGTTTTATTTTAAGTCCCGTTAACTCGGGCTCTTATAAAATCAATTCCTTAAAACTTTGATTCGCTTGTATTTAATATTAGGATTTCTTATTTAAATCCAAATATTTACCGGGTTATTTTTACTACTAACAGTACTTTACCCGTCTTTTAGTATTAACGGAGTTTGATCACCAAACCCGTTTTCGGGGTGTTACAAAATAAGTACTTCATCACGTTTATTGATGATTGTACTAAATATTGCTACGTGTATTTACTTAAAAGTAAAGACGAAGCAATAGAGAAGTTTATCTTGTACAAAAACGAAGTTGAGAATCAACTTAAATAGAAGATAAAAGCTTTGAGAAGCGATCGAGGAGGTGAATATGTTGCACCTTTTGCGGATTTATGCGCAAAAAGTGGCATTGTACATGAGTGTACACCTCCTTATTCTCCACAATCAAATGGCGTTGCGGAATGAAAGAACCGCACATTGAAAGAAATGATGAATGCCATGTTGATAAGCTCGTGAGTGAACTGAGAAATGTGGGGGGCACCATTCTATCAGCAAACTATCTTTTGAACAAGATACCTTTGAAAAATAGGGACGAAACTCCATATGAGTTATGGAGAAAAAGGAAGCCTTCGTACAAATACTTGAAAGTTTTGCGGTGCCTAGCTAAGGTGATTGTGCCACCTCCTAAGGCTCTTAGGATAGGACCCAAAACGGTTGATTGCATTTTCATAGGATATGCACATCAAAGTAGTGCACATCGTTTTCTTGTACATCAGTCCAAGAATCCCGATGTACACAAATACACCATCATAGAGGCAAATTCTAACACCGTCTCATATTTTGAGAATGTGTTTCCTATGTTAGGACAAACACATGCGCCTTCATCAAGAGCGGTTGATGAAGCAGGTCCAAGTTCATCTACATGGTGAGATGATGTTGGGATTAAACCCTACCAGAGGAACGGATAATTAAAGCCAAAACTGGATCAGAGCAGTGGATCCAGAATAAGCAGATGTTACATACAAGTCTCTCCCCTTGAAAGTGGTTTCAACATCTGCTGACCTCCTATCTACTGATCGTACTAACTGCTGACCTACAAACTGCTGATCAAGTAAAGACCTGATGAAAGACTAAAGCTCTGCTGTTCAATCTACTGCCTTTGAGTCAAGCACTACTGATCCGGACAAGTACTGCTGGGTTCACAGCAGTGGAAGGATGCAACAGTTATTTAGATCTCTTCTATGTAATGAAATGTAATAGCAGTAGTTAGCATAACAGTGTTTGTATTGATCAGAGGTTAGAGTTTGTTAGGAGGTTAGATGTCACTTTCATGGTGACGTCAGCTTAGATGCTCAGTGGTTTGCTAGTGCCTATAAATAGAACAGTGCTCTGTACTGTTCTATTTAGCTCTTTGCAAAACCGTCTTCTCTGCACGAACAAACACTGAGCTCTGGCTGAGGGGGAGTTTGTATTAAGCATTACCTTGTAATCGTTGTTGAAATTAAATTCAATCTTTCGGTTCTTTGTGAAAAGTGTTTGATCAAAGCAATACTCTCGTTTGATTGTATGCAAAGTTTGTTTCCATCTTAATTCCGCTGCACAACTCATTCATCTTCATTCTAATTCAAACGAAAAATACAATCAAAACCAAACTCAGATCCAACAATTGGTATCAGAGCTAGGACAGTCAAATTTGATTTAACAATCATTTTGACATAAATAGTTCAGCTCATAATCGTTGATACTGATAGTTTGTTCGTTTGTGTTGAAAAACAGAGTAAGGTTTAATCACCATCGAAGTTGATTAATCAGTGCCTGTAAAACAACCAGGATGACGTCACAATCACAAGATGATAAGAATAACGTTGGCTCGCTTTTCAAACCACCCATGCTTAAACGTAATGAATACAACATCTGGGAGAGAAGGATGGGTCACATCCTTGCTCAACAGAACACTGGATGTTGGAGGTCTGTTGTTTTCGGTCCCCATGTTCCTATGGTGACAAGTGCTGAGGATCCAAAGAAGTTCGTACCTAAACCATATGAAAACTATACTGAAACTGATTTTCAAAAGTTCGAACTCGATGCCAAAGCATTTAGCATCATAGCATCTGCATTACCCAATGAGATCTATGCTGGACTGTTACATTGTAACAGTGCCAAAGAGCTATGGGATGCTTTGAAGGAACAGTTTGGGGGAACAGAAGAAGTCATTGAAAACAATAGGGAAATTATGAATCAGCAGTATGAAACATTTTGTCACATTAAGGGTGAATCATTGACTCAGCAATTTGAGAGATTCAGTTGTCTCATTAGTGAACTAAGGCTTGTTAAAGTAACATTTCCAAATTCAACTCAAAATAGCAGGTTCCTTAGATCACTACCTGAAAAATGGGATACCATAGCTTTTGTCACTAGAAATTCTGCTGAGTTCAAAGATCTGACCCTGACCCAACTTCATGGTAGACTCCTGACCTATGAAAGGGAGTTGAACCAAAAAAAGAAGTTGCAAGAGTCTGGCAAAGTTACTGATGATTACTCATTCGGTAGCACAGCTCTTCTTGGTCAGGAAGAATCTGGTAACAGTGGTAAGGAACAGGGTTATGATCATTTCATTGATATAACTGCTGGTGGAAACTTTAACAACCCTGATCCTCACTCTGCAAATTATGCTTTTACTGCAAATTGTGAAAACCAGATGTCAGATAATTTTTGCTTTGAACTCAATGATTTGTAACACTTTGATCCCACTAACTTAGAAGAGATGGACATTTTGCATCAATTGGCTTTGCTTAGTGTAAGAACAAGCAAATTCTACAAAAGAACAGGGAGAAAATTCCCAGGGTTACATGGGAATTTAAGGGTTGGGTTGGATAAATCTAAAATCAAGTGTTATAAGTGCAATCGGCCAGGTCATTTTGCTAGGGAATGCAGGAGTTAAACTATTGGTCCTATAATCACTCATCCCAGCTCAAACCCTAGACCCCAAAATCAAAGCACTGTTCACTATACCCAATATACCCCTGCAGCCCATGTTAACACTGCTCACTATGCTGCAACCTCTGTGCCTGTGCATTATGTCCAAACCACTGTTCCACAAATTTAGTACGTTCAAACCCCTGTCCCTCAGGCATAAGTGCAAACTGTTACACCTCAAACAACTGCTCCAGCAGCAGTACAACCAGATCAGCAAAGCTTCTTCACTCAAGGCTTTGTTGACTGGAGCAGTATGCCTGATGAGCTTGGTGATGAAAATTTTGCACTCTATGCCTTTAATGAACCTTCTAATGATGAATTTTGTTTGATGGCTTTAGAGTCAATACCAGAGGGGATTGAAACTGAAGGTGAACTGCTAAGTGCTGAAACAGTGGATGAGGAGACTGAAGCAGTGGTTACTGCTGTGGCTGGTGAACTACTGCTGGGAGAAAGTTCAGGAACCCTGATTGAACCACTGACAGATTCATGGTCCGAAGAGGATAAAGAAGAAGAGGAAGAGAAGAAAGCAGGTTAGAAAGAAGTTAGAGCTGATGATAAAGAAAATCATCAATGTGATTGTGCAATGATGGCTGCTGCCAAGGTATCTCCTCAAGTTCTTGAAAAACTGTGTTCTGACAATTGCATTATTGCTTTTGCTAACATCAAAGAGGTAAATGAAAACCTTCGGGATAAAATCTTTACTGATGAAGTCAAATTTGAAAGATCTTTAAAAGAACTTAAAAAAAAATTGACTGAAAAGGATAAAGAGATCAACAGTCTCAAAGAAGAGCAAAGCATAACCAAAACTCAACTCCAAACTATGGTAGAAAATACCAAGTTTGCAAAAAGGAGTTAGAGTCCACCCAAATCACATGTGAGAAATGGGTGGAATCCTGTAAAGGATATGAGTTATTGCTTGAAAAACAGATTAAAAGCAATGTGAAATTTGGTATTGGTTATAGAAAACATGATGATGAAAACACTGCTGTTGAAAAATCTGTTCAAACCACTGATGTAACCACTGAGTTCATCCCCACAAACAAGAATGGCCAAGAAGTGTAAATCACTGATAAACTTGGTAACAAAATCACACTTGACAGACCAATGGGATCCTCTACTTTTGAGGAGCTTGAAAAATATTAGTTTAAACCAACATGGTCTGATGAGTGTGATATTCTTGAAAACTTCAAGCCCATGGACTTTACATCCACTGATGGCGTTAAAGCTCCAAAAGCTAAAGTCATTCCTCTCAAGGACATCCCAACAGAGGTTAAAACCTCTGTTGCAAAGGAGTCCGAAAAGAGAAAGAAGAAAGAAAAGATCAATAACCTGTTTTATGAATTCTGTGAGAAAAGGAATCATCTAACAAAAGACTGTTTCCATTTAAAAGCATATGATTTGAACAAAACAAGTGTCATTGTTTCTGCTGAAATTTGCATTGTTTGTGGTAAATCAAACCACAAAACTCAAGCATGTGTGTATCTCAAAAACTTTGATGTGAAAAGAAATGAATACACTGCTAAAACATCCTTGAGTCCATCAACATCATCTGTCAAATTCACCAAAAACCAACCACTGTTTGTGCCAGTTCAAACAGCTTTCACAAAACAGCTGAACCAAACATCTGTCAAAAGAGATGTTCAGGTTACTGATGCACCCCCTGCCAATCAATACAGAAGAGGTAAGGGACAACCACCATACCCTAGGGTTCCACACGTTTATGAGACCTACAAAAGGCCCTCTAAACCTAAAGTGAGCATGCATCCTTTTGGGTACCAACAGGTGATTGGTCAAGACCCCCAACAGTGGTTAGCCAGAAACAGTCCTAAAACTGTCCAAACCCCTGACCTAACCACTGTCCATCAATGTGCATCCATCCCAGACACTGTTGAGACCCCATCCAAAGCCTTATTGGCTTTGGAAACCCTAATGAACTAATCCTTTTACTTCATGTGCAGGGAGCTTCTGCCTGTTTAGATAGCCTTTGGTATGTTGATAGTGGAGGCTCCAGGCACATGACTGGATGTAAAGCCCTACTCAAAGATTTCAAAATTCATGGAGGGGGTGATATATCCTTTGGGAATAACAGTAAAGGGAAAGTTCTGGGGTCTGGTACAGTACAGTCTGGCAATGTAAAATTTGAAAATGTCAATCTGATAGACAGTCTGAAATTCAACCTCCTGAGTGTTTCACAAATGAGTGACAAGGGTTATGGGTCATTCTTCACAAAGGAGTGTTGTAGGATTGTTGGACCAGAAATGGTCAAAAAGATTGAAGCAATAATAAAAACTGGTTAAACAAAACTTGTTTCTCAAAGAAGTGGCAATGTTTATGTTGTTGATAGCAATAATAAAAACTGGTTAAACAAAACTTGTTTCTCAAAGAAGTGGCAATGTTTATGTTGTTGATATGTCTAAAGAGTGTCCCAGAGCTGATGCCTGTCTGTTCTCAGCTGCCTCTAACAAAGAGACAGAACTTTGGCACAGAAGATTAGGACACACAAATCTTAAGACAATCACTGAAATTTCAAAAAATGTTTGGTAAGAGGCCTACCACAAAAATTGTTTTCATGTCCTGAGCATTGCATTTCCTGCTTAAAAGGAAAACAGCATAAAAGCTCCTTTAAGTCCATTGAAGAGTCCAAAACAACCCAATGTTTGCAAATGTTGCACATGGATTTGTTTGGCCCAGTTCAAGTCATGAGTCTCAAAAAGAAAAGATATTGTTTGGTTATTGTTGATGACTTCTCTAGGTTTACATGGACTTTCTTTTTACACTCAAAAGATGAGACTGCAGGCATTTTGCAAGACTTTGTGACACAGGTTGAAAAGCAATTTGACCTTCCGGTAAAAGTCTTTAGGAGTGACAATGGCACAGAATTCAAAAATAAGGAGTTGGATGCCTTCTGTGTGAAGAAAGGGATTGTAAGGCAGTACAGCATCCCTAGAACACCAGAGCAAAATGGGGTAGTTGAAAGAAAGAACAGAATTTTGATTGAGGCTGCCAGAACCATGCTTGCTGATTCAGGTTTGCCATTAACTTTTTGGGCAGAGGCAGTAAACACTGCTTGCTATGTCCAAAACAGAGTTTTAATAAACCCCAGGCACAAAAAGACTGCCTATGAAATTCTGTATAAAATCAAACCACTGATCTCATACTTCAAGGTATTTGGCTGCCCATGCTTTATTTTGAACTTAAAAGATTCCATTTCAAAATTTGCAGCCAAAATTGACTGTGGTTATCATCTGGGATACTCAACCACTGCCAAGGCCTACAAAGTGTTTAATACACGAACCAAGGCAGTGGAGGAGACCTTGAATGTAAAGTTCAATGAACTTTCATCAATGAAAATCCCAGCAAATCCTGCAGATCTGTTTAATCTTGATAAATTCACTTTTGAAAATACTGCTGTCAAGACTAACAGTGCAGGTCCATCAGAGGATTCAACACCAGACTATGGGTATGAAATCATCATCCCTCAAAAGTCTGCCACATTGGGAAAAGCATCAGTTGTTCAAAACAACTGTCAAAGCTCAACCACTGCTACCTCAACAGTTGTTGACCAAAGTAGCCCATCAACCACTGCTTCCACATTATCAAACACTGCTGACAAAAGTCCTCAAACAGCGGATAAAAGTCAGCATGTGTCCTCATCTTTACCTCCTATTCCACCACCTTTTGAAACAACTGCTGGGTCATCAAAGTCACCAGCAGTGGTTAGCTCAGATGATACACATTTGCAGCCTTCACCAACAAATGCCATCATTCCATACCAAGGAGATTTAATATTCTTGAGATCTCATCCACCTGATCAAATCATTGGCAACATAAATGAAGGGGTGCTCACAAGAAGCCAAACCCAAAACATTTGTCTTTTTGCTGGTTTTCAATCACTCCATCAGCCAGTCAAGTACCAAGAGGCACTAAAAGACAACAGCTGGGTAGAAGCCATGCAAGAGGATCTCCAACAGTTCAAAAGATAACAAGTATGGGAGCTTGTACCACTGCCAAAAGATGTCAGTCCCATCGGCACAAAGTGGGTCTTTAAAAACAAAATTGATGAAAGGGGCATTGTTGTCAAGAATAAAGCCAGACTTGTGGTTCAAGGTTACAGACAGGAAGAGGGGATTGATTATGATGAAACATTTGCCCCTGTAGCAAGATTGGAAGCTATAAGACTGTTCCTGGCCTTTGCTGTCAACCACAACATGAAGGTGTTCCAAATGGATATCAAAAGTGCTTTCCTCTATGGTACAATTCAAGAAGAGGTGTATGTTTGTCAACCTCCAGGTTTTGAGGATCCATTTTATCCAGATCATGTCTACAGGCTAAACAAAGCCTTGTATGGCCTGAAACAAGCACCTAGGGCCTGGTATGAAACTCTTTCCACCTTTCTACTCTCAAATGGTTTCAAAAGAGGTACCATTGATAAAACACTTTTTTCTAAAATGGAGAGTAAAGGATTTAATGATTGTCCAAATTTATGTGGATGGCATTATTTTTGGAAGCACATGTAATAAAATGTGTGAAGAGTTTAGGGAACTCATGACAGCTGAGTTTGAAATGAGTGCAATGGGTGAGCTGCAATGCTTTCTTGGTCTCCAAGTTCAGCAAATGCAAAATGGAACTTTCATTCATCAAAGCAAATATGCAAAAGATCTTTTAAACAAATTTGATATGAATGATTGTAAACCATGCAGCACACCCATGGCAACAAATAAGCTTGTCATGTCTGATGAAAAGGATGAGCTGATTGACCAAACTCTATATAGAAGCATGATTGGGTCTTTGTTGTACCTAACTGCATCTAGGCCAGACATCATGTTTGCAACATGTGTTTGTGCAAGAAGTCAATCAGCCCCTAGAAAATCCAACCTTATTGCTGTAAAAAGGATATTCAGATACATAAAAAGTGCTCCCACACTTGGTATCTGATATCCAGCTAATGGGAATATCAAGCTTTCAGGATTTTCAGACAGTGACTTTGCTGGATGTAACACCACAAGGAAGTCCACATCAGGAGGGTGCCAGTTTTCTAGGTGATTGCTTAGTTTCATGGCAAAGCAAAAAGCAAGCAGCTGTTTCAACATCCACTGCTGAAGCTGAATATATTGCTGCTGCAGGCTGTACAGCCCAACTCCTGTGGCTTCAAAATCAGTTGTTGGATTTTGGTATCACTGCCTTAAAGACACCACTCATGTTGGATAGCCAGACAGCATCAAATATCATCAAAAATCCAGTTTCCCATTCAACCACCAAGCACATCGACATCAGACATCACTTTGTGAGGGATTGCTATGAAAAAGGTTTGATTTCTCTGCATCATGTTCCAACTAAAGACCAGCTGGCAGATGTGCTCACAAAAGCATTAGACACAGCCACTTTTGAAAGTTTGGTCTCTAGGATTGGCATGCTAAACATGGAATAACAAGCAACATCTTGTTTTTCTATGAATAAAAGCATTAAAATGTTTCCAGAAAATCAAAAATCCATCCTTAAAAATAGCTAAAAATGAAGTTTTCGTTAAAATCCTTAAAAGTCTGCCATAACCACTGCTTGTTCAAAAGTCTGCTCTACTTCAAAAAGTCTGTCCACTGCTGAAAGCCATCCTCTGTTCTCTCATTTCCTTGATAAACTCTGTTGTTCAAAAGCAGTGTCTTATCCACTGATAGTGAAAATCATCCACTGCTTCCATTTTACCGTTGTAACCACTGCCTTCATCAGTAACTTTCATAAAAGTATTGTCCTTCATTTCACCAGAGGTTGGCATGTGGGCAGTACATAGTGGTCAAACCTTTTGTAACTGCTGCCACGTCGGCATTCACTTTTTCCATTATAAAATCCCCACTTCACACCAAAACAAGGTTTTACTGTCGAATTGAATTCTCAAAAATTCTCTTCCCAAAGCAGTTTTTCTTCAAATTCCTTCAACATCTTCTTCGATCATCATCTCCAAAATGACAAAATCGAAGTCATCCGCAAACTCCACTTCCAAATCATCTCCAAAAGATGCCTCTCAAAAGGCAAATCCCACTGAAATTCCACATAAACCGTCTCACAATCTTCTGGGTCTTATTACAAAACCCGGCACTACAAACGCTTTCGACTCCATCCTTGATACCATATCTGCATCGAAGTACAAAACTTTGTTAACAGCAGATGCACCAATTTACTTGACCACCCAAAGAGAGTTTTGGAAAAATGCAACCCTTGAAAAACAAGGTGACACAGTAATTGCCATCAATTCTTCTCTAAAAGGGAAAGCAGTCAAGATTACACCACAATTAATTACAGAGGTCTTTCAACTCGGTGATCAGGAAGGTAAAATTTCTTTTCCCAAAAACGAGTTAAAAAATGATTTTCTGGAAAAAATGATTTACAGAGGGTTTAATGCAGAAGTACAAAAGGACACCTTACAAAAAAGTTACTTCCCTTCTGCAACAAGATTTTTGTTTCATACCCTCCTAATGTGTGTTTCAAACAAAACCACTTCCTTTAACGAAATACCATTAAAAATTCAAAATCTGGGATATGCTATTCTTCATGGAGAAAATTTTAACTATTCTCGGGAAATTTTTAATGATCTGGTTAAAAATGTTGAAACAAAGGCATTCTTACTATTTCCAAGATTTTTGAGTTATTATTTTGAAAAGAAACTTGGTAAGAGTGATCCTGCTGCAATAAAACAAGGTGCCTCAATTCAAATAAACAGCTTAACTACTGAAACTTTTACTAGGATGTCAACACCTTGCAAAACACAAGCAGAGGTACCTGAGCAGATTTTAGCAGCTACCACTGCTCCTCAGGTATCTGCTGTTGAGCCCACTGCTCAAGGTGATCAAAGTAGCAAAACAACTGCTTTGAAACCCACACCTACAATCACCAAAAAGCAAACAAAAAGAAAAACTCAAAAACCCCCCAAACCAATCAAAAAGGAAACTCTGGAGGATGAGATACCAGAGCTCTTGCCTGTGACAGCACAAAAGTCACTAGAAACCACTCTGCTTCTTCCTCACAGCAGTTGGTACAAATATCTCAACCCATAACCGAAACTCCTCCTGCTTCTTCTCAAAAAGAACAGGTTGTACATATAGGGACACCACATCATGATGCTCTGGAATCACTTGCTTCCATCATCCACAGCCCACTGTCCGGGGAAAATGTTCTTCTCACACCAAACATCACATCCACAATTCCCCCACCAACTAAACTTCTGTTGGATGCAATTGATTTGAACCAGGCACTAACCAGTCCTTCTCAATCACCTATAAATGAGAACATGCGTCAACAAATGACTGGGTCTGATGTATCAATCTTTGCTAACCCACCAACACAACCTGAGGAGGTTACACCCCTTGAGTTACAAGTAACTCTTGGTGGTAATCCAAATGAAGCAGCCACTACAATTGTTGAACCCACTGGTTTACAGTTGGACAGTGGTTACATTAATAAGACTTCCTTGGAGGCAATTCCTTCCATAGCACCTCTGATATCTACCAGTGGATTCTTTTTGACCACTGGCAACATCAAAAGATTGTCAAGTGTTGAAGGGAGAAGACCCCAGTACCAAGAAAAAGGGGCATCAGTGGTTAATGTTTGGAGTACACTCCCTACCTCAACCACTGATAAAACCACTGCTAGTGGGAAATTAGATGATCGCATTAAGTTGGGTGATGGTTTAAAATATTTGGAATTGACGGAACGTGTTGATAAACTAGATACTTCAGTTGCAGATATCAAAGAAATGCTGCAACAGTCATTGACAGTACAAAAGATGCAATCCACTGTTGTTCAACCTCAAGCACCTGCTACAAATGAGCTCTGGAATCTATTTCAACCTTTTCTCCAGCAACAAACACAAATGGCTGATCAGCAACATGAAATACGTGTACAAAAGCTGAGAAACATTATGGAGTCTAGGTTCAAGAACACACAAGAAGACATCAAGGAACTCAAGGCCCATATCTTCAATACCACTGGCACTGCTCCTCCAACTGTACTTTTCATTGATCAATTACCCTCAGATAATGCCAAAAAGGGGGAGAAAATTAAAGAATGGAAGAAGAAGGGAGTAGATGATGGTCTCTACATAGAACCAGAAATGGAGAATATGACCAAGCAGATACCTTTGCCAGATGGTAGCAAAAAGGTTGATGTTACCCAAAATGCACTTGATGAAGCAATAGCAAGTGTAAAAAGGGACAGAGAGGAAAAGGATATGTCAATGTGGAATTAGGAGAAAAGAGCTTACATGGAGCTGAGTGCGCAGGGTTGTTCTGAGTCAAAGGATGCTAAAAATCCTAAGCCAAAAAGAAAACCCAAGTCCATCCCATCCAGACTCACAAAGCATACTCCAAAACCACCATCCAAAAGCCTTCAACATCAAACCTCCATCCAAACAGCTGTTGTAACTCCTGATGTATCAACTACTGCTGGTACTTCAGAGGTTTCAACATCTGTTATCACTTCAACACACACCACAACCACTGTCTTACCACCACCACCATCACCACCAAAAACAATCTCACCCCCATCTCCTCCTGCCAAAAAGCAGAAGACAACAGATGTTACAACATCTGCTGTAATGACAACAGTGGTTGAAACACCAGTTGTTTCAACAGCTGTTAGTCAATCACAAACCACTGCCATTCAAACTACCACCACTGTTCCACCCAAAGCATCATCAGTCCCTCCTCAAACAAAAAGGAGAAGACTAATCCTGAAAGATGATGACACTTCACCACCACAAACATCTTCAAAATCTTTGTCACTTGTTACAATACCCAAGCCTGTTCCTCTCTCATCAGCACAAGTTCAACAGCCCTTAGCTCCTGCAGGTGTTCAACTTCCTCTTGAGCTCATAGCAGTTAGAGATGAAATCAAGTCCTTTTATTATGAGGATGGCCCTGCTAAAAGGAGATTGCCATCAGTTAAAGGATATCCCAGGCCTAACAATATTGAAGAATACTTGGAAATCAAGGCTAAGCAAGCAGAGGATATCTCAAAAAGAAATACACAAGGGAAATCTGATAGGGAGATACAACAGAACTATCAATACTTGCTCACACAAGTCAGATCCCTGGAACAGTTTGCAAAAAATGTATGTCAACAAATTTCAGAAAGAGCAGATGAAGCTTTGAGAAAAGACTACATTGAAAGCATCATGGCAACAAAGAAGTACAAGGGAGAAAAGCACAAGTACAAGGAGTGGACCATTCCTGAGCTTGAACAAGAAGCAGCCAGGATTCAAGAAATGATAAACAAAAAGGTCAAACACACTCCTCCTGATTGGTCAAAGTACAAAAAGAATGTGCCTGAAAAATCACTTGAGCTGAAGAGAATGAAAGAGGAACTAGTTGCTGCTGATTATGGTTCTAAACATCAAGTGGCAAGATGGAAAGAAGATGTAGTCAGGGCCACCTACAAAAGGTTGGAGGAACTAAGAAAGAAAGATCCCACTGTTCCACAGAAACCTGACTATCCTGAAGCAGAGGTTTCAAAAAGACCATCTAAACTGCAAATCAGGAGAGCCACTGCTCCAACTGGTGCAGCCATCTATAAAAGAAGGCCACACAAACAGTTGGTTGGTGAAACTATCCAAGAGCTGATAAAAGGAGATGCCCTTGTAAAAGAAGGCATAAAGAAAATGATTATAGAAACTCTTGGTTTGGATCAAACTGCAAGTGCTGCTCAGCCAGTCATCAATAGGCCAGCTTCACCAAACTCCTCATCAAATAAGAATCTCCCAAGAAACCCACCAGGCTCAAAAGTACTAAAGTGGGAAACTGACAAACAGACCCATGTACTGACTATGATCAGGTCTGGTGGAGAAGTGAAGAAAATATCAAGGGAACAAGCACTTGGCCTAAGTCTTGAAGATTTGCAGGATCTCCTTGATCTTCCACTTAGCAGGGATGATGATGACACAGATGTCTTAACCTTTGAACTACAACTTAAAGGGCAAATAAGGGAACTGTTGATGAGGCAATAAAGTTCCACAATAATGAAGAGTTTTGGCATTATCTGTTCCAGGGGGAGATTGTTGGGATTGAACCCTACCAGAGGAATAGATAATTAAAGCCAAAACTGGATCAGAGCAGTGGATCCAGAATAAGCAGATGTTACATACAAGTCTCTCCCCTTGAAAGTGGTTTCAACATCTGCTGACCTCCTATCTACTGATCGTACTAACTGCTGACCTACAAATTGCTGATCAAGTAAAGACCTGATGAAAGACTAAAGCTCTGCTGTTCAATCTACTGCCTTTGAGTCAAGCACTGCTGATCCGGACAAGTACTGCTGGGTTCACAGCAGTGGAAGGATGCAGCAGTTATTTAGATGTCTTCTATGTAATGAAATGTAATAGCAGTAGTTAGCATAGCAGTGTTTGTATTGATCAGAGGTTAGAGTTTGTTAGGAGGTTAGATGTCACTTTCATGGTGACGTCAGCTTAGATGCTCAGTGGTTTGCTAGTGCCTATAAATAGAACAGTACTCTGTACTGTTCTATTTAGCTCTTTGCAAAACCGTCTTCTCTGCACGAACAAACACTGAGCTCTGGCTGAGGGGGAGTTTGTATTAAGCATTACATTGTAATCGTTGTTGAAATTAAATTCAATCTTTCGGTTCTTTGTGAAAAGTGTTTGATCAAAGCAATACTCTCGTTTGATTGTATGCAAAGTTTGTTTCTATCTTAATTCCACTGCACAACTCATTCATCTTCATTCTAATTCAAACGAAAAATACAATCAAAACCAAACTCAGATCCAACAGATGAAGCAGGACCAAGTTCATCTACAAGGTTAGATGAAAGACATGAACGACCTGAGGTCGAGGAGGGTGAGCTTAGACGAAGTAAACGACAAAGGGTTGAAAAATCCTTTGGTCCTGACTTCATGAGCTACATGGTTGAGGGTGAGCCCAATACCTACCGCGAGGCGGTTACCTCCTCAAAAGGACCTCAATGGCAAGAAGCAATTAAGAATGAAATTGATTCTACATTGCAAAATCATACTTGGGAGTTAGTAGATCTTCCACCTAGTTGTAAACCACTTGGATATCGTTGGATATTTAAAAGGAAGATGAAAGCTGATGGAAGTATTGATAAATACAAGGCAAGGTTAGTGATCAAAGGATTTAGACAAAAGGAGGGTCTAGATTACTTTGATACTTACTTGCGTGTAACGCGAATAACCTCTATACGATTGGTTCTTGCAATTGCGGCTCTAAGAAATTTGGAAGTTCACCAAATGGATGTAAAGACCGCATTTCTAAATGGTGATTTAGAAGAAGAAATTTACATGGAACAACCCGAGGGTTTTTCCGCCCTAGGAAACGAGGGCAAAGTATGTAAATTGGTCAAGTCTTTGTATGGCTTGAAGCAAGCTCCAAAACAATGGCACCAAAAGTTTGATCATGTCATGATTGACAATGGTTTCAAAATAAATGAGTGTGACAAGTGTGTTTATTTTAAAGACACACCAAGGGGTTATGTAATTTTATGTCTTTATGTGGATGATATGCTTATCATTGGGAGTGATGATAACATGATCAACTCAACGAAAGACATGTTGAAAGCGAGGTTTGACATGAAAGACATGGGTCTCGCGGATGTGATTCTTGGAGTAAAAATCAACACAAGACCATTTTGGGTTGTAGTGATTTTTACTCCAAGAATCACATCCGCGAGACCCATGTCTTTCATGTCAAACCTCGCTTTCAACATGTCTTTCGTTGAGTTGATCATCTTATCATCACTCCCAATGATAAGCATATCATCTACATAAAGACATAGAATCACATAACCTCTTGGTGTGTCTTTAAAATAAACACACTTGTCGCACTCATTTATTTTGAAACCATTGTCAATCATGACATGATCAAACTTTTGGTGCCATTGTTTTGGAGCTTGCTTCAAGCCATACAAAGACTTGACCAATTTACATACTTTGCCCTTGTTTCCAGGGGCGGAAAAACCCTCAGGTTGTTCCATGTAAATTTCTTCTTCTAAATCGCCATTTAGAAATGCGGTCTTTACATCCATTTGGTGAACTTCCAAATTTCTTAGAGCCGCAATTGCAAGAACCAATCGAATAGAGGTTATTCGCGTTACAGGCGAGTAAGTATCAAAGTAGTCTAGACCCTCCTTTTGTCTAAATCCTTTGATCACTAACCTTGCCTTGTATTTATCAATACTTCCGTCAGCTTTCATCTTCCTTTTGAATATCCAACGATATCCAAGTGGTTTACAACCAGGTTGAAGATCTACTAACTCCCAAGTATGATTTTGCAATATAGAATCAATTTCATTCTTAATTTCTTCTTGCCATTGAGGTCCTTCCGCGGAGGTAACCGCTTCGCGGTAGGTATTGGGCTCACCCTCAACCATATAGCTCATGAAGTCTGGACCAAAGGATTTTTCAACCCTTTGTCGTTTACTTCGTCTAAGCTCACCCTCCTCGACCTCGGGGCGTTCATGTCTTTCATCTAATCACGTAGATGAACTTGGTCCTGCTTCATCTAACCATGTAGACGAACTTGGACCTGCTTCATCAACCGCTCTTGATGAAGTCGCATGTGTTTGTCCTAACATAGGAAACACATTCTCAAAATATGAGACGACGTTAGGATTTGCTTCTATGATAGTGTGTTTATGTACATCGGGATTCTTGGACTCATGTACAAGAAAACGATGTGCGCTACTTTGATGTGCATATCCAATGAAAATGCAATCAACAGTTTTGGGTCCTATCCTAAGAGCCTTTGGAGGTGGTACAATCACCTTAGCTAGGCACCCCCACACTTTCAAGTATTTGTACGAAGGCTTCCTTTTTCTCCATAGCTCATATGGAGTTTCGTCCCTATTTTTCAAAGGTATCTTGTTCAAAAGATAGTTTGCTGAGAGAATGGCGTCCCCCCACATTTCTCGGTTCACTCCCAAGCTTATCAACATGGCATTCATCATCTCTTTCAATGTGCGGTTCTTACGTTCCGCAATGCCATTTGATTGTGGAGAATAAGGTGGTGTACACTCATGTACAATGCCACTTTTTGCGCATAAATCCGCAAAAGGTGCAACATATTCACCTCCTCGATCGCTTCTCAAAGGTTTTATCTTCTTTTTAAGTTGATTCTCAACTTCATTTTTGTACAAGATAAACTTCTCTATTGCTTCGTCTTTACTCTTTAGTAAATACACGTAGCAATACTTAGTACAATCATTAATAAACGTGATGAAGTACTTATTTCCTCCACGCGTGGGAACCGCTTTTAAATCACACACATCGGTATGAATTAATAAAGGGGTTCGGTTATTCATTCAACCGATTTAAACGATGATCTCGTAAGTTTGGATTCAACACATGTCTCGCATTTGTGATTGGACTCGATATGGAATGTTGGTATCAAGTTTAATTTAATTAAACGTCATAATGAATTAAAATTTACATGTCCTAGTCTACCATGCCAAACATTAGAAGACTCAACCATGTAAGTAGAAGTAGAAATTTCATTCATTTTCTTGTTTTGGTTTACAACCATTACATTCATTTTAAACATACCATTAAGGGCATAGCCCTTTTCCAACAAACATTCCACGTCTAGACAAGACAAAATTGTCCGATTCAAACACTAGACGAAATCCAAACTTGTTGAGCATCCATCCCGACACGAGATTCTTCCGTATCTCTGGGACATAAAGCACATTGGTCAAGGTAAGCTCCTTGCCCGAAGTCATCTTCAAAACGACCGTGCCTTCCTCCTTGATGCTTGCGGTAGCTTTATTCCCCATATAAAGCTTTTCTTCACCCGATGCTTCCTTGAATGTAGAGAAAAGAGCCTTGTCTCCACAAACATGGCGGGTTGCACCCGTGTCAACGAACCATCCTTTTGGGTTTTCACCCATCGCGTTGACTTCTTCAATCATAGCCGCTCCCTCGGTTATCATTGCAATCAGAGGCATACCATCCTCATCAACCATGTGCGCACGCTCATGCTTAGGTTTCTTGCATTGGTTAGCACGGTGACCCGTCTCGTTACAATTGTAACAAGTACCTTGGAAAGGCGCAGACTTCTTTTTCACAGCCCCCTTTTTAGGTCCAAGGTTGTTAACCTTTGCTTTCCCTTTGTTGTCCTTTTTACCCTTGCCTTTCTTGCCCTTTGAGGACTCCCCAACTTCCACCATGTTTGCTTTAGTCGAAGCTTGCAAAATGGTGCCATTTTGGGCCACCCTGATTTCTTCTTCTATATGAAGACGAAGAACAAGGTCCTCGACCGACATTTCCTTTCGCTTGTGTTTAAGATAATTCTTAAAATCCAACCAAGCAGGAGGTAATTTTTCGATCATGGCTGCCACTTGAAAAGTTTCGCTAAGTACCATTCCCTCAGCATGGATGTCATTTAGTATAATTTGCAACTCTTGGACTTGGTTCATAACAGACTTGTTATCAACCATTTTAAAGTCCAAGAAACTGGCGACAACAAATTTCTTTGTTCCCGCATCCTCCGTTTTGTACTTTTTCTCCAAAGACTCCCATAATTCTTTGGAAGTCTTGATATTATAGTACACATTATACAATGCATCCGAGAGACCGTTGAGAACATAGCCTCGACATATAAAGTCCGAGTGCTTCCACGCCTCTACCGCGCTCAGAGCCTGAGCGTCGGTTTCCCCTTCCGCAGGTTGGGGAACGGTTTCAGTCAAGAACCTCGCAAGGTTCATGGTGGTCAAGTAGAAGAACATCTTCTGTTGCCACCTCTTGAAGTGGAGACCCGAGAACTTCTCAGGTATTTCAGCATGATTTGCCACTGTGGACGCTCCCACAGTGTTGGCAGGGGTACCGACAACAACGTTGACGTTGGTATTTTCAGTCGACATTCTGAAAAATTCCACGAAACCAAGTTAATAAATCTGTTAGAATAATAAATGTGCTGATTTATTATTTAACTAACAAAATCGATGAGTAACAAAATCAGCCTCGTAGCTTCTAAGTCCAACTTTGAAGACTACAACAGGAGATTTTTAGGACTCAGCGGCAGAAAGGAGTAGAAGCAGAGTTCTGTTTTGACAAAGACGCAACTTTGAATCAAAACAGAGAAAAACCTTTTAAAACACAACTTGCTGTGAGAAAAAAAATATAATTCACAGCACAGAAGTTTGTGATTCTACACGAACGGTGTTTTAAATTTGTTTTAAGATTGTAGGAATCCGTTCGTGTAAAATAAATAAAATATCTTTTATTAACTTGAATTACAGAAACAAATCAGAATGAAATAAAATTACAGTACAAATTATAACTGAAAAATAGAAATACAAGAACTGAAAAACTCGAACAGACGAAACTGTTCTTGGCTGAGGATCGTGTTAGACACGGGTCCCTTAAAACAAATTTCGTGTCTCCCAGGAGAACACGTTTGTTTCCGGGATACAACAGCCGCAAGCAGTTGCACTGCCGGTCTTGACTCCAACCCGAAGGTATACCTTGAAGCTTGAAAGAAAATGAAGAATTCTGCAGTGGAGAAAAGAGAGAGCTGGTAATTTTCGGTGTGTTTGATTCTGCAGCTGAAGCCTCTATTTATACTGCAGATGAAGGTCAAAACTGAAAACGAAATTAATGGGAGAATTAAACTGCATTAAACGTCTTTAATGCACTTTAATTCGTCATTAAATTCGCAGTCAAAAGCATTGATTTCGACAGTTTCGTATGCTGAATGTAACTGCACTGACATAACTGCAGCTGGAAGCTTCTGTGCGCGCGCGCGTGCAAGACACACTGGTGCGCGCGCATGTCTGCACCCTCATGCGCGGTGCATCCATTTGTCTCACTGTCATGCGCGCGTGCGCCCCACTGGCTCAATCCCATGCACACCTATGCGCGTGCGCCACGTCACCTGTAAGCCTCTACGAGCACGCCACACAGTCGCGCCGTTTTGGCTCACTTGGTGCGCCGCGCACGACACCTCAGTGCCCATGCTCCATGCGCGAGAACGCGCCACCATGCCACGTGTACTCGCGCGCGGATGCGCATGACTGCCACGTCATGCACCACCCCGCGCGGACCCATCTGGGTCGCATGCCGGCTTACCACGTCTCCAGCCACTTGGTCCTTGCAGCCCCTGTGCTCCACCACACACATGTGGTCAAAAATACAAAGGCGGCTCGTGGCGACGCCAGCGTGCGAAGTGCACCATCAAAGCGCCACATTGCGCCTCATCGCCCACGCCACGCGCGCGCGTGTGCGAGTGCGAGTTAGTGTGCTCCGCACCCTTCGCGAGTACACTAGTGAGTGCTTCCATGAAACAATAAGGATGGAGAGCTCCTACTTAAATACCCCTTTAAGTTTCATCTCTCATCCGATGTGGGATAAGGTGCCACTTTCCCACTTTTTTCAGCATTTAAGTTTCAAACACCAAACTTTGAGCATCGATATCTCATTCATCTTAGCTCCGTTTTGGACGTGGTTTAGTTCGTTGCGAAGTCCTTCCGACATAGAACACAAACCCACAAATAAATATATAAAACCCGCTCATTTTATTATATTTATTTCTAGTCCAAAATAGGAAAAAAACATTTTCCTATATTTGTGAAAAATGCTATTTTCACAAAATTTCCAACAGTTTGCAGACTTGTTTATTTACTAATAATGTGCTTCTTTTACAAAATACCCGGGTTATGACAAAACTAGTGTTTTCCGCTTGGTTTTTCTGAAAAACCACTTGTAGATTTGTATATCCACAAGTTTACAACTTCATTTTACAAGAAAAATTATGTTTATTCAAGTTCATGTTTCATGGATGGAAGGTTTCATCATCTTTCTTATTTCTAATACTATCAACCTACTAGTTCATGTTCTTGAACATGATCTAGTATGTCTTGATGATGATCCAACCTACTTTTAATGACAAACAACATCAAGTAATCACAACTACACAAGATTCACAAGATTTACACAAATAACTTCTCTTTATCCACCTTATTCATCTTATGTTCAAGACTTTAAGTTATGTTCTTTAGTGTTCTTAGTTTTTAACCATTAAATCACCTATTAACCACCATAAACAAGATCAAGATGATGATTAGAAACCCTTACTACTAGCTCAAGGCTAGGGAAGAAACAAGGTGTAAATGTGGTGGATAAAAGAAATCTAGAGCGGTTCTTGCACTTTCGAGAACACCGGGCTTGTTTGTATAACCTCTTGCTTCTATGTATGTATGAGAAATGGCTAGAACCAAACTTGATGGTGGGTGAATGATGGTGATGGGGTTCGGCCGAGATGGGGTGTAGAGGGAAGGAGATGAGTTGGTTGATGTTATGTTGAATGAAAGAGAATGGTAGTCCATTAGTCTTATTTATAAATTAAACATTCCTATTATCCAACAAGTATTATGCTTACTAGATACCCAACATACTTAATAAAATAATCAAACAAAACAAGGGGGTGTACCACCCCTTGTAACCGTCAACATGGGGGGGGGGGTAGGGGTAAGGGTTGGGTGGTGTAATGGTTAAGTTACTAATTAGTTGGATTTGAATGATAAAGTTAGTATGCTAAGTATGTTATTTAATATAAGGGGTGTTAGGGTGTTCGGGGACCCTAACTAGCTCAGAAAAGTATAAACTATGTCTTTGGCAAAAAATTTATGTTCCGGGTAAAGTCCAGTTGTTAGGTTGGATATTGATCCGTTAAAGTGTCAAATAAAGCTTTAAAGTGTCTTTAATATTATTTTTAGTGACACATTAATTTACCAACACTTTTGGAAAGTGTCTAGAATTATTCTGCCAAGTTTTTACATTTTTCTAGCTTTGTTAAAAGCTGAATTTTGGTATACTAGTGTAGAATTCTCCATTTAATGTGTGTTTTAGGCACTTCCGGGCACTATAACTATCACCTAGTGATGCAGTTTAATGATTCTCAATTCCCTACACTCACTACTAGTGTAGTACTTTATTCCCGGCTCATACTGGCCTCAATATAATGTATGTATAGGTGCTGGCATTGTCAGCATGTTTACTGGGTTATCCGCTCACTGTGCTAACTGTGCTTTGTGCATCATGGTTGTCACTAAAGTTTGTGTGTAAATAAGAGAGTGACAGTATAAAGTGTGATGCATGAGTATGTATGTAACAGAAATCAGTAAGCAGTTTAATCACAATTGTTATCAAGCACAGTAATTAAGCATTAATTAAATATTAATTAATTGTACGGATACCTGGTTTTTTGAGGGTTGTCACATTCTCTCCCCGTTAGAGAAATTTCGTCCCGAAATTTTAGACTCTGCTTCTAGTTGCAGGGGTCTTGGGAAATAAATGGGGGTACTTTTCTTTCATACGGTCTTCACGTTCCCACATGAATTCTGGCCCATGTTTGGCATTCCATCGAACTTTGACGAGCTTGACACTACTCCTGCGTGTTTTGTTCACTTTCCAATCCGTAACCTCAACGGGTGTTTCAGTAAAGTGGAGTGTGTCGTCGATATGAACTTCGTCAGCAGGAATGATCACCGTTTCTTGGGCTGGACTGTTTTTCAAATTTGATACATGAAATGTATCGTGAACACCATTGAGTTCGGCAGGTAGGTCCAATTTGTAGGCTACAAGCCCAATCCTTTGCAGGATTCTGAAAGGGCCAATGTAACGCGGATTTAACTTCCCACGCTTTCCGAAGCGTGCCACACCCTTCCAGGGTGAAACTTTTAATAAAACCATATCCCCAACTTGAAACTCCAAAGGTTTCCTCTTTGGATTTGCATAGGCTTTCTGTCTGTCGCGAGACGCCTCGATGCGCTTTCGAATCTGTGCAATCTTGTTTGTCGTCTCTTGGATTATTTCGGGACCAACAAGCTGTCTATCACCCGCATCAGCCCAACATAGTGGTGATTGACACTTGCGTCCGTAAAGAGTTTCAAATGGCGCGGCTCCGATACTTGTGTGGTAGCTATTATTGTATGAAAATTCGACCAACGGTAAATGATTATCCCAGCTACCACCTAAGTCCATTACACATGCTCTCAGCATATCTTCCAATGTCTAAATTGTTCGTTCACTTTGGCCATCAGTTTGTGGGTGAAATGCAGTACTTAGATTCAACTGTGAGCCAAAAGCTTCTTGGAAGGATTGCCAAATCCTTGATACAAATCTCCCATCTCTATCAGAGATAATCGAGAGAGGCACTCCATGACGTGCGAAAATCTCCCTCATGTATATTTCCGTAAGTTTACTCGTGTTGTCTTTCTCTTTGATTGGCAAGAAATGTGCAGACTTTGTTAGGCGGTCTACTATCACCCAAATTGTATCGTGGCCTCTGGGTGTCTTTGGCAATTTAGTTATGAAGTCCATGGAAATCTGTTCCCATTTCCATTTGGGTATTTCAGATTGTTGTAGAAGTCCTGAAGGCTTTTGGTACTCGGCCTTAACCTTGCCGCAGGTTAAACATTTACCCACGTATATTGCAACATCGCCTTTCATCCTAGGCCACCAGTAGAAATCCTTGAGGTCCTGGTACATCTTATCCGCACCGGGATGAATCGAGTACCGCGATTTATGAGCTTCATCAAAAATAACCTTTCTCAAACCACCAAACAGAGGAACCCAAATCCGTTTCGTGAAGCATAAAGTCCCTTCCTCGTTTGGTATCAACTGCTTCTCCATCCCACAGAGATATTCGTTCTCAATATTCCTTTCTTTCAAAGCTTCTCTCTGCGCAGCACGAATGCGCAATGAGAGATCTGTCTGGAAGATCGTCTCCAAGGCCCTAACTCTTATGGGCTTGATCCTCTCTTTTCGACTCAGGGCATCAGCGACCACATTTGCTTTCCCTGGGTGGTATTTGATCTCGCAATCATAATCATTCAATAGTTCTACCCAGCGCCTTTGCCTCATGTTAAGCTCTTTTTGGTTAAATATGTGCTGCAGGCTTTTGTGATCAGTAAAGATCGTGCAGCGCGTGCCATATAAGTAATGTCGCCAGATCTTCAACGCAAATACCACCGCGCCTAACTCCAAATCGTGCGTGGTATAATTCCTCTCGTGTACCTTCAACTGGTGCGACGCATAAGCTATAACCTTCTGGCGCTGCATCAGCACGCAACCCAAACCTTGACGCGAGGCGTCACAATATACCACGAAGTCGTCCGTTCCTTCGGGTAGCGATAAGATCGGTGCATCACAAAGTTTGTCTTTCAATAACTGAAACGCTTCTTCCTGTTTGTCACCCCAATCGAACTTCTTATCTTTCTGTGTGAGTGCGGTCAGAGGTTGAGCGATTTTAGAAAAATCCTCAATGAACCTTCGATAATAACCAGCCAAACCTAAGAACTATCGAATCTCGGTTGGCGTCTTTGGCGTTTCCCAATCCTTGATCGCCTCGATCTTTGTGGGATCAACATGGATTCCATTTCCGTTTACCACATGTCCGAGAAATTGGACTTCACGCAGCCAGAACTCGCACTTTGAGAACTTGGCATACAATTTCTCCTTCTTAAGTAGCTCTAGAATAGCTCTTAAGTGTTGTTCCTGCTCGCCCTTCGTCTTCGAGTAGATTAGAATGTCATCAATAAACACAATCACGAACTTGTCGAGGTATGGCTTGCAAACTCTATTCATTAAATCCATAAAAACTGCTGGTGCGTTCGTTAACCCAAACGGCATGACCAGGAACTCGTAATGCCCATAACGAGTCCTAAAGGCCGTTTTCGGGATAACCTCCTCTTGTATCCTTAGTTGATGATATCCTAATCGAAGATCGATTTTTGAATAAAAGCTCGAACCTTACAGTTGATCAAATAGGTCATCGATTCTCGGCAGGGGATATCTATTCTTGATGGTCAACTTGTTAAGCTCGCGGTAGTCTATATACATCCGAAAACTACCGTCCTTCTTTTTAACGAACAGAACCGGAGCTCCCCAAGGTGAGAAGCTTGGCCTGATGAATCCTTTGTCCAATAGCTCTTGGAGTTGTGTTGATAACTCCTGCATCTCCGAAGGTGCAAGTCTATAGGGTGCCTTGGCTACAGGCACGGTGCCGGGAACCAAATCGATGTGAAACTCGACTTGCCTTTGAGGCGGTAATCCTGGCAAGTCTTCTGGAAAGACTTCAGGGTATTCTTTTACTACTGGGATGTCTTCGATCTTTGGTTCAGCAGCTTCTTTATCCATGATGTGTTCCAAGAAGGCAACACATCCCTTCTGCAAACACTTTCTAACTTTCAGGAAGTTAATGATTCTCAGAGGCGTATCACGCTTCTCTCCATGAACTAAGATCGTTTCTTCATCCGTCATAGGGATGCGGATGGTCTTCTCATGGCAAACGATCTCGGCTTTGTTACTCGATAGCCAATCCATTCCCACTACCACATCAAAGCTTCCCAACTCGACATGTAGTAGGTCTAGCGTAAACTCGTGCCCTCCTAGTTCAATCACGCATCCTCGGACAACTTCACTGGTTTCGACTAGTTTTCCATTCGCTAATTCGATCGAGTACAGAACGTCTAATTTACTAGGTGTCAACCCAAGTATATTCTTAAATTCTAATGATACGAAACTATAATCGGCACCATTATCAAACAGAATAGATGCAAAGCGTTGGCTTACAGGGAACGTACCAGTGACTACGTTTGGATCTTGGTGCGCTTCCCTGGCGCCGATGTTAAAAAACTCTTACCCGTGCTTGGTTCAGTTTTGGGCATTCCTTCTTAAAGTGCCCAACATCTCCACAATTGAAGCAACCTGGCCCTTGGCCATTCCCGTTTCCCTTTCCACATTGAGCGTTATTTTGGTTGCGATTTCCATTCCCAGCTTGATTCACAACACTCCCACGATTTCCATTTCCGTTTCCTCCTCGATTGTTGTTCCTATTACCAAAACCTCCTTGGCCACGCCGGCCAGCATTAACCCAGCAAGTATCCTTCAAGTGACCAACTTTCCCACAAGCTTCACATGTTTTCGGTCCGCATCGGCCAGAATGATGGCGCTGGCATGTGTTACACTTGGGCAGAGTGCCCATATAACCCTTTCCTCTGTTCTCAACACCGGTTGCAGCTCTAGCCGGTGTGCTTGACTCGCCCTTCTTGCTTACATGGTTGGTTCCTTGCTTGAAATTGGAAAACTTTCGCTTGTTTTCCCCAGACGGTTCAACATGTGTTTCCTTCTTCTTCTAATCGGAAATTGAGAACTTGTTCAACCTAATGGCCTCTTCAGTAAGCGCCACACTTAGGTCGATGGCTTCCGTGATTGTCGCGGGCTTGGATGTGGTAACCATACTCATTATCTGGGGTGCCAATCCCCAGATAAATCTCCCAATACGCTTAAACTCTGGTGTGACCATGTAAGGTACTACGTGAGATAAATCATGAAATCTTTGAACATATTCTGCAATCTTGGGACCATCCACTCTCAGATGCCAGAACTCAGTCTCTAACCTCTGTATTTCAGCACGCGAGTAATACTTCCTTCTCATTAGCTCTTTTAAGTCAGCCCAGGTCAACTCATAAGCAGCAGCTTCTCCTAAAGTCTACACTTGTAAATTCCACCACGATAGGGCTCCATCCAGAAATAGCCCTGAGATGTAAGTCACTTGTTGTTCGGGAGCACATTTGCTCATTCTTAAGACGGAGTCTGTCTTTTCAGCCCACCTAACAAACGCAACGGCACCTTTTGTGCCATCGAAACTCACGGGCTTGCAGTCGAGAAACTGCTTGTAGGTGCACCCATGAGGTGGATTGTTATTGTCGTTATTATTCAAAATGCTCCCACTGGTTCCTCCCTGGGAAGCTGCGTACTGGGCTATAGCGGCGGCAATTATCCCTTGGAGTTCTGCCTCGGTAGTAGGCATGCGTACTTCGCGTCTTGGCGGCATCTTCTAAAAGATGATCATATAGGTCAGGTCATAGTAAGTATGATAATTATACATATACAGTAACATTCATCCACACATAACATCTCATGTTATAAATTAAAACATATAGCCCAACAAAGCATGTAGTGAGAATGTTGCCATTGAGCTTCATTAATCACGACCACAAAAGTGTTTTACAAGTTTAATAGCACATCATATGTCAAAGTAAGATCGTGGGGCTACATCACCCCCCAAAAATACAAGTCAACTACAACTATCATATACAAAAAGTGTGATCTCTCAAAAGGCTCTGTAAGCTGGCTCAATAGAGACCTTCTCACCAAAAGATCGACCTGCATAAAACCAAAAATATGCCTATGCTGATGGCGGTGGAGGAGGAGGAAAATGAGAGAAAAGTAAACGACGCATGTGTAACCAGTCCTCCTCTAAAGCACGATAGGCGCGCAGCAAATATGCTATCTGCTGCTCAGAAGTCATGAAACGAGCGTCAGAATCGGGGGAAAGTGGACGAGGAGCGTGTGGTGCTGTAAATGGGGTCTGACAATGACACGATGGACGCGGAGCTCTCTCCAAATCCTGAATACGACGCGTCAATGCGTCCTGCTGTATCATCAAAGAAGTGAGGATGTCCTCCGTAGAGGACCCAACATGGTACAGGTGGTATGGATCAGACAGTGGCATGATAGGGGGCGTAGTCCATAAAAATGGCTCGCTCGACGGCATGTAAGATGGTGCAGTGGGTGGTGCAACAGAAGAAAACTGTGACGTGAACGGTAAGGATGATGGCAGCACAGGGGGAACAAAAATGGAATGAGAAAGCTATGGTATAAACTGGCTGCCTCCTGGCGTGGAAGGTATATGACCAAAAGGATGTCGCGATGAACCCTCCCCAGGACGTGGTAGAGGGATGTCCTAGAGAAAGGTAATCGGAAGATCGGTACGATGAACATCTGTGGTGTGTGGGGGAATCAAAGGAATATCAGTGGGTACGGTAGCAGGTGCTACTGGAGGTGTAACAGGTAACGCAAATGGTGGGTAATCGTCATCGTCATCGATCCACGCATTACGGGTGTCGGTGTAATGTGGATCTATATGAGTAGCAAAAGGTGCACGGTCAAACAGTACCGGCACGGGATCGGGAACTGGGGCATCAATAACAGGATCATCTATCAAGGGTGGAGCAACAGCGAGAAGATCATCAACGGGTATATCCTCAACAAGAGGTGCAACAGCTGGTGCATCATCATGGACAGGGTCATGCTCTAATGCAGGGTCAGGAGCAACTACTGGCTCTGGGGCCACAGCAGGCTCCGGGTCAACAAAATCCATATCAAAATCAGCTGGAATGTCAAGCAAAGGGTCAATAGGATCTACAGGTGCCTCCAGGGGCTGATCCATGTGAATAAACTCAATATCGTGGTCAGGACTGAAATCAGGGGGAAAGATCGGCTCAAAAGCGTCATCGTCCTCGTGGTCAAACTCGAACTCGTGCGATGGACCGGGTGCAGCTGACATCGCCATGTCAAGGTCAGAAGAGTGAGGCTGCACACCATGGTCATGCGAAGATGCAGATGCCACAGACTCCAATGAGTCCGGGACAGGTGAACCGACAGGAAGCTCCTCAAAAGGTGCCTCAGCAATGGGAAGAATAACGCCAGCATCAATAGGGGCCCCACCCTCATAGTCAGCCTCAGGCGGAACCTCCTCAAATAGATCGACGTCGTCGTCAGAAACGGCATCGAGGGGCATGTCAACCACTGGAAAAACAGCAAGCGGTATAGGAGCAGGGATCACCGCAAGTGGTAAATCCCCGACAGGAAGGCCATCAGCAGGCTCAAATCCAACGTCGGGCAGCACGAACGGCTGGAAATCATCGTCGTCCGTGCTGGTGGTGTCTGATGTGTAGACCTCCTGCTCTGATGAAATCTCGTCATCTGACACGATCGCCATGGGGTCTAGTGTGTCCGATACCCCTGTATCTGAAGATGAAGCCATAGTGTCTGTAATACAACCACAGATATGCATATATATATCAACATATAATCAAGTAAACATGTTAGTCACGATAAAGCAAACAAGTAATCATCCTAGTCTTCCCCAGACTATTCCTCCCAGTCTTTAAGACTAAATCCCTGGTCTATATGACCAATCCTCCCTCAGTCTCTAAGACTGAATCCCTGGTCTATACGACCAATCCTCCCTCAGTCTCTAAGACTGAATCCCTGGTCTATACGACCAATCCTCCCTCAGTCTCTAAGACTGAATCCCTGGTCTATACGACCAATCTTCCCTCAGTCTCTAGGACTGATCCTCCCTCAGTCTCTAGGACTGATCCTCCCTCAGTCTCTAAGACTGAAATAATATTTTTGGTAAGTGTATTTGTGCCTTTTTGTTTGGTAAAAATGGTTTGTGCCCTGGATCTGGACGTTTAGTGTATGCAATGTAAAAAAATTTTCGTGAGAGCCCTAGTGATCATAGTCTAGACTCGAGAAGGAATCCTAGTTCGCTATGATCGATGCTCTGATACCAAGTTGTCACACCCTGGCTTTGCGGAAGCGTGGGTTTATTTTGGTGTGACTTCTTAATACCATAGCACAATCACAACCATGCTATATGAAAATAAAACCATGATGTTCATCCATTCAACAAGTTTTAAAAGTTACCACGACTACATTGTTTGAAAGTCGACACATGAAACGAAATACAACCATGACATAATTAGAACTTGTTCATGAAACACAACCTACAGACATGCATAAAAACACAGTTTAAGACTTGTGACCCGTCCAGGAAAAGGTCACATTTCCTAAACTTGGATGACATCATTATTCCTACGCAGCTTAACCTCATTGCAAACTTGACCAGATCCATTAGTTTCCTGAAATACATGTAGTTTGAAAAGTCAACAAAAAGTTGAGCGAGTTCATGTAAAAGTGAGTATGTATAAGCCTTTGTAATATGTCTGTATGTATGAAAATCCCTGGTATGTAGCAATTAAGGAAAAAGAGATCACTATTGGGTTGCAAAGCCAATGATATGTGTGAAGTGCTGTAGGAAGACTCAAACCTAGCAAATTTTTGCGTCGGGCTCAAAGTCACCCCGAGGTCCGTACAGTGGGCCTGGAATTGGGCTCGCTACACCCAGATAGATCTACCGCTAATGACCCTCGGTCCTACAATGAGGATTAATGGCCTCTAGTTCCAGCCTACCCACTCACATGATCTAAGTAGTAAACCCTCCTTAAGCTAACCATACCATGTATAATAGTGTATGTAAATATTGTAACATGTATTCCACCCCCGAAGTATAAAAACTGAAAACAGTTAAGTGAAAAGGGGGACATGAACTCACAGAAGTGCGTATCCCGAACGTAAGTCTCCAACTCAACCGGCTGCGTGACGACCTACACGTACTAATACCTATTAGACGGATGGTCGTGCCTTGGCTTAGGGTTTAACGTTTTTGGAGAAATAGTTAGGGAACTATTTCGTATTCACACTTCTTATTTATTGTTATAAGTGTATCTCCTTCCCAAGGATGGGGTCTTAATACATGTATGCTTTATAATGCCGAAAATATACTTTTAAAGTCTCACTTGAAAAATATATTTTAATCACTTGTCTAAAATATTCTAACTCCAAAATATATATATTTTTCCCCAAAAATATTATATTTTATCTCATACAATTTCCAAAATAATACTTATCAAAATATACGCATAAGAGTATTTTCCGAAAAATACATAAGTTACATTTTAAAGTTCTCGTTGTAGTAACAATACCGGTGTAACTTAAATATTTATTTGTGAGAGCGTTGGTATTATTTTGGGAGTCGTGATTTCACAGTATTTTCAAGTTATATTATTTTTATCCTAAAAATAATATATCTAGTTCACAAAATAATCACATAATCACACAAGCGTTTTATTTCAAAATATATATTCTAAATATATATTTATCAAGTTTTATTTACGAAAATCCACCTCCGATACTTGGTAATTTTTGAAATGAAAATCATGGCGAAGTTTATTTTGAAAACCAAGTTAAAAATATATTTGTAAACATTTGTTAGAAAAATATTTCTAAGTGTTATATTTCTAGAAAAATTTTGCCAGAGTTTCCTTTGTAACTGGAGGTGTCCACGCTTACAAGCGTATCATTTTCTTTTCAATATTCACTCAAACAATTTAACAATCATCAACATACAATATTTAAACATCAAACTTGACTAAACAAGCCTAAATCACAAACTCATGAACTTGAAAGCCTTGTAAAAATATGTAGTAAATTACCAGCGTATTTAGTAGGTTTTGTTATCTTTAAAAATAAAATTAGTTTCTTAAAAACTTTATTTTTAAAGAACTTGAAGTTTTACAACTTCTAGTCAAGATTTTCAAAAACACTTCTTTGTTAAATTTCTTGTTACACAAGTGTTTACACACTTGTTTATTTACTAATAATGTGCTTCTTTTACAAAATACCCGGGTTATGACAAAACTAGTGTTTTCCGCTTGGTTTTTCTGAAAAACCACTTGTAGATTTGTAGATCCACAAGTTTACAACTTCATTTTACAAGAAAAATTATGTTTATTCAAGTTCATGTTTCATGGATGGAAGGTTTCATCATCTTTCTTATTTCTAATACTATCAACCTACTAGTTCATGTTCTTGAACATGATCTAGTATGTCTTGATGATGATCCAACCTACTTTTAATGACAAACAACATCAAGTAATCACAACTACACAAGATTCACAAGATTTACACAAATAACTTCTTTTTATCCACCTTATTCATCTTATGTTCAAGACTTTAAGTTATGTTCTTTAGTGTTCTTAGTTTTTAACCATTAAATCACCTATTAACCACCAAAAACAAGATCAAGATGATGATTAGAAACACTTACTACTAGCTCAAGGCTAGGGAAGAAACAAGGTGTAAATGTGGTGGATAAAAGAAATCTAGAGCGGTTCTTGCACTTTCGAGAACACCGGGCTTGTTTGTATGACCTCTTGCTTCTATGTATGTATGAGAAATGGCTAGAACCAAACTTGATGGTGGGTGAATGATGGTGATGGGGTTCGGCCGAGATGGGGTGTAGAGGGAAGGAGATGAGTTGGTTGATGTTATGTTGAATGAAAGAGAATGGTAGTCCATTAGTCTTATTTATAAATTAAACATTCCTATTATCCAACAAGTATTATGCTTACTAGATACCCAACATACTTAATAAAATAATCAAACAAAACAAGGGGGTGTACCACCCCTTGTAACCGTCAACATGGGGGGGTAGGGGGTAAGGGTTGGGTGGTGTAATGGTTAAGTTACTAATTAGTTGGATTTGAATGATAAAGTTAGTATGTTAAGTATGTTATTTAATATAAGGGGTGTTAGGGTGTTCGGGGACCCTAACTAGCTCAGAAAAGTATAAACTATGTCTTTGGCAAAAAATTTATGTTCCGGGTAAAGTCCGGTTGTCAGGTTGGATATTGATCCGTTAAAGTGTGCTTTAAAGTGTCTTTAATATTATTTTTAGTGACACATTAATTTACCAACACTTTTGGGAAGTGTCTAGAATTATTCTGCCAAGTTTTTACATTTTTCTAGCTTTGTTAAAAGCTAAATTTTGGTATACTAGTGCAGAATTCTGCATTTAATGTGTGTTTTAGGCACTTCCGGGCACTATAACTATCACCTAGTGACGCAGTTTAATGATTCTCACTTCCCTACACTCACTACTAGTGTAGTACTTTATTCCCGGCTCATACTGGCCTCAATATAATGTCTGTATAGGTGCTGCCATTGTCAGCATGTTTACTGGGTTATCCGCTCACTGTGCTAACTGTGCTTTGTGCATCATGGTTGTCACTAAAGTTTGTGTGTAAATAAGAGAGTGACAGTATAAAGTGTGATACATGAGTATGTATGTAACAGAAATCAGTAAGCAGTTTAATCACAATTGTTATCAAGCACAGTAATTAAGCATTAATTAATTGTACGGATACCTGGTTTTGTGAGGGTTGTCACACAGATCGTGTGGTTTACTGAGGAAAGATGGGTCGGAGCTCCGGCAAAGGTGGTCCCTGTTACCCGCTTCGGAAGCAGCAGCCTAGGAACATTGCAACCACCGCATGTGGTGGTCCCTGCAATGGGAGACGTCTAACACCGGAAGCGTCTATGGACCCCTCGTTTAATGTGTAGCTGCATCGGATGCCTCTATAATAACTTTAATTTCCATTAATAAATTTAAGAGTCAAGGGCATGTTCCTAGGCGTCTTTTGACGCATGGGATACGTCGGCCAAGTGTGTAGCTGCATCGGATTGCAGACCCAATTAACCATTAAAAATTTAAAAGTCAAGTGCAGTTTCCTAGGCGTCTATGACGCATGGCATGCGTCGGACACGTCCCATCTCTTTAAATTCTTTTTTTTTAATTTTAATTTTTAATGTAATCTTTTTTTTATACAAGTAACTTTTAATTTTTTGTGTAATTTAAATCATATTTCATGATAATTTAAGCGTCGGACACGTCCCTTCACATTTTTCTAGGATTCGTAGACGCATGGGATGCGTCGAGGACGTCCCGTCTCATTTATCTTGTTTTTTTAATGTAAATTTTTTTTATATAAGTAACTTTTATTACAAGTGCAAAAACACATAAAAAATCTGTAGTTCCGTAAATTTTATAAAAAAAGCATGTCCGAACGGCGGGGAAAAGAATTAGCTGGTGAAGAATACTGCTCTCAACCTGCTAAAAAATCCTCAAGTTGGATCCTTAATCGATGGAGGAAGCCGGTGAATGCAGCAGAAAGCGGAACATCATCCAACCCCCAAAAAATGGGAGAAGAAGACTGTCTACATAATAGACATAGCCTACATCAGCACAACCGCGGTAGATGGGCGATACCAGACGATGAAACAGAAAATTGGTCGAAAGATGTGCTCGAATTCTACAACAGAGGCGACGCACCGTTCTGTTATTCAACTGTTTTTAATAGATCAGTACAGCTTGACAAGAACTTTTGGGGAACTTTATTGGGATTTCGTTTCAACGGCTATCTCAACGACACAGTAAATTATATGAACAATTTTGTGTAAACTATAATTTGTTAAAAAATGTTACTAACACTACAATTTTTACAGCATATCGAAGCGTGGGTTGGAAGATTGATGAATTGGAGAAGTAGAAAGCTTCAAAAAGACCCCTTGTTAAATCTACGTTGGACAATACTACCACCAAAGTTTTATGAGTGTTTATTGGAATCGGTTCCGAAAAACGCGGCTACTTACTGTAACGGTAAATTAAGCCCGTTTCCTTCCTTTTTTGACATTGATTATGTTTTTTTCCCGATCCCGCTAGAAAATAAAGAGTGGCTAATGCTACGTCTCGAGCTGGCAACCCAACAACTGGTAATGTTCCCGGGTCAAGACATTTGTGCAGGCGAAAAATACAGACAGGTTGTCATCCCTAGGCTGCCAAAAATATGCGTATACTTAGGAGCAGTATTAGTTAATTTGCGCTATTGGAAAAAGACTGGAAAGCCAGAAAAAAATCATTTCATTTGAAATGAATGATGACTATGTCGTGTCAAACTGCTCTTTGACTGGAAACGAAGCTGTGTATCTATGTATGCTGATGGAGCATCTCGTTACAGATAAACCGATAAATCTCACCGGTGACATCAATAAAAAAATGAAGTCATATAGAAGGTTCATGGCAGATAATTTGTATTTCTGGCGTTGTTTACCACGTCCTAACGTAGTTTAATATGTAATTTATAATTTACCTTCATGATCGTTTTACTTTGTGTTCTTTATGTAATAATTCCTTTATAAATATAATTTAATTAATACTATAAAAATAACAAAATCACAAAATATAATTTAATTGCTAAATTTTATATAAAATTTGTTTTTCATTTCTCTTTTATAACAAATCACCTAAAATATGAATTTCTTTAATAACATATTAACATTTTAATATTAAAAAATTAGAAAATAGAGGCATGTTTTTTTTTTAATTCAGGTTCATATATTTATATGTATTCATAAGAAATTACTGAATGTTGGGATTGAACCCTACCAGAGGAACAGATAATGTAAAGCCAAAACCAGGTCACAACAGTGGATTCACAATAAGCAGCGGTTTACACTTTGCTCTCCCCTTGAAAGTGATTTATAACAACTGATGGTCTCTATCCGCTGCTCATACTCAACTGCTGCTGCCCTTTCAACTGCTGATGAAAACCCTGATGTATCCAACACTGCTGGTCCTATCTACTGATGATAAAGCACTGCCCAGTCAAGGACTGATCAACCTTGAGGAAAGCACTGATATAAAGAGAAAGCAGCTGTTTAGTGAATTATCTGTTTTATGTATAGTTAGTGGTTAGGATAGCAGTGTTTGTGTAAGGTCAGTAGATACAGGTTGTTAGGCTGTTAGACGTCGCTTTCATGGTGACGTCAGCTGAGATACCTCAGTGGTTTGGTTTGCCTATAAATGTAACAGTGCCTTGTACTGTTACATTTGATTTTGACTGAGTGGGTTCTTCTCCTCATGTCTAATCCTTTCATCTTGTGCAATCCAACCTTGGGGTATCAGGCTGAGGGGGAGTATAGTTTGTAAGCTTATCTGTAATCTTTTGCTTTGATTTGTAAATCATTCGACTCTATGAGAAGCAATTGTTTATCAAACTATTTTTCTCCTTTGATTGTGTTTACAAAGTTTGTTTTCATTTCCGCTGCACTTAACATGTTTTCATATTCGTTGATCATTCATTTTAAACAAACAAACACTATCATGAGAGCCTCCGATCCTAACAATTGGTATCAGAGCCTGGACAGTCAAATTCGATCTAACAATCAATTTGACATAACAGTTCGGCTCAAAATTCATTGATACTAAGGTTGGTTGTATTTAGTTGAAAAACAGAGTATCGAGTAAATCATGTTCAAAATGGTTAATCAAAAACTCTGTAAATCAACCAAGATGTCATATGACACACAAATTTCATACAACAAGTGATATCATGCACAAGTCACTCATAGTTTTCAGATCTGTAAACATATCTGATAAATTATGGGATTGGTCTATATTCTTAAATTGATTTCAACTGTTGTTTTGATATTTGTGATGTTTTCATTAAATACTAAAGTACTAACCTCAGATTAACAAAACCTATGTTCATAAAAGCATTGTTGTTTTGTTAACACTAAAAGAGGGAAATTAACACTTTAGTTATTTAGATCTTATGTGTAGAAAAACAGGTTGAGATCCTCAAAAGGAACAAATCAACTTTGTCTAAATACACTAAGAAAAACAGAGGTCAACATAGTCCGCATCATATGTAATGTGAGATTGGATGAAAAACTTGTGAAAACATGACCAAGTCTCTCAAAGCATTACTGCAGAATGATTTTGGACTTATATTCACAAATACTCAGAAGTGTGTTTATCTCAAAACTTTTGAAGTCAAAAGAAAAAGAGTATAAACATAAAACACTTATGAGTCAAAGTTTAGGGTAATAATGGTCATTAAGCAATTATGTGCATTCATCTGTTCAGGGAAAGGTTTTGATTCCAGTGAATGAACTCCAAAGAGGACTAGACAAATGTTCAAAAATTTATCCATGTGTCCTCATGTTTGCAATCAACCGACAAAGAAAATGGTTCCAAACAGTGGTCAAAATGTATTCAAAAGTTTCCTACCACTGTTGTTAAACCACTGACCATTTTCAAAAACCTGTGAGTGATGTGATTACATTCTCTATTGAAATCCTTTTTGACATTATTCTTAGAAAATCCTTTAACCATTTTTTTTGTGTTCAAAGGATTCTCTCGAATAATCAGGATATATTATTCATTTTTTTATAATATATTTGAAACTTTTGCTTGTTTTTGTTGGCAATAGTTTCAGCTCCTGTCAGGATGTAATACCTTATTTTTGCATGGTATTTGTGTCCTCAGAAATGGGTCAAAAGGAAATGGTACATATGTTATGATCATGTCATATTCAGGTTTGCTCCTAAATTTTTATCAAAGGTTGATTGCAAACTGTGATTAAATTACTAGGGTACTCATGTGTTAATTGAATATTAAACGAAAATGAGTTGCCTTAGTAAAAAGTTTTCATCATCTGGGGTACTAAACCACTGTCTTTCAAAATTGACATGTGGCAAAACCTTGAATGAAAATTCTCAAAACTGTTGCTGAAACACCTGTTCTTCATATTTGCACCATTTACCCTAACCACTGATTTGTTCCAACATCTGATCTCTAAACACTGTCCACTGCTGAAAGTTAACCACTGATCCCTCATTTTCTTGTAAGCACTGATGCTCAAAATCAGTGTCTTATCCACTGATATGCTATCTACTGATAGTAAAAATCATCCACTGCCCAAGATTTTTACCGTTGTAATCACTGATGCTTGATACGTCAGTGGCTCTTAAAACAACTGTTCTCCATACTTCATCCGTTTCATCAGTGTTTGACACGTGGTCAGTTTTTAGCCCTCAGATCTTAATAACCGCTGCCACATCAGCGATCATTTTTAAAAAAAAAATAAAACCTGCCCTAAACCCCAAACAGGGTTTTACACTGTCGAATTGAATTCCAAAATTCTCTTCTCATAGCAGTTTCCAACCCTTCTTCTCAAAATCTCCAAAATCCTCTTTCATTCTTCTCTGCAAAAATGACGAAATCAAAGTCAAAATCAAAACCAAAACCTAAATCACCATCACCTTCCAAAGAGGTCGCTCAAACGACTGAAGAACCCATCGAAATACCATTCAAACAATCTCACAATTATCTGGGTTTACTCACAAAACCTATTGATAATCACACCTTTGACACCATCATTGATGCAATAACTGGTTCAAAGTACAAAACTTTGTTGACGGTGAATGCTCCCATATATCTGCAAACCCAGAGAGAGTTTTGGAAAAAGGCGTCGCTTGAAAAACAAGACGGAAAAGTCATAGCCATAAACTCCTCGATACAGGGTAAAGCAGTTCAAATAACCCCACAGTCGATCTCCGAAGTCTTTAATCTCAACGATCAGGAAGGTAAACTCTCTTTTGAAAAAGTCGAGATGAAAACTGATTTCGTGAAAAGGGGTTATGCAGAAGAACTAAAGGTAGATACCCTACAAAAGGGTTATTTTCCATATGCACCCAGGTTTTTATTTCACACACTCTTGATGTGTGCTTCAAATAAAACAACATCTTTCAACGAAATACCATTGAAAATCCAAAACCTGGGTTACGCTATTTTGAATAATAAAGACTATAACTACTCCCAGGAGATTTTCAATGACATGATGAAAAACGTTGAAAGTAAAGCATTTTTACTTTTTCCAAGATTTTTGAGTTATTATTTTGAACAAAAATTTGAAAAGAAAAATGTAAATTTGCTCAAACAAGGTGTTCATTGTCAAATAAAACGCATAACAAAAGAAACATTTTCAAGGATGATGGCACCAATAAAAACAAAAGCAGGGGTACCTGAGCAGACTTTAGCGGTTACAACTGCTCCTCAGGTATCAGCTGCTGAGCCCACTGCTCCAGGTGATCATAGCAGCACTCCCACTGCTTTGAAACCCACACCTGCCACCACTAAAAAGACCAAAAAGAAAACATCTAGAAAACCCACCAAACCCAAAACAAAGGCAACTCTGGAAGATGAGATCCCAGAGGAAATGCCTGTGACAACACAAAAGTCACCACAAACCACTGCTGCTACTTCCTCATAGCAGTTGGAAGAAAGATCTCAACCCATAACTGAAACTCCTCCTGCATCCTCACAAAAGGATCAGGTTGTAAGCACAGGGACACCACAATATGAAGCTCTGAATCCACTCGGATCCATCTTCCTCAGTCCTGATCCCAAGGACATGTCTCTTTCAACCCCCATCCCCTCACCAATAATAATGCCACAATCCATGCTACCTCTGTTGCATGCAGCTGCTATTGCACAGACACAAACCAGTTCCTCTCTATCACCTATCACTGAGAGTATACATCCACAAGTGACTGGGTCTGATGCTTATACTTCTGCTATCCCAACAACAGTTGAGGAGGTTACACTGCAGGAGTTACAAGTAACTCCTGTCAGTAGTTCAAGTGGAGCAGCAACTACAACTGGTGGATCAACAGATCCTCAGTTGGACAGTTGTTTCATAAGTAAGACTCCCTTGAAGGCAATTTCTTCCATGGCAACTTCGGTGACCACCAGTGAGTTGGATCTAACCACTGGTACCATCAAAGGTTTATCGAGTGCCGAAGAAAGAAGTCCCCAGTACCGAGAACAAGGGGCATCAATGGATGATTTTTGGGACTCTGTTCCTAAGTCACACATTGATATAACCACCACAGGTGGGGATTCAGATGATCCCAGTAAAATGGGTGATGATTCAAGATATCAGGAATTGACGGGCAGAGTGGAAAAACTTGAAGAATCAGTTTCTGAAATAAAGGAGATGGTGCAAGAGATTTTAAAAGCTCAGAAAGCACAATCCTCTGCTGTTCCTGCTCAAGCATCTGCTCCACAACAAGCACATGCTGCAAATGAGCTCTGGAATATTTTTCAACCCATGCTTGAAGCACAGCAACTTATGGCTGACAAAAAGCATGCCATTCAAGTACAAATGCTGACCAACATGGTTGAATCAAGGTTCAAGGATACTCAAGCAGATATCAAGGCTATTAAGGCCAGTATCCAAATTGCCACTGGCAAGGCTCCTTCAACTTTACTATTCTTTTATAACCCCCTTGCAAATAATGCCAAAAAGGGGGAGATATTGAAGCAAATGAAGAAAAAGGGAATTGAACATGGCATTCATATTGAACCTGAAAAAGAAAAAGAAAAACAGGTCTCAAAACCTGTTAGCCAAACAGCTGATACAGCAGTAGTTACAAAAACTGCTGACAGTAGTCAAACAGCTGCCATGTCATCAACACACACACTTTCAACACACACCACCACAACTACTGCTCTGCCACCATCATCACTACCTCCTGCCATAAAGCAGAAGACAGCAGATGTTACAACATCTGCTGTAATGACGACGGTGATTGAAACACCAGTTGTTTCAACCACTGTCAGTCAATCACTGCCACAAACCACTGCTATCCAATCCACCACCACTGATCCACCCAAAGCATCATCTGCCCCTTCTTCATTAAAAAGGAGAAGGAATCTCATAACAGATGTTGATTCACCACCACCATCACCATCATCCAAAACCACCTCACCACATCCATCCCCTGCTCAAAAGCAGAAGACAACTGCTGACATATCAGCAGTTGTAATGACAACAGATGTTGAGACACCAATTGTGTCAACAGTTGTTAGTCAGGCATCCACCACTGCTCTCATCCTTTCTACTTCACAACCAAAGCTCTTCAACAGAATAAGAAAGCCAATCTCTGTCGATGAGGGTACACATGATCCTAATGCTGCAAAATATCCACTGGAACTTGAAGCTATCAAAAATGAGATGAGGCAATTCTATACAGAAGAAGATCCTTCAAAAAGGAGGTTCTCCTCACTCATAGGCTACATGCCACCAGAGGATATGGATGATTACCTCAAACTCAAGACAAGACAGGCTAAAGCAAGAGCTAAATTTGAAAGTGAACGTGAACGTCTAAGCGAAGAAGGCATTGCTCAAAGACTGGATTTCTTTCTTGAAAAGGTAAAGCAGATGGAAGATTTCGCACAGGAACTAATCAAAGAAAAGGCTGAACAACGCAAAGAGCTTAGAAAACAATATCTTGCCTACATTATGAAAGAAAAATTCTATCCTGCTGAAGAAAAACAGTTTGAAGAATGGCCAATAATCGCTCTAAAGCATGAGGCTGAGAGGATTGACAAAATTAAGAAAGATCCTACAAAGAAGAAGAATGCTCCAAACTGGAACAAATTCAAAAAGCTCATTGCTGACTTCACTGCTGAGTATAAAAGAAAGAAAAAGGAGCTAGTGGATGCAAAAATGGATACTGCTGAAGCCATTTCAAAATGGTCAAGACAGCAGACTGATGAAGCCTACAAAAGGCTGAAGAAAAGAAAGATAACTGTTTCAACCACTTCTAAGAAGAAAGAACAAATGATGAAGCTTGAACAGAAGATGGGAAACCTCGACACACTGTTCCGGTCTACTTTTGTAACAAATCAAGACAAGGGAGAACAGTTGACTGAAGAAGAGGTAATAGAAAAGGAAGCAGAGTACTTCAAAGATACCATCACGAAAATGGGTCTGAAAGAAGAAACTTCAACAAAGCTTCAAAGCCTTTTTAAGGCATTAAACAAAACTGCATCTCCAAACACTGCTAAAGACAAGACAGAAGCTGAAAAACAAGAACTCATTGAACAAGAAACTGCAGAAGATATAGCTGCAGTTGACAAAGTCTTTGAAGAAGCTTTCAAAAGAATGTCTGAAAGTCTGCAGTTGTTTTCAAGGCCATTATCCCTCAACTCATCTTCAAATAAATCTCTCCCAAGAAACCCACTTGGCTTAAAAATACTAAAGTGGATGTCTGATCAAAAGACTCACGTATTGACCTTGGTCAGAGCCAATGGCGATGTGAAGCACATATCAAGGAAAGAAGCACTAGGCCTTAGTGTTCAAGATTTGCAGGATCTCCTTGGGCTTTCACTGTGTAGGGATGAGGATGACCAGAGTGCAAAGGAATTTGAAGCTGAATTCAAAGAACAAGCTAAGGCACTCTTGATGAGTAATAAAGGTCCTGAATAATGAAAGGTTTTGGCATTATCTGTTCCAGGGGGAGATTGTTGGGATTGAACCCTACCAGAGGAACAGATAATGTAAAGCCAAAACCAGGTCACAACAGTGGATTCACAATAAGCAGCGGTTTACACTTTGCTCTCCCCTTGAAAGTGATTTATAACAACTGATGGTCTCTATCCGCTGCTCATACTCAACTGCTGATGCCCTTTCAACTGCTGATGAAAACCCTGATGTATCCAACACTGCTGGTCCTATCTACTGATGATAAAGCACAGCCCAGTCAAGGACTGATCAACCTTGAGGAAAGCACTGATATAAAGAGAAAGCAGTTGTTTAGTGAATTATCTGTTTTATGTATAGTCAGTGGTTAGGATAGCAGTGTTTGTGTAAGGTCAGTAGATACAGGTTGTTAGGCTGTTAGACGTCGCTTTCATGGTGACGTCAGCTGAGATACCTCAGTGGTTTGGTTTGCCTATAAATGTAACAGTGCCTTGTACTGTTACATTTGATTTTGACTGAGTGGGTTCTTCTCCTCATGTCTAATCCTTTCATCTTGTGCAATCCAACCTTGGGGTATCAGGTTGAGGGGGAGTATAGTTTGTAAGCTTATCTGTAATCTTTTGCTTTGATTTGTAAATCATTCGACTCTATGAGAAGCAATTGTTTATCAAACTATTTTTCTCCTTTGATTGTGTTTACTAAGTTTGTTTTCATTTCCGTTGCACTTAACATGTTTTCATATTCGTTGATCATTCATTTTAAACAAACAAACACTATCATGAGAGCCTCCGATCCTAACACTGAATTATATATAAAATATAAAAGTTGTTTTTAATTCACCTAAAATTTGTACTTTTTGATAAAATATTAACATACATTTTACCATTAACATACATTTTTGATAAGTTGGTCACTTTTCTTGGGCTCCCCACAATCCATGTAGTTTGACTGACTACCACCAACTCGCAAACACGAAAACTGGAGTTCTGTCATGGCACAATCGTAAGCAAAGATTGCTTCTTCATCGGTGATACCGTCCCACTTATCATCAGTATTCAGAGGCGGCGGGTTGAATAAATTAGGATTTAAACGGGGTGGTGGCGGTGCACGGTAGGCTGGTGGCATTGCACGACAGCCTGGTGGCGGTGTATAGTGGTTTGGTGGCGGTGTACAGTGGGGTTCTGGCGGTGCACGGCAGCCTGGTGGCTGTGTACAGTAGGATGGTGGCGGTGCACAGTAGGCTGGTGGCGATGAACGGTAGCATGATGGTGGGTTGCAATCACCCGATGGTTCAAATTCTTCAAATTCACCACCACCCATCTCTTCTAATTATTTCTTAAGTGGTATACTAGTTAAATATATAGATGGAGATATGGATAGAAATGTCAAATAAAAAAAAGAAAAAACATACAACTTTTTATTTACTTTAAATACAACAATTAAACCTAATAAAAAAAACAAACCAAAAAAAAATTACAGACTAAAAAAGATATTTTTTTAAGCGATAACACGAAGTGATCCAATTCCCCCACAAAGCTCGGTCTCCAATTCCTCTTTGTTTTTGAATAATTTGGCGGCTTTGGAGGAGCGGTAGAGGACGTGGACGGGGAAATCCGATAACACGAAGTGATCCAACGTTCCCTTTGTAGGTGAGTTCTTCGAATTTCTTCGTTAAACCAACTACCATAAAATGGGAGGACAGATCACTTCCGTCGTTTGGGGCAGGTCCCGTCACCCATAAACACTAGGACTTCTAAAGCTCAGAAAAACGTCATCTTCAACACTGTTAAACAACTTCATTTTTATTTGGAGAGTATCAAAAGGCGGATACATTGACATAAGCATTTTATAAATCAATTGGTTTGGAGAGAACAAGTTGAAAATATCTGATTTTATTCATTATATATAGTAGAAGGGTTTGAAATAACAAAAAATGTAAATGAATATGTGAAATATAATAAAAGAAAAAGAAAAGCACGGAAACCGATGCCCCCCATGCGCCCCCATGCGTCCCCATGCGTCTGACAGCTCCTCCAAGGAGCCACTCAACGTGCCACAGCCAAGCCAGCCATTACCCACCGGATGCAGCTAAGCCGGACGCATCAGCCTACTTTTTGGTCCGGATGCGCCGGCGGCTGACCTATCAAGTTACTTTTGCCACGTGTCAAGTTACTATTGGCGGACGCATTAAATGGGGGATGTCATGTTCCAATGAGGCATCAAATGGCTAATTTGGTAAGTCAAAGTTTTTCTTGGCTAATTTGATAATTTTCCCTTACGATTAATAGATATTTGAATCCTTTTCTTGGGATAGGATTACAGAAATAATTTAAAGAAAATGGACCGAGCAAATATTCCAAATATCCATGGTAATTTTTGAAATTAATTCTAATCTGATAGCCATGTGAACGTATGCACAAGAATTGTTTGGATGATAATGACATCAGTTTTTTCACCCTTTTTCTTTAAAAGAAAAGCGATGATGAAAGGCAAGAGTAGTGACAAAAATGAAATATCTAGCAATCGTATGTAAGGGTGTATCGTGTATACAATACTAGCGACCATAAGCTACTCAAGATCAGCTCATTAAATGTTTAAAAATCAAATTAAGCCTAAGCGACTAGGCTCGTAAGCGTAAATAATCTAATCTTATTATTTATAAAATTGTGATACGATAGGTTTTTAGATAATTACATATTAAGTATTAAATACATATCGTTATAAAAAACTGAAAGCAATCATGTAATAAGTTATAGTGGTTACCATAAACGAAAGGGGTTTGTGTTGAGAAAAGCTAATCGGTCTTTTGATTCAACAGTGTCATGGAGAAGACCGTTAACACGGTAACATGGTAAATACGCCGTGAGGGCCGATTTTGTTTCTGAGCAAGGTTTAACGATTGACCGATTTAGGGCTGTAATTAAGTTGGAGAAGTGAAGTAGGTGGTGGGGTTACGTGGACAAAAAGGTGGTGCGATGATAAGGTGGTGCAAATAATAAAAACATGACTTGTACTTCGGTGCATCAAAGTTGTAAATCATTGTTGATCTCTTTTCTTGTTTAATACTATACATAATTATAATAAAAATAAATATTACCTATTCTGTTTTATATGAAATTATAAGTGTATATATATATATATATATCGAAAGTAATTAAATCAATAACAAATAATAAATGAGTATATTTTAAATTGAGCTCTAGTTTGAAAAAATGCTCACTAGCTTAGTTTGATTTATAAATATAGAAAAAATAGCCAAGCTTGGCTCGAGTTCTTACAAGTCAAATAAGCTGGACTTGAGTTTAGTCGAGTCCATGTTAAACTTGTGTCGTATACACCCCGAACATGAACGAGGGTCTATAACTTGAACAAAGATCAAGTTTTTTTTTTTGGGTTTACTTTTTACTATATTATCAAGTATATTTATATTAAACAATGTCATTACAAACATGATTAAAAAATGTTTTTTTCTTTCAAACCAAACCACTAACCAGTAGTGGTGCACAAATCGAGTTTTTTTAAAAACCGGTTCCGGGTATGGAACCGGGTTCGGGTAGGATTGGGTTTTACAAAATCGGGTTTTTTAAAAACCGGGTCGGGTCCGGGTTTTCTACCAAAAATGTATACCCTATATACCCGGGTTCGGGTAGGGCTCGGGTCGGGTTTTATAAAACCCGAGTATTATAATACCCTATTTCCGGGTTCAGGTCCGGTTCGGGTATTCATCGGGTAGGGTTCGGGTATGCATCGGGTTGGGGAAAAAACCCGCACCGGGTATTAATGCTTCTTTATATAATGGGTTTCTATTGGGGATTGGCCAAATGTAATTAATTGGAGCAAAACCACTCCCTTCTGCAGTAAATGTGACAACCCTCAAATTTACATGTAACCGTACAATCTATTAATGTTAATTAAGGTACTTGATGACTGTGCTGAATCATTTAACTGCTTTCTGATTACTGTGTTATACTTACATGTGCTTGTTAACATAATAGTCTTGTGCACAAAAGTTATTAAATAGTCCGGTATGCTTTCCTCAGTGTTGAGAAATAAAATGTCACTAAAAATATTATAAAAGACACGTTACGGATTAATTAAGCACTTTAATGGAACAACACCGAACCGAACAACCGGACTTTACCCGGAACACAGAAATATTGTCAAACACATTGTTTTTATTTCTCTGAGCTAGTTATGGTCCCCGAGCACTATAACACGTTACATAAGACATGTAACACACTACACATTAGACTTTACATCTTAACCCCTAAGTAATCACCTACTTACCGTCTAATTTACATTTAACCCCCCCCCCCCTTGTGCCATAACCGGCCCCTAGTGGCCCCTACCTCCAAGATTACTCCAATCTTCTAAATATCTCCAAAATCTTCTAAATCTTCCCAAGATCCTTCCATTTAATTTGACTAGATGTTGTAGTGTACTTACCCTACACATTAACCATTGGACAATTGGAACTTGGTGATTATATGTAAACTCTAGAGCACCATCTTCACCAACACACTTCCTCTCTCCCTCCCCACACTAAGCTCGGCCGAAACCCCCTTCATCACCACCATTGTTTCCGATTTTCAAACAAGCAATCCAAGTGTACTTCTAGGTGCTACAAGGCGTTCAACGAAGCTCGGTGTGTTCGGAAGTTGAAGGACCTCTCTCGTTTTCTTTTATCCACCACTTTTCTACACTTGAACTCCCCTAGCCTTGTGCTAGTGGTAAGCACTTAGATCCTTGCATTTTACATGATTGTTAAGTGGTTAATGATGTTTAAAGATCAAAAAGATAGGAACTCTAAAGAACCATAAACAAAGTCTTGAACAATCAACTAACTTTGTGATGAAGTGATGTTAATATGAAGATTGGTTTGATTCTTGTTGATTACTTGGTGATTTACTGGTTAATATTGATGTTTGATGTTGTTGTGATCACTAAACATGTTAACGGAATCAATCGAACATGCGTTAGAAGATAGGGTACTAAAACAGAAAGCTGGTTGGTGTTTACAGCCAACTTCAGTTGGCTGTAACCAGACCGTAACTTAACGAAAAAGGTATTTTCTGAAGTCTAGATTTATGTATTATGAAATACGGTTCTAATGGCACCAGAATCATAATTTTTGGACTTCGTTTACTATTTTTAAAGACCTGTTTTGTAACAGCAACTAAAGCTGAGTTTTTACAACAGCAAATGGGTGTTATATTTTTAGTCATAACTTGAAACCTGAGTAGAACTATGTCATGAAATTTGTACTGTAAATGACCACCGATGTATTTGTAATTCTCCCACTGGAATTTCGTGAATCGGACTTACGAGGAATTTTAAATAAATTATTCCGTGGACTGCAGTCAGAAAAAGATGAATCTGACTTCAGTCCGGAAAATGATTTTTGATAAAATATTGGTGATGAATTGGATCCCGGGATTTTTACACAATAATATTTGGATCGTTTAAGACCTTCTGTAAAAAGTTGGGAATTTTTGGAACAAGTTAACTATTTTATTAAAATCGCCGAAAACAACCCAGTGTTGAATATAAAAGCTAAAACGACATAAGTAGTAATTTGCGTGTCTAAATGTCGGGTAGGTTATCTGAGAATGATCTAACATGTTATATGTGTTATGTGCATTATCGTATGTTTGTTTATGAGTGGGGAATGGACGGGAAGTTTATATGGGCATGAACCGTTAAAGTGATGCATCTTATGTGATAGATACGTGTAGTAACTTTGTGCTCTATTTGAAAACCACTAAATGACTAACTGGTAAATTATACTAGGACGTGATTGACCGACCTTGACTGTTAGCTATTTTTGAGAGTCAAACCGAGCAACCGAGGTGAGTTCACACCCTTACTAAGGCATGGGATTCCCGGTGGTTGGGAATGGGATTGAATAACTACTTATACTATCAACACTACTAGACTACTTACTACTGTCCTCGGATTGGGAAGGGCACTTACGTAAAACCTACGTAAACTCATACTTACTACTGTCCTCGGATTGGGAAGGGCACTTACGTAAAACCTACGTAACCTCATACTTACTACTGTCCTCGGATTGGGAAGGGCACTTACGTAAAACCTACGTAAACTCATACTTACTACCGTCCTCGGATTGGGAAGGGCACTTACGTAAAACCTACGTAAACTCATACTTACCACTGTCCTCGGATTGGGAAGGACACTTATGGATACGACTAGTCTAGTAACATACAAAATGGGAAGCCCCCACTAAATATCGTAAAGGTTTGGGAATCAAGGATAATGGGTAATACATGGTTATGAAACGAACTTACGATTTCTGATACGAACTCATTAACTGAACAATCAACTGTGAACTCGCTCAACTTTGTTGTTGATTTGTTGTTACATGCCTTGCAGGTCGTTAGGTACTTATGGAGCTTGCGCGAGGAGGAGGTCGTTGTGGAATAGGGACTGTTATGTCCCGTGCCTAATAAATAAACTTTATGAACTTATGGAACTTATGTTTGGTCGTTAAACTTATGAACTATGAACTTATGTTTTGGATTTATGTCTTATGCTTCCGCTGTTAACTTAAAGTCGGTTACTGTCTTTTGGTGTCCAATTGTATTGGGGTTGGTTTATTTACTTAATTACGTTGTTCAATATGATTGGTGGCTCGATCCTGGTCATGTCACGCCTCTAAGCGGTGACGCTCTGCATGGTGGATTTTGGGGGTGTGACAGATTGGTATCAGAGCCATTGGTTATAGCGAACTTGGTTTTAAAAAGGGGAAAAGCTTTTTGATAAAACCAGACTATAACCTGTACAGTGCTCAACGATCCACAACGACGCTTCGCTCCACGTGCAAGACTCGACACTATAGGTGATACGATTCATGTTTATATTACCTACTTGTTAGTTACATAGAACATTGCTTATGGTATGCTTAGATAACATAGTATATACTGCTTGAAAACTTTGTGTGTTCAGTCTCTTCTGTCATTCCACACTTGCGTAATGATACGACGCACTTCTCACTTGTGTTCTCTGTATGGTGAAGGTCATGAGTGGACGAATCAACCTCACACAAGCCCAGCTGGCGGCTTTGATCAACGAACAAGTTACTGCGGCACTTGCAGCCACTCAAGCAGGAGGCCAGCATGCCCTGCCGCCTGTGTGCACGTTCAAGACTTTTATGGACTGTCGTCCTAGTACTTTCAGTGGCACTGAAGGGGCCGTTGGACTCCTCCACTGGTTCGAGAAGCTCGAGTCGGTCTTCGAAATGTGTGAATGCCCTGAGGCTCGTAGGGTGAAGTATGCCACTGGTACCCTCGAAGGCACTGCGCTGACTTGGTGGAACGCGCAAGTTCAAATGTTAGGGCTGGCAGCTGCTAATGCCACCCCATGGAACGACTTCAAGGAACTGATCAAGCGAGAATACTGTAATCGTGATGACATTCACAAGCTGGAAGTGGAGTTCTTTAACCTGAAGATGACGGGGTCAGAGATAGAGGCGTATACGAAGCGATCCAACGAACTGGCAGTGTCATGTCCAACTATGGTGGATCCCCCCATCAAGCGTATCGAGATGTACCTCAAAGGCTTAGTACCAGAGATTCAAAGCCATGTGACTTCTGCTAACCTTGCTACCATCCAGGATGTTACTCGTCTTGCTCATCGTCTCACAGACCAGGCAGTGGAACAGAACAAGCTGCCTAAGCGTATAGGTGCTACTGCTACTACTACTCCTGCTATTCCCAGTGACAACAAACGAAAATGGGATGGAGCCAACATCAAGGGTTCGACTACAGTTCAGTCCCAGGCGCAGCAGCGAAAGATTGATGACTACCAGAGTCCTGGTCAGCAATCTTCTGGTAGTCAAGGGCAGGGTGGATATCGAGGAAACCACCCAAAGTGTAACAAATGCAACAGACACCACAGTGGTCAGTGCGACAAGGGACGTTGTCAGAGGTGTCTCAAGATGGGTCATGAAGCCAAGGATTGCAGGAGCTCACAGCCTACAAATCAGAATCGTCAGCAGCAACAGCAAGCACCGCAGAATCAGCAACAGCAACAGGGCAATAGGGGATGCTTTCAGTGTGGCGCTGAAAGTCACTTCAAGAGACACTGCCCGCAGTTAAATCAGAATCAGAATCAGAACCACAACCAAGGAAACGGGAACAATAATGGGGGCAACAATGATGGCAACGGTGCCAAGGGTCGAGCGTTCGTGCTGGGTCAGGGTGACGCAAGGAATGATCCTAACGTAGATGGGTAAGTTCCTTCTCGACGACTTTTATGTTACTGTTTTATTTGATTCGGGTGCCAATACCAGTTATGTGTCTCTAAAAGTTAGTCAAATACTTAAGCGCACCCCAACACTTTTGACCCCCAAACACACAACAGAGCTAGCAAACGGTAAAAGTCTCGAGGCCACGAATGTAATCAAGGGTTGTAACCTCGTCTTAGCTGGTCAGACCTTCTCTATCGATCTTATTCCTATCGTTCTGGGTAGTTTCGACGTTGTTATTGGGATGGATTGGTTATCTCATCAGCAAGCGGAAATTCTTTGCAACGAGAAGATTGTTCGCATCCCTCGTTCTAGTAAAGAACCCCTCGTGATTCATGGCGACAAGAGTGGTGCTGTCGTAGGCATTATCTCTTTCCTTAAGGCCCAGAAGTGTTTGCGAAAGGGCCACACTGCCATTCTAGCACTCGTTACTGACACATCAACGGAAGAGAAGAAAATTGAAGACATTCCAATAGTGTGCGATTTTCCTGAGGTATTTCCTGAGGAATTACCTGGCCTTCCGCCTCATCGACAAGTCGAGTTTCAAATCGAGCTAGCTCCTGGAGCAGCACCAATAGCTCGTGCACCTTATCGTCTAGCTCCATCAGAACTTGAAGAACTGTCTACGCAACTACAAGAACTCTTGGAAAAGGGTTACATGTAACAACCCTCATTAAAAGTCCTATTTATATTGTTATTTTATTCAATAGGAAATCCTAATTGAGACACCCAAGTGATTCTACGCAAACCCTACAAATTTCAGAATCATCAGAATCAGGATCAGGGCCCCTAAAACTCAGGGGGGGCATTCCCTACTCAACGATTATCCTTATAACTTATTATAAAAATCGAATTTAATCAAATCGTCGAGTCACCTGCACTTCAAACACACGTGGCAACAATATAGGAAAATGTGACCCTTACGGACCGTAAGGGTTTATGCTTATGGTCCGTAAGCTAAGGCAAATTTTGGGTATAAATAGCAGGCTTTGGGACTGGCTTCTGTGCGTTCGTTCGACGATAAAATTCGACTCTGGCACGGAGTTATCGTCCAAATACTCACAATTAACACACACAAATCACTAATTAGTATAGCGGGGTGCTGCAGAACAGGGTATTAACTCGATCGCTGATACGATTCAATGTCCAATCGATTAAACTATCCAACGATTGTTTAAGTGCCGCTCAAATTGAGTTTATACTTTGTTATTCATCGTGATTTTGACTTGAATGTTTGAGTGTTGTTCGAACTCGGACTATACTCTGCCATTCGTTGTGAATCCGCTGAATTGTTAAGTATTGCACTTTGACATTCGTTGTGAGGGTTTTATCTCGTGAGTTATCGTAAATGTTGTATTAGTTACTTACCTAGTTTGTATGCACTAGGTTACAAGGCTAATCAGTAGGCTAGGCTCTGCTCAAATTAAATCTGCAATATATCAAGGCTTATCTATAGACTAAACTTTGCCCGTAGAAATCTGCAATGTGAGTTCATTTCTCTTTTCCCACCGTTTGTGAGTCCACTCTATTTTCTCACAGTTTTATCACCTTTTTGTGATACAATTATATTTACAAAGGCTTTCCAGAATCCTAAATGTTTACCCGTTATACTTACAGTGATTAAGTTTTTATATTAACTACCAGTATGAAAGGTTTTATACATTATTTGATTCTCGTTATTATTTGCCAGAAAGTTAGTCAATATTAGCATGACCACAATCACAGTGGGAATTATGCCCAGTAGCTATAGTCAATAACTAATATTATTTTAACATTAAATCATTAATTAATTTAATGTATGTTTGAGATAAATTTAAATGGTGTATACCATAATAAAATAGTCAATTATAATATATTCTACTATACGAAGATTATATTTGATAAGTTATAGTAGTTGACATAAAATGATATATGTTATTTTCTGGATTAAATGGTTTTATGCCATAAGTAAAATATTTGACAAAGAAATGTCACGGGACACAATTAAGTCTTGAGTCATTAGTTGAGAGAATGATCAACAGTGACATGACCAAAAGCACTAGTTGAGAGAATGATCAACAGTGTTATAGAATCACTAGTTGAAAAAATGATCAACAGTGATATGACCAGAATTATAGAATCACTAGTTGAAAGAATTGTGACACCCGCGGAAAATGCACAGTTGTCCTGATTAACATCGCATCGTGTTGCGGATGGCTTATCAAATTTCGGGACGAAATTTCTTTCAAGTTGGGGATAATGTGACAACTCAAGTCTTCGACTTTCACTTTCGCATTTATTGCACGTTGACTATGTCTGTTAGTTGTTTGACTTGTTTGACTTGTAACTGTACACGTTGTGTAATAATGAAACGTATTATGATTGATAATATAACATGAGACTTAATAGAAAAACACTTAAACTATTAACTTGTGAACGAATTCCGACGAAACAGATTGTGTTTCGCCGAGCCCAGTTCCGCCGAAGCCCAGTTAGGGCCCAACATCACATTATTACGTATTTTAGTTAGCATGTTAGGTTGTCAGATACAAAACCCTAGATATTTTCTTTTCCTCTGTGCGACGGCGATTCCGAGTATCCAAAGCTTTTCGTTCTGATCAAGCTAGTGATCCTTTCATCCTGGTTAGTAATCACGGTTGTTTGAGTTTTGTATGATCGCATGTTTATATGTGTAATGTAGGGAGATATGATGTGTTGCTTTGGAACCGAGATGATGATGAATGAATGCTGAACTCTCTGACTATGTTTTATATTTTCCTATTTCATGATGCATGACTGTTGATGTGTTGTTGATCCAGATTTATTGTTTTAGTAAACTTGAATCGCACATGTATAGGGGCCCATCATAACTGACAATTGCATGATCACATTTATTAGGTGATTTGAATAATGTTGTTGACTACTGTAACCATGATTTCACATGAATAATTAGGGTTTAGGTAATTGTTTGCATGGGTGAATGGATTGCCGGCCATATATGGTAATTATTTTATTGATGATGATGGTCTAATGTGAAGAATTATATATGTGGCTATGCATATTGTTGACTTGGATGATATGACCGAACATGTGTGCCTATTGATGATGTTTATGTGATGATTTTTGTTCACGTGATGTTTAGGGGTGGTCGGCCATAATGAATGATTTCAGTGTTGTTGATGATCGATGATATTGATGTCGGTTGTTAGTGATGATTAGGGTTTCTGCATGTAACTGTTATTGACGTAACTGATGTTTTGACGAAACACACTTGGCGAAACATTGTTTCGCCGAGACCAAACTTGACGAAACAAACATGGCGAAACACAAGTGTTTCGCCGAGACCCTGAACGACGAAACAGAATATGTTTTGTCAATATGTGTTTCGCCAAACTGTATTTCGCCGACTGGGTAAACTGTTTAGTAATCTGATTCTGTTAAGACTTAACCCAGTTAACTAACTGCTGTTAAATAATAAACATGACTTGTATGATTGTGAATACGTACTGCATGCTTATACGTGAACTTTGTGAATACAAACTGATTATGTACACGTGCCTACTTTAGGGTTGATTGATTAAGTGTGAACAAGTAGTTAATCTTACCGAGCAAACCAAGGTGAGTTCACTACACTTTTCTAAGCATGCGTCCCGGTGGTTTGGGACATCTGGTAAACGTTTCAAAAGGGAATACTGGGTAAACTATTATTTGGGATGTTGGTTATTGAACACAGAATCGATCATCTACCGTGTTGCCTGTAAGGCAATGGGGTAACTAGTTGATAGCGCTATTAGGTTTGACACCCTCACACCGGGCCGTAAGGACGGGCGTGATCTAGTTACCTGGACATCATTACCAATGCTTGGTTAGGGGCATTGGGGTTGGGCACACTCCCAGGTTATATTGGGCACACTCCCATGGTATATATTGGACACACTTCCAGTATATAAGACTCTCCTACGTTAATAACAATCCCAAAACGAAACGATGAGTTGACTTAACAGATATCTGGTAAATACACACATTAACAAAACCTTGAACTCACCAGCGTCGTCTGACACACTTGTCTGCATGCTTGCAGGTCGCTAGAATTCGGGACGTGGACTTGCTATCTGGGAGTGCTGGAGTGGTCATGGATCGAGGCTCTTGGATTAACTTAAAAGTGAAACGTTGGTTTTGAACATTTACTATGAAACAATTGTTAAACGATTTATGATACGCTTCCGCTACACAACTCTTTGAGAGTAACTCTATGTTTGATATTTTCTATTGGTAATTCATGACATGTTTTATTTAAATATTTATCATTGGTTCAATGTGATTGGTGGCTCGAACTCTGATGAGTAACACGCCTCGCGGAGTTCCCGCAGGTGGTATTTTGGGGGTGTTACAAGAATGATCAACAGTGATATGACCAGAATTATAGAATCACTAGTTGAAAAAAAATGATCAACAGTGATATGACCAGAATTATAGAATCACTAGTTGAAAGAATGATCAACAGTGATATGACCAGAATTATAGAATCACTAGTTGAAAAAAATGATCAACAGTGATATGACCAGAATTATAGAATCATTAGTTGAAAGAATGATCAACAATGATATGATTAAAGTCACAGGAATCGCCTAGTGACAGATAAATTGGATAATAGTAAATTATAATTACTTGATAAATTCACTATTGGATGAAAGTGAGCCAATGAGTGATATGATTACTGTCACATCGGAACTGCCACCATGTGGTAAATACTGATTGAGTTGGGTAAATATAAATAGTTATAAAAACCTTAATACTGTAAGGTATAACAATATATTTTATAAAAATGGAATGAATTCACTCAGTATTTTCACTGACAAAACATTTTTTCAAACATATTTCAGGTAATTACAGTAGCATGAAGTAAGAGCTGGATACGACACTGAAAGGCTTCAAGAAGTGGCTTATTTTATTAAATCAAATTAAGAAATATTGTTTTATGTAAACAAATTTATCTTATTAAAGCTACCTTTATAAAACAGGGGTTTATCCCATTTATTTAATAAATAAAATCCGGTGTTTTTAAACTCTGATATTTTTCCTAACTCACGGTCCTGATGAAATTTCCGCTGCAATATTTTATAAAATTAATCACCGGTACCACGGGCTGTTCACGACTCCCGATTCCGTCCAGGGTGGGTCGGGGGTCGTGACAGAAGGTGGTATCAGAGCCACTTGTTTAAGCTATTTAGGTGTTCTTTTAATACCTAAACTTAAAAGTTAGGAAACTGATATGAATTAACATATGTGTTATATATGAATATATATATGTCGATATGCACATATAATATCCTGGAAGTATTGTTTTAATTATTCTGTGATATTAATAAATGAAAATATTTGCAATTCAGATGTCGAATGAAGTACCACATAATCCAGAAGTTCATGCTAATAATGAAAATCCTTTGGATAAAAATGCTATAGAAAATCTAATAGCTCAAGGAATAGCTAATGCTTTACCTTTAATAATTAAAGCTGTTAAAAATCCCGTAGAACCTACCAAAGTTGTGAGTAGCAAGCATACTCGTGACGATGGTTTTAGCCATAGTGTCAATGGAGGTAATGATGATATTATCAAAACTCCATTTCCCAAGAAAAAGAAGGCGATGACTTTCGGGTGTACCTACAAAGAATTTCTAGCTTGTAAACCAACTGAGTTCGCCGGCAGTGAAGGAGCCACGGCTGCTCTGCGATGGTTGGAAAAGACGGAAGTTGTTCTTACAATCAGCAAATGTGCCGAAGAAGATATGGTGATGTATGCATCTAATCTCTTCAAGGAAGAAGCCTTAGAATGGTGGAATACAATTCTTCAGGCAAAAGGAAGTGGCATGGGTTATGCCATGACTTGGGAAAAATTCAAGGAAATGGTAGAAAGGAAATTTTGTCCTCCTTATGAAAAGGAACGAATGGCTAACAAGTTCCTAAATCATAAAATGATAGATGTGAATTGTCGTGAATATGCGACCACGTTCTTCGAATATGCAAGAATGGTACCAACTCTGGCTTCGCCAGAACCCGTACTAATTTCTCGTTATATTTGGGGATTAGTTAGTGAAATCCGAGACATAGTTAAGGCCACTAGACCACAGACTATTGAAGAAGCAGTCGAACTAGCTAACATGTTGACAGATGTACTAATCCGCATAAGAGAAGAAAACAAGAAGAAAGAGTTAGCCCAGAAAATTTCCCAAGAATTCTACAAGAAGACAGGAACTGAACCGTCACTGGAGCAACCTACTTGCAGAAGTTGTAACAAAAAGCATTCAGGAAGATGCCGTTTTAGGAAAACATCCTACTGTGACTTCTGTAAGATGACTGGACATATAGAGGAAGAGTGTAGAAGGAAAACTAATGTTTGTTTCAATTACGGAGAAACAGGACACATTAAACCATATTGCCCAAAACTAACCAAAGCATTCGACAACAAGGCCAGAACTGCAGACGGAGCTAAGAAGAACGCGCGGGCATTCGTACTTACTACGCAAGAAGCAGAAATGATTCCAGACGTAATCGCTGATATATAATATCTAAGTTAAGTTATTATTTGACTCTAGTACAAATAAAAGTTTATAAATAAATACATTATGTCAAGTACTTCATCTATTCAAAACCATAACAGACTTGTTTGGTTTTCACTTTCACCGAATCATTTATTTGGTCACGATCACCTTGTGGTGACGTTTTCACAAAATTTGAAGCTTGTGCTAATCTCGTTACATACCTTATATACGGGTATTAATTATTCATTTCTATTGAATTCGTTTTGTTGGTTTATTCTATAAAATCAATCTTAACACAATCATGTGCTAAGATAATGATACACAAATTCATTTCATATTTCAGTGAATCTCTTAATGATTTTTATATCAGCAATCGAGCGTTTCGTAATCTTTATTGTTTTATCATCTTTGATCGAAAAACATTATTGTAACACCCCGAAAATATAAAACCTTAAACTGGAATTAGTAAGGTTTAAATAAACGAGAATTTACTAACTAGGAATTTTAACCTAATTAGTTAATAGTCTAGAAATAACCATAAAGTAGAGTTAAAATTCACTAAAATCAATGTTGATCAAGTGGAGGGGTTTAAGTTGTCAAAATTGAAACTTTAGTTCTAATAAACAAGTAAAACATAAACTTAATACCCCACTTGAAATCCCTGGTCGACCAGAACATCAGGGGCGACACCCACCTTCAACCAAACCTAGAATTCTACTAAAATCCACAAAATTGAAGGAGCAAATCTGGTCCAAACGAAAATCCGAGCATAGAATCGTGATCCTCATCACAAGAGGATTACAAGGTATGTAAAATTTAAGGATTTCTCTCAACTTGAAATTTTAAGGAATTGGGAAAAATCTGGAATTAGGGTTGCATGTGTATGTTATGAAGATTGAGGAATAACTATAGTGTCTAAGGACAAACCCTAGATCAATAGAAGTTGAAATCATAAGGAATTTTGGGTAAATCCATAATCACCATGGTAGGTGATTAGTGGGTCATGTGTATTTGGATGAACACTAGAAAGTAGATTTTAATCTAGTGTAAATTAGCAATCTGGAAGTGATTTCAGCAATTAGAAGCTAACATTCATGTAAATTGGTTGATTTATATGAAAATAGGGTTAAATGATAAACTAATGAGGTGATGTTAATCATGTAAAAATCTGCTTGTGAAGTGTTTGTTGAAATGCCTCTATGGAGGCTTAAAAACTGAAATTTTGAGTTAAACGCATAATCATGATGTTTGGTGTATTATGCGAATTATGATTTGAAAAGAGAGTTCTAAAACGTGTCTTGAATTGAACTCTATAGGACAAGATACCGGAACGTCGAGTGGACAAGCCGGTGGTGACTCACGGTTGAAGGGCATGCGCTAAGGTATGTAACTTGATCCGTTACATTTATTAGATTTTGATGATTGTATATACGTATTTGAATTTTAGTACAAACATGGTTGGAATTAAGCAGAGAGGTACTATATTAAAATATTTGTCAAACTTGGTTGGAACTCGATGGTAGTCGTCATATGGGAGGATTCTCTAGACGAGCCAACGGGTCGAATAAGAATGTAAAGCATGGTTAATGTTTTGGAGTATGATGATTTGCTCTTTGATATTGGTTTAGGTATAATATGTTGGAAATATGAGAATTTGATGCAACGGTTTCTTAGAAAAGCGGAGTCCGAGAAATTGGTTTGAGTAAGATAAACAAACCAAACAAAAACATAATTTTCCAGGAACCACCGTAAATTACGGTAATACCGTAATTTACGGTAGAGGTCATGTGTCTTACGGTGGTTTCCCACTGGTTTACGGTGGACCAAGGACTTCCAGCACTTACCGTAAATTACGGTAACACCGTAATTTACGGTGGGACCTGAAATCTTCTATTTCCCTTTATTTTTAATTGATGATTGAATCTTATGATTAAGTCTTATATGTTTAAGTCAAAACTAATATTTTATTGGTTTTTGACCCTAGGTAACTAGATGGACTTTACGGACTGAGGTCAAGCAACGTCAAAGAACCGAACACAACTCATGAAGCTTCCGCTATGTTTTAAATCTTTTGTAGTTCTTGTGTATGGGTTGTAAACACATGTTTTGAATATCTTTTAAAATGTTCCAACTTAGTTATTAGTGACTAAGTTTGATGTAAATTATAAACTTTAATATGAAAGTCAGGTTTTGTAAACAATATTTTACTAGAAATGGTACAAACTATTATAAATATCAAGGGTAAAATTTAGGGTGTTACAAGTTGGTAATCAGAGCTCAAGGTTGTCAATAAGTGTTCGGTTCAAGCTTGATCGATCGTCCGGTAAGAATTAACTTATTTTGTTAATAAATTATGTACTATGTATAAAATGAGAAATGAACAAATATGCATGAAAAGAGTGTGTAAGCTCACTCAAAAAAAAAACAAGAAATGCATGAAACAAGAATTATTAAATCAAGTCACGGACTTGATTGAATAGAAACAAGAATGATTAAATCAAGTCACGGACTTGATTGAATAGAAACAAGAATGATTAAATCAAGTCACGAACTTGATTGAATTGAAACAAGAATGATTAAATCAAGTCATGAACTTGATTAAATCAAAACAAGTAAAGCATGTGTTATAAATGGAATGTTTAGCAAACTATGTAAACATTTCAGAAATAGAGATGGCTGATGGAGGTAATGATAATGCGGTGCCAAGAGTCACCGAGCAAATGAAAGAAGTGATTGCCGAAGAGGTCGGAAATTCGATTGAAAACAGCCTGTCGGGCTTTATTGATAAAATTCAAAACACAGTTTTATCAATAGTAGAAGAAAGAATCAAGAAATTGGAAGATGATTCCAATTCAGCAAAGGAAAAGCATGGTGGACGAAAGCCTTGTTCATACAAGGAATTCATGGCCTGTAAACCACCATTATATAATGGAGAGGTTGATCCAATTGTGTGCCAACGATGGCTAAGTGATATCGAAGGAGTATTCGAGAGATCTCATTGTGATGAAAACGACTACGTAGCTTATGGTACGGGTCAATTAAGAAGTCAAGCGAAAGATTGGTGAGACAACAAAAAGAAGGAGATTGGAAGTGAAGCGGCTAAGGCCATGACATGGGAGGAGTTTAAGACGCCGTTTCTTAAACACCATAGTCCCAAAGCGGTCATAAATAGAATCAAGGAAGAGTTTATGCAACTCAGACACAAGGGTGAATCCATAGACAAGATCACGGGGATGTTTATGGACAAGATAAAGTTCTGTGATGATTTGGTGACAAACGAAGAACAAAAAGTCTATTACTACCATAACATGCTAAGTGCGGAGTATAGAGAGTTCATAACCCCTTCAAAATACGAGACCCTTACCGAGATTGTCAATGCTGCTCGGGAAAGGGAGATCGAATTGAAAAAGAGCATAGAACGGGGTGAACGAAGGGCACAAGATGCGAATCCAAGCCCTACTAAGAAGGCACGAACAATCGAAAATGCAAAGAAATCTGAGACGAAAGGCGGGTCGCCAAGTTGTAGAATCTGCGGGAAAGGTCATAAAGGCGAATGTCGTTACAAGGATAAGCCTTGTCCCATATGCAAGAAAACGGGACATATGGCTATATCATGCCCGGAGAAAGTGACGGTTTGTTACAACTGTTATCGAACGGGTCACAAGAAGTCGGAATGCCCGGAACTGGTTGAAAAGAAGAATGGGCAAGAATCAAAAAGTGAAGCCCCGAAAGCAAAGGCAAGATCTTTTCAACTAACTGCCGCAGAAGCAAAGGTTAAACCTGACGTGGTCTCAGGTATATTTGCTGTAAATTCAATTCCTGCACACGTGTTATTTGATACGGGTGCGAATAAATCCTTTGTTTCATATGGACTTATTCGACATCCTTCATTTATTCTAACAAAATTACCTGTGCCTTTAGAAGTAGAGATAGGTAATAACAAAAGCTTTATTGTTTGTGATGTATGTGAAAATTGTAAACTGAGCATCGACGATGAAGAATATTTGATAAATCTAATCCCTATGTCGATGGGAGAATTTCAAGTAGTCGTTGGGATGGATTGGCTATCTCGACACCATGCAAAGGTCGTGTGCTTCCGTAAAGAGATAAAACTAACATCTCCGAGCGGGAAACATGTCACCATTTATGGTGAAAAAGGAGGCAACCCCATAGTATGCTCAATGTTGAAAGCTCACAAGCTAATGAAGCGAGGATGCAAGGCATTCATAATATACGCTAATGAGCCCGAGAAAGAATCACGAACGATTGGAGATGTACCGGTAGTACGAGATTATGAAGATGTTTTTCCGGAAGATTTACCGGGGATACCGCCTGAACGGGAAGTAGAGTTCGGGATCGAATTGATTACGGGCGCGAAACCCGTAGCAAAAGCCCCGTACCGACTTGCACCGTCGGAACTACAAGAGTTGATGTCCCAAATCCAAGACCTGCTTGACAAGGGATTCATAAGGCCGAGTGTGTCTCCTTGGGGCGCACCGGTATTGTTCGTGAGGAAGAAAGACGGGAGCATGCGTATGTGTATTGATTACCGGGAGTTAAACAAACTCACGGTAAAGAACCGATACCCGCTCCCGAGGATAGATGATTTATTCGACCAACTACAAGGTGCGAATTGGTTTTCCAAAATTGACCTTAGATCGGGGTATCACCAACTAAAGGTCAAAGAAGAAGATGTGCCGAAGACGGCTTTCCGCACGAGATACGGACATTACGAATTCCTCGTGATGTCATTTGGGCTAACAAACGCACCCGCTGCTTTCATGGACCTCATGAACCGGGTTTGCAAGCCAATGTTGGATAAGTCGGTCATCGTGTTTATCGATGATATCCTGGTGTACTCGAAAAGTGAAGCTGAACACGCACACCACTTACAAGAAGTGTTAGAGACACTTAGGCGAGAGAAGTTATATGAAAAATTCTCTAAATGTGCCTTTTGGTTACGAGAGGTTCAATTTTTAGGCCATGTCATAAATGCCGACGGAGTATTGGTGGATCCGTCAAAGATAGAAGCAGTGTCAAAATGGAATCCCCCGAAGAACCCTTCAGAAATTAGAAGCTTTTTGGGGCTTGCGGGGTACTATAGGAGATTCATTCAAGATTTCTCTAAAATTGCGTCACCACTAACCAAGCTAACTCAAAAGAAAGCAAAGTTTATTTGGGGAATTGATCAAGAAAAAGCGTTTCAAACGCTAAAAGAAAAGCTAACCCAAGCTCCAGTACTGACATTGCCAGACGGAGTCGAAGACATGGTGGTTTATTCGGATGCTTCATTATCGGGGCTCGGTTGCGTGTTGATGCAACGGGGCAAGGTAATATCCTATGCCTCGAGACAATTGAAGATACACGAGAAGAAATATCCCACGCATGATCTCGAGTTGGCAGCGGTGGTATTTGCATTAAAAATATGGAGGCATTACTTGTATGGGGTAAAATGCACCATATTCACCGACCACAAGAGCTTGAAATACTTCTTCGATCAGAAGGAGTTAAATATGCGACAAAGGCGATGGTTGGAAACGGTGAAAGATTATGATTGTGAAATACATTATCACCCCGGAAAAGCAAATGTGGTGGCGGACGCTCTTAGCAGAAAAGCGGATTATGTCCCGATACGAGTACGATCAATGCAACTCGTGGTAACCTCGGGTATACTTGAACGAATTCGAGAGGCGCAATTAGAAGCAGTAAAAGAAGAGAATTGGAAGAAAGAAAAAATAATCGGTCAGTTGAAAGATTTGTCGGATGGGAATCACGGGTTGAAGACTCGATCCGGAAGGATATGGGTCCCACATACTTGTGGAGTAAAGGCGCTTCTACTTAACGAAGCTCATAAATCCCGTTATTCGATTCATCCGGGTGCAACCAAGATGTACAATGATTTGAAACAAAATTATTGGTGGCCCGGAATGAAGAGGGACGTGGCGAAATATGTGGAAAAATGCTTGACATGTTTTCAAGTCAAGGCGGAGCACTAGAAACCATACGGCAAACTTCAACCGTTAGAAATTCCGGTTTGGAAATGGGAACATATTACAATGGACCTGTTAACCAAGTTGCCTAAGACAAATCGTGGTTTTGATGCCATATGGGTAGTGGTGGATAGATTGACGAAAAGTGCTCACTTCATTCCGATTCGTGAGACTTATACGTCAGAAAAGATGTCAGAAGTTTATACCAATGAAATCATAGCACGTCATGGAGTGCCGGTGTCCATCGTGTCCGATAGGGATACCCGGTTTACTTCGAATTTTTGGCGAGATTTCCAAGAGCAAATGGGGACCAAATTGTTCATTAGCACTGCGTACCATCCTCAAACGGATGGACAAAGTGAAAGAACGATACAAACATTGGGGGACATGCTACGGGCGTGTATAATCGACTTTGGAGGCAGTTGGGATGTACACTTACCGTTAGTCGAGTTTTCATATAACAACAGTTACCAATCTAGTATTAAGATGGCACCATACGAAATGCTTTACGGTAGGAAGTGTCGAACCCCGGTATGTTGGGGTGAAGTGGGTCCACGTGAACTCGCCCACCAAGATATAGTACGAGCCACGAATGAAAAGATCGATAAAGTTCGGGCACACTTGAAAGCGGCTCAAGACAGGCAAAAGGCATATGTTGATAAAAGGAAAAGACCGATTGAATTCCAAGTTGGTGACATGGTCATGCTAAAAGTCTCCCCATGGAAAGGTGTTATTAGATTCAGAAAAAGGGGGAAGCTAAGCCCAAGGTTTATTGGACCTTTTAAAATTATCGGGAAAGTTGGCAAGGTAGCTTACCGCCTTGAATTACCGGAGGAGCTAAGTGGAATCCATGGCACGTTCCACGTGTCGCAATTAAGAAAGTGCCTAGCAGACGAAACGACCTATATCCATTACGATGATATCGAAGTGGATAATAGTCTGAATTACGCTGTGAGACCGTTGGAGATTCTAGATCGAAAAGTTAAACACTTACGAAATAGACAAATCGATCAAGTCAAAGTCAAATGGGAGCATAGGAAGGGTTCGGACACTACATGGGAGTCCGAAGAGGAGATGAGACGTCTTCACCCTACTTTATTTGGTACGTATTACGGTTTCGGGGACGAAACCCTTTTAAGGGGGGTGGACTTGTAACACCCCGAAAATATAAAACCTTAAACTGGAATTAGTAAGGTTTAAATAAACGAGAATTTACTAACTAGGAATTTTAACCTAATTAGTTAATAGTCTAGAAATAACCATAAAGTAGAGTTAAAATTCACTAAAATCAATGTTGATCAAGTGGAGGGGTTTAAGTTGTCAAAATTGAAACTTTAGTTCTAATAAACAAGTAAAACATAAACTTAATACCCCACTTGAAATCCCTGGTCGACCAGAACATCAGGGGCGACACCCACCTTCAACCAAACCTAGAATTCTACTAAAATCCACAAAATTGAAGGAGCAAATCTGGTCCAAACGAAAATCCGAGCATAGAATCGTGATCCTCATCACAAGAGGATTACAAGGTATGTAAAATTTAAGGATTTCTCTCAACTTGAAATTTTAAGGAATTGGGAAAAATCTGGAATTAGGGTTGCATGTGTATGTTATGAAGATTGAGGAATAACTATAGTGTCTAAGGACAAACCCTAGATCAATAGAAGTTGAAATCATAAGGAATTTTGGGTAAATCCATAATCACCATGGTAGGTGATTAGTGGGTCATGTGTATTTGGATGAACACTAGAAAGTAGATTTTAATCTAGTGTAAATTAGCAATCTGGAAGTGATTTCAGCAATTAGAAGCTAACATTCATGTAAATTGGTTGATTTATATGAAAATAGGGTTAAATGATAAACTAATGAGGTGATGTTAATCATGTAAAAATCTGCTTGTGAAGTGTTTGTTGAAATGCCTCTATGGAGGCTTAAAGACTGAAATTTTGAGTCAAACGCATAATCATGATGTTTGGTGTATTATGCGAATTATGATTTGAAAATAGAGTTCTAAAACGTGTCTTGAATTGAACTCTATAGGACAAGATACCGGAACGTCGAGTGGACAAGCCGGTGGTGACTCACGGTTGAAGGGCGTGCGCTAAGGTATGTAACTTGATCCGTTACATTTAGTAGTTTTTGATGATTGTATATACGTATTTGAATTTTAGTACGAACATGGTTGGAATTAAGCAGAGAGGTACTATATTAAAATATTTGTCAAACTTGGTTGGAACTCGATGGTAGTCGTCATATGGGAGGATTCTCTAGACGAGCCAACGGGTCGAATAAGCATGTAAAGCATGGTTAATGTTTTGGAGTATGATGATTTGCTCTTTGATATTGGTTTAGGTATAATATGTTGGAAATATGAGAATTTGATGCAACGGTTTCTTAGAAAAGCGGAGTCCGAGAAATTGGTTTGAGTAAGATAAACAAACCAAACAAAAACATAATTTTCCAGGAACCACCGTAAATTACGGTAATACCGTAATTTACGGTAGAGGTCATGTGTCTTACGGTGGTTTCCCACTGGTTTACGGTGGACCAAGGACTTCCAGCACTTACCGTAAATTACGGTAACACCGTAATTTACGGTGGGACCTGAAATCTTCTATTTCCCTTTATTTTTAATTGATGATTGAATCTTATGATTAAGTCTTATATGTTTAAGTCAAAACTAATATTTTATTGGTTTTTGACCCTAGGTAACTAGATGGACTTTACGGACTGAGGTCAAGCAACGTTAAAGAACCGAACACAACTCATGAAGCTTCCGCTATGTTTTAAATCTTTTGTAGTTCTTGTGTGTGGGTTGTAAACACATGTTTTGAATATCTTTTAAAATGTTCCAACTTAGTTATTAGTGACTAAGTTTGATGTAAATTATAAACTTTAATATGAAAGTCAGGTTTTGTAAACAATATTTTACTAGAAATGGTACAAACTATTATAAATATCAAGGGTAAAATTTAGGGTGTTACAATTATTCAATTATTTCAATTTCAATTCCACTAGATTTATTTGAAACATTCAGACTTACTTCATTTGAATTAAAGCATGGTGAAACTCATTTCATTCACCGCTACTATTTTCAATTACTACGACACCTTGTGGTGGCGTTTCTTTAATTTGAAGCTTGAGCTATTCTTATTTTCACTCCTGATGAACGAATTTTAATTTCTGCCGGTTCATTATCTTAAACTGTCTTAATACAATTATGTGTTAAGATAAGAGTACACAAATTCATATCATATTCCGGTGTACCTCTTAACGTTTCTTTCATCATTTATCGAAAATTCTATAATATTTATTTGGAAATCTTATTCGAAATGAATATCCAAACTTACTTCATTAAAGGTTTCAATTTATTACACGGTGAAATTGTTTGGTCACCATAATTATTGAATTATTTCAATCATTACGACACCTTGCGGCGTCGTTATAATTTCGTAGCTTGGGCTAATCATAAGCATACGAATCATTCAAAACCACGTATGTATTTCGTTTGACTCATCATTTGAAAGTAGTCTTGATACAATTATGTATTAAGACAATGATACACTAAACTCTATTGTATTTCGGTGTATCCTTGCAATACATGTCAACACATTGATTTTCTTTTGTTATGATTCGATAGTTGACAATCATTTTCGTGCTTCTATTTCATTTTGAACTTGTTGATTCTGAGTCTTCTTCAGTTGCCAATCAAAGTAAGCTTTCTTTTGACAAAAGAATTTTTATTGATTCTAAAAGTTCTTCACATTCATTCTAAATATCTATTTGATCATATATCTGTTGGCTTGAACCTAATCACATTGGAAATTATATCATTTCATCTCATTCGTTTGACATCGATTTCTTGAAATAGTTCAGTTGAACCATTGAGTCCTATTTATTGTATAACTCGTTTGATATTCAATTCTGTGTCATATACCTTAATATTGTTTTTATTAACTAGAATATGACATAAGTTTAAAAGAAATATCGTAACCCAAATCTCGAGGACGAGATTTTTATTAAGGTGGGGAGAATGTAACAACCCTCATTAAAAGTCCTATTTATATTATTATTTTATTCAATAGGAAATCCTAATTGAGACACCCAAGTGATTCTACGCAAACCCTACAAATTTCAGAATCATCAGAATCAGGATCAGGGCCCCTAAAACTCAGGGGGGGCATTCCCTACTCAACGATTATCCTTATAACTTATTATAAAAATCGAATTTAATCAAATCGTCGAGTCACCTGCACTTCAAACACACGTGGCAACAATATAGGAAAATGTGACCCTTACGGACCGTAAGGGTTTATGCTTACGGTCCGTAAGCTAAGGCAAATTTTGGGTATAAATAGCAGGCTTTGGGACTGGCTTCTGTGCGTTCGTTCGACGATAAAATTCGACTCTGGCACGGAGTTATCGTCCAAATACTCACAATTAACACACACAAATCACTAATTAGTATAGCGGGGTGCTGCAGAACAGGGTATTAACTCGATCGCTGATACGATTCAATGTCCGATCGATTAAACTATCCAACGATTGTTTAAGTGCCGCTCAAATTGAGTTTATACTTTGTTATTCATCGTGATTTCGACTTGAATGTTTGAGTGTTGTTCGAACTCAGACTATACTCTGTCATTCGTTGTGAATCCGCTGAATTGTTAAGTATTGCACTTTGTCATTCGTTGTGAGGGTTTTATCTCGTGAGTTATCGTAAATGCTGTATTAGTTACTTACCTAGTTTGTATGCACTAGGTTACAAGGCTAATCAGTAGGCTAGTCTCTGCTCAAATTAAATCTGCAATATATCAAGGCTTATCTGTAGACTAAACTTTGCCCGTAGAAATCTGCAATGTGAGTTCATTTCTCTTTTCTCACCGTTTGTGAGTCCACTCTATTTTCTCACAGTTTTATCACCTTTTTGTGATACAATTATATTTACAAAGGCTTTCCAGAATCCTAAATGTTTACCAGTTATACTTACAGTGATTAAGTTTTTATATTAACTGCCAGTATGAAAGGTTTTATACATTATTTGATTCTCGTTATTATTTGCCAGAAAGTTAGTCAATATTAGCATGACCACAATCACAGTGGGAATTATGCCCAGTAGCTATAGTCAATAACTAATATTATTTTAACATTAAATCATTAATTAATTTAATGTATGTTTGAGATAAATTTAAATGGTGTATACCATAATAAAATAGTCAATTATAATATATTCTACTATACGAAGATTATATTTGATAAGTTATAGTAGTTGACATAAAATGATATATGTTATTTTCTGGATTAAATGGTTTTATGCCATAAGTAAAATATTTGACAAAGAAATGTCACGGGACACAATTAAGTCCTGAGTCATTAGTTGAGAGAATGATCAACAGTGACATGACCAAAAGCACTAGTTGAGAGAATGATCAACAGTGTTATAGAATCACTAGTTGAAAAAATGATCAACAGTGATATGACTAGAATTATAAAATCACTAGTTGAAAGAATGATCAACAGTGATATGACCAGAATTATAGAATCACTAGTTGAAAAAAATGATCAACAGTGATATGACCAGAATTATAGAATCACTAGTTGAAAGAATGATCAACAGTGATATGACCAGAATTATAGAATCACTAGTTGAAAAAAATGATCAACAGTGATATGACCAGAATTATAGAATCATTAGTTGAAAGAATGATCAACAATGATATGATTAAAGTCACAGGAATCGCCTAGTGACAGATAAATTGGATAATAGTAAATTATAATTACTTGATAAATTCACTATTGGATGAAAGTGAGCCAATGAGTGATATGATTACTGTCACATCGGAACTGCCACCATGTGGTAAATACTGATTGAGTTGGGTAAATATAAATAGATATAAAAACCTTAATACTGTAAGGTATAACAAGATATTTTATAAAAATGGAATGAATTCACTCAGTATTTTCACTGACAAAACCTTTTTCAAACATATTTCAGGTAATTACAGTAGCATGAAGTAAGAGTTGGATATGGCACTGAAAGGCTTCAAGAAGTGGCTTATTTTATTAAATCAAATTAAGAAATATTGTTTTATGTAAACAAATTTATCTTATTAAAGCTACCTTTATAAAACAGGGGTTTATCCCATTTATTTAATAAATAAAATCCGGTGTTTTTAAACTCTGATATTTTTCCTAACTCACGGTCCTGATGAAATTTCCGCTGCAATATTTTATAAAATTAATCACCGGTACCACGGGCTGTTCGCGACTCCCGGTTCCGTCCAGGGTGGGTCGGGGGTCGTGACATTACATACGTCCTAGCTCTTCGCCCTGGGGAGCTCCAGTCTTGTTTGTGAAGAAGAAAGACAGTACCTTTAGAATGTATATTGACTATCGCGAACTTAACAAGGTGGCCGTGAAGAATCGTTATCCTCTTCCACGTATTGACGACTTGTTCGACCAGTTGCAAGGGTCGAGCTATTACTCTAAGATTGATTTGAGATCGAGATACCATCAGCTAAGAGTCCGAGAGGAGGACGTCTCCAAAACAGCATTCGGAACTCGTTACGGCCATTACGAGTTTCTGGTTATGCCTTTCGGATTGACGAATGCACCAGCGGTCTTCATGGATCTCATGAACCGAGTGTGCAAGCCTTACCTGGATAAATTTGTCATAGTCTTCATCGACGACATCCTGATCTATTCTAAGAGTCAGGAGGAACACGAGCAGCATCTACGACTTATGCTGGAACTCCTTCGAGCAGAGCAACTGTATGCCAAATTTTCGAAGTGTGACTTCTGGCTTCGCGAAGTCCACTTTCTAGGCCATGTGGTAAACAAGGATGGAATCTATGTGGGTCCATCTAAGGTTGACTCGATCAAGAACTGGCCTGCACCCCGTACACCGACAGAAATCCGCCAATTCTTGGGTTTGGCGGGATATTACAGAAGGTTTATCAAAGATTTCTCCAAGATTGCGCAACCTCTCACTTCACTTGTCACACCCTGACTTTTGCGGAAGCGTGATTATGGTGTGACTTACTTGTTATCATTGCATTCAACCATATCAAACAACTATATGATAAAACCAAAGATTTGTCATCCAAAAAAAGAGTTAAAAACATAATAACATTGTCTAAAACGTAGACTTCAAATTTAAGTTTTACAAACCATATGAATTGTGTAAAAGTTCGCTAAGGACTCGTCAAAAGATATTAGTTGTAATCAAAGTTTGGAAGACATGTCTCGTCCAGGATTAAGACACGCTAGCCAAACCCCAAGACCATGGATGACATCTTTATACTTAACATGACTTGAAACTCCAACGCCCGCCAGATCCATACTTAATTTCCTGAAATACATGTAGTTTGAAAACATCAACAAAAGTTGAGCGAGTTCATGTGTAGTGAGTCTGTATAAATCGTTAATGTGTCTGCATAAATCGTTAATGTGTCTGTACAATTGTATGTCATTGGTATGTAGCAATAAGGAAAAGAAAAGTAGATCAATTAATGTGTAGCTAATACATTAATAAGTGACATGGCCTAGGAAGCACTCAAACATGTAACGCGTATTTTGTACCGGTCCTTCCGGCGGAACGACATAGTCACCACATGTAGCCACACGCTGGCCCATGTGTGGGGCTCGCAACACCCAATAGATCTATCACTCATGCCTCTCGGTCCTTATAAAAGGATTAATGGTCTTACGATAATAGCCTATCCATTCACGTGATCTAGAAGTAAATTCCCTAGCTAAACATACCATGTAAATAAATGTCTGTAAATGTCTGTAAATGTCTGAAAAAGTCTGTAATGTCTGTAAATGTCTGAAAAAGTCTGTACTAATTGTAACATGTATTTCACCCCCGAAGTATAAAACTGAAAACTGTTAAGAGAAAAGGGGGACATGAACTCACAGTATTGCGTCTTCGGTACTCGTAACCCAAATCTCCTCAGCAAACACGACCACCTACAAAGGTCTAACGTCTATTAGACGAACGGGTCGTGCCTTGTCTTAGTATTGATTAGTGCCTTTGAGTTACGTTTTAAAGTGTCTTCAATATTTTAGTAATAATACTTCTCATACTTGTGTATTCGTATTTCCTTCCCAAGGATGGGATATTTTACATATGTCTATTCGTATTGGAATTATATTTTTAAGTCCCATTTTAGAGAATACATATTTAACCATATTCCTGTATGAAACCAACGTCCGATACTCGGTATTTCGTTATAAAAATTATGGCGAGTTTTATGCTTGGAAAACATAGTCTATAATATACTAGTAAACACTTGTCCAGAAAATATTTATTAAGTGTTAGGATTTTCGGAGAATTTCGCCATAGTCTCCTTTGTAAATGCAGGCGTCCATGCTTAATAGCATATCATTAAATATCCCGTAGAGTGTTCTCAATAATCAAACCGACATTTAGACCTACAAGGCATTACTTACGTTATTTCAGCTTCGTTACCCAAAACTGGACTGTTTTCGAGGGTTTTTATAAAATAGTTAACCTTTTTCAAATATTCTCAAATTTTTACAGAGTGTCATATATAATCCAAAATTTATTTTGTAAAAATATCAGGGCTCAGTTCCCTACCAATATTATATAAAAATTCGTTTATCCGACTGCAATCAGATTTGTTGCTTTCTGATTGCAGTCTACGGAAAAATTCACTAAAAATTATTCGTAACTCCGATTGATGAAATTCTAGTGGGGTAAGTACAAATACATCGGTGGTCATTTACAGTAAAAATTTCATGATCTAACTCTACACAGGTTTCAGGTTATGACTCCGTATACAACACACTTTTTCAGCAGAAAAATCGCAGCTTGAGCTGCTGTTACAAAATGGTACTTTAAAAATAGTAAACGAAGTCTAAAAATTATGATTCCAGTGCCATTAGAACCGTATTTCACAGTACATAAACCTAGGCTTCAGAAATTACATTTTTCATTCAGGTAAGGTTCTGTTACTGTCAGTTAAAGTCTGCTAAAAGTTCAAGTCAGCAGGCTGTTTCGGAGTGTAATGCTACTAAAACGCGTCAACTATTGTTCTAACGACGGATTTTTGAGAAAACAATGATCAAACAGGCTTTGATGATGATCCATCTATCTTTCATTACCATGCAACACAAAATCAAACTTGATTTATACACATATCTTCTCTTAATCTCATTTGTTCGTCTTATGTTCATGATTTTATGTTATGTTCGTTTAGTGTCTTATATTTTCGGCCATTAAACCATATATTAACCATCATAAACAAGATCAAGAGGATGATTAGAGACACTTACTAATAGCCCAAGGCTAGGGAAGAAACAAGTTGCAAATGAGGTGAAACGAAGAAGTCTAGAAGGGTTCTTGCACTTCCGAAAGCACCGAGCTTCCTTGTATGATATCTTGCACCCTTGTAAGTATGAAAAATGGCTAGATAAAACTTGATGGAGTGGCTATGGTTGTGATAGTGTTCAGCCGAGACCAAGCAAGAAGAAAAGAAGGTTTGTGATATTTTTAAGGTGTTGAAGGAAGTGAAAGCATGTGCATGTTGCAAGACCCAAAATGTGCTTTGACTCCAATGTCTACAAGATTCCAAGCATGGTCACATGTTGGGGGAATATTTGTGGAGCTCAAGACATGGGGTGTGGGATGTCTTGTTGACCGAAAATTTGGTTAGGGGTGGGGTAATTTGTAAAGTTTGTGGGTAAATAAATTAATTAGTGGGAGTTTTAATGTTATGTCTAGTGTTTAGCGGGTACCGGGTATTTTGTAAGGTGTTATAGTGTACGGGGGCCATGACTAGCCAAGAAATAATTAAACAAATGTGTTTGACAAATTTTACTGTTCCGGGTAAGGTCCGGTTGTACGGTTGGATACTGATTCGTTAAAGTGCTGAATAAAGCTTTAAAGTGACATTTATTAATTTTTAGTGACACATTAAATTACCAACACTTTGGAAAGTGTCTAGGACTATTCTGCCATGTTTTTGCATTTTACCAACTTTGTTAAATACTGGATTTGTATTTAGTGCAGAATTTTGTATTTAAAGTATGTTTTAGGCACTTCCAGGCACTATAACTATCACCTAGTGACACAGTTTTATGATCCTCACCTCCCTACACTCACTACTAGTGTAGTACTTTATTCCAGGCTCATACTGGCCTCAAAAATATTGTTCGTATAGGTGCTGGCATTGTCAGCATATTTACTGGGTTATCCGATCAGTGTGCTAACTGTGCTTTTGTGCATCAAGGTTGTCACTAATGTTTGTGTGTAAATAATAGAGTGACAGTAATAAAATGTGATGCATGAGTGTGTATGTACCAGAAATCAGAAAGCAGTTAAACCACAATTGTAAGCAAGCACAGTAATTAAGCATTAATTAAATATTAATTAATTGTACGGATACCTGGTTTTGTGAGGGTTGTCACATCATTGACTCAGAAATGTGTCACCTATCGTTGGGATGCTGCACAGGAGTCCGCATTTCAGCACTTAAAAGATAGACTTTGTAGCGCGCCTATCCTCTCCTTGCCCGAAGGCACAGATGATTTTGTGGTTTATTGCGACGCTTCCATCCAAGGACTTGGTTGCGTGTTGATGCAACGTGACAAGGTCATTGCCTACGCATCGCGCCAACTTAAAGTTCACGAAAGGAACTACACTACGCACGACCTGGAATTGGGAGCAGTTGTTTTCGCACTTAAGATATGGAGACATTACCTGTACGGTACCAAGTGCACCATTTACACCGATCACAGGAGTCTCGAGCATATCTTCAAGCAAAAGGAATTAAACATGCGACAACGCCGATGGGTCGAGCTCTTAAATGATTACGAATGCGCAATCAAGTATCATCCAGGCAAGGCCAATGTTGTGGCCGACGCCCTCAGCCGAAAGGATACTATACCTAAGCGTGTACGTGCGTTACAGCTTACCATCCAATCTAACCTTCCCGCTCAGATTCACGATGCTCAGGTTGAAGCATTGAAAACAGAGAACATCAGGGTTGAGTCCTTACGAGGATCGAGGCAGCGGCTAGAACAAAAGGAAGACGGCGCCTACTATGTAAACGGACGCATCTGGGTTCCACTTTATGGCAACCTACGTGAGCTTGTGATGGATGAAGCACATAAGTCTCGTTATTCAGTACATCCTGGTTCGGATAAAATGTACCACGACCTCAAGACTACGTATTGGTGGCCTGGCATGAAAGCCCACATAGCAACCTACGTCAGTAAGTGCTTGACTTGTGCGAGAGTCAAGACTGAATATCAGAAACCATCAGGCCTACTTCAACAACCAGAGATACCTAAATGGAAATGGGAGCAAATTTCCATGGATTTCGTTACTGGCCTGCCCAGATCTCAACGCGGAAACGATACCATTTGGGTAATCGTGGATCAACTGACCAAGTCTGCACTTTTTCTGGCAATCAAAGAAACGGATAAGTTTTCTACTTTAGCAGACATCTACCTAAAAGAAGTGGTATCAAGGCACGGAGTGCCAACCTCCATCATTTCTGATCGTGACGTGTGTTTTACTTCTAAACTACGGCAAGCCATGCACAAGTCTTTTGGCTCACGTTTAGATATGAGCACCGCTTACCACCCACAGACGGATGGGCAATCTGAACGCACCATCCAGACCCTTGAAGAGATGCTTAGGGCATGCGTAATCGACTTTGGTAATGGCTGGGAAAAGCATCTCCCGTTAGTGGAGTTTTCATATAACAACAGTTACCACACCAGCATCCAAGCCGCTCCGTTTGAGGCATTGTACGGACGGAAGTGCCGATCACCTCTCTGTTGGGCAGAAGTTGGTGACAGCCAACTCACTGGCCCAGAACTTGTGGTAGATACCACCGAGAAGATTGCCCAGATACGGCAACGTATGGCGGCAGCTCGTGACCGTCAGAAAAGCTATGCTAATAAGCGAAGGAAGCCACTCGAGTTCCAGGTTGGGGATCGAGTGCTACTCAAAGTCTCACCTTGGAAAGGTGTAGTTCATTTTGGCAAAAGAGGCAAACTCAACCCACGATACGTTGGACCCTTTGAAATCATTGAGAAAATTGGCAAGGTGGCCTACAGGTTGAATCTACCTGAAGAACTCAGTGGAGTTCACAACGTATTCCACGTGTCAAATCTGAAGAAGTGTCTGTTAGACGAGACCCTCATAGTTCCCCTCAAGGAGCTCACTATCGACGACCAGCTGCGATTCGTCGAAGAACCAGTAGAGATTACTGATCGAGATGTTAAGATTCTCAAGCGTACCAGGATACCTGTCGTCCGAGTTCGTTGGGATTCCCGTCGTGGCCCAAAGTATACCTGGGAACGAGAAGACCAAATGAAACTCAAGTATCCCCAGCTGTTTAAGAAAAGTGCAACCACTACTGAGGCTGAAGCTACTGCAGAATTTCGGGACGAAATTCCAAATCAACGGGGGGATGATGTGACACCCCAGGAAAACCAGGAAACCAACGCAACTTAACTAGCTTCCTCAGTAACCACGAGATAAATTTCGGGACGAAATTCTCTTAACAGGGGGAGAATGTGACAACCCTCAAATTTACATGTAACCGTACAATCTATTAATGTTAATTAAAGTACTTGATGACTGTGCTGAATCATTTAACTGCTTTCTGATTACTGTGTTATACTTACATGTGCTTGTTAACATAATAGTCTTGTGCAGAAAAGTTATTAAATAGTCCGGTATGCTTTCCTCAGTGTTGAGAAATAAAATGTCACTAAAAATATTATAAAAGACACGTTACGGATTAATTAAGCACTTTAACGGAACAACACCGAACCGAACAACCGGTCTTTACCTGGAACACAGAAATATTGTCAAACACATTGTTTTTATTTCTCTGATCTAGTTATGGTCCCCGAGCACTATAACACGTTACATAATACATGTAACACACTACACATTAGACTTTACATCTTAACCCCTAAGTAATCACCTACTTACCGTCTAATTTACATTTAACCCCCCCCCCCCTTGTGCCATAACCGGCCCCTAGTGGCCCCTACCTCCAAGATTACTCCAATCTTCTAAATATCTCCTAAATATTCTAAATCTTTCCAAGATCCTTCCATTTAATTTGACTAGATGTTGTAGTGTACTTACCCTACACATTAACCATTGGACAATTGGAACTTGGTGATTATAAGTAAACTCTAGAGCACCATCTTCACCAACACACTTCCTTTCTCCCTCCCCACACTAAGCTCGGCCGAAACCCCCTTCATCACCACCATTGTTTCCGATTTTTAAACAAGCAATCCAAGTGTACTTCTAGGTGCTACAAGGCGTTCAACGAAGCTCGGTGTGTTCGGAAGTTGAAGGACCTCTCTCGTTTTATTTTATCCACCACTTTTCTACACTCGAACTCCCCTAGCCTTGTGCTAGTGGTAAGCACTTAGATCCTTGCATTTTACATGATTGTTAAGTGGTTAATGATGTTTAAAGATCAAAAAGATAGGAACTCTAAAGAACCATAAACAAAGTCTTGAACAATCAACTAACTTTGTGATGAAGTGATGTTAATATGAAGATTGGTTTGATTCTTGTTGATTACTTGGTGATTTACTGGTTAATATTGATGTTTGATGTTGTTGTGATCACTAAACATGTTAACGGAATCAATCGAACATGCGTTAGAAGATAGGGTACTAAAACAGAAAGCTGGTTGGTGTTTACAGCCAACTTCAGTTGGCTGTAACCAGACCGTAACTTAACGAAAAAGGTATTTTCTGAAGTCTAGATTTATGTATTATGAAATACGGTTCTAATGGAACCGGAATCAAAATTTTTGGACTTCGTTTACTAATTTTAAAGACCCGTTTTGTAACAGCAACTAAAGCTGAGTTTTTACAGCAGTAAATGGGTGTTATATTTATAGTCATAACTTGAAACCTGAGTAGAACTAGGTCATGAAATTTGTACTGTAAATGACCACCGTTGTATTTGTAATTCTCCCACTGAAATTTCGTGAATCGGACTTACGAGGAATTTTAAATAAATTATTCCGTGGACTGCAGTCAGAAAAAGATGAATCTGACTTCAGTCCGGAAAATGATTTTTTATAAAATATTGGTGATGAATTGGATCCCGAGATTTTTACACAATAATATTTGGATCGTTTAAGACCTTCTGTAAAAAGTTGGGAATTTTTGGAACAAGTTAACTATTTTATTAAAATCCCCGAAAAAAATCCCCGAAAACAGCCCAGTGTTGAATATATAAGCTGAAACGACATAAGTAGTAATTTGTGTGTCTAAATGTCGGGTAGGTTATCTGAGAATGATCTAACATGTTATATGTGTTATGTGCATTATCGTATGTTTGTTTATGAGTGGGGAATGGACGGGAAGTTTATATGGGCATGAACCGTTAAAGTGATGCATGTTATGTGATAGATACGTGTAGGAACTTTGTGCTCTATTTGAAAACCACTAAATGACTAACTGGTAAATTATACTAGGACGTGATTGACCGACCTTGACTGTTAGCTATTTTTGAGAGTCAAACCGAGCAACCGAGGTGAGTTCACACCCTTACTAAGGCATGGGATTCCCGGTGGTTGGGAATGGCATTGAATAACTACTTATACTATCAACACTACTAGACTACTTACTACTATCCTCGGATTGGGAAGGGCACTTACGTAAAAACTACGTATACTCATACTTACTACTGTCCTCGGATTGGGAAGGGCACTTACGTAAAACCTACGTAAACTCATACTTACTACTGTCCTCGGATTGGGAAGGGCACTTACGTAAAACCTACGTAAACTCATACTTACTACCGTCCTCGGATTGGGAAGGACACTTACGTAAAACCTACGTAAACTCATACTTACCACTGTCCTCGGATTGGGAAGGACACTTATGGATACGACTAGTCTAGTAACATACAAAATAGGAAGCCCCCACTAAATATCGTAAAGGTTTGGGAATCAAGGATAATGGGTAATACATGGTTATGAAACGAACTTATGATTTCTGATATGAACTCATTAACTGAACAATCAACTGTGAACTCGGTCAACTTTGTTGTTGATTTGTTGTTACATGCCTTGCAAGTCGTTAGGTACTTATGGAGCTTGCGCGAGGAGGAGGTCGTTGTGGAATAGGGACTGTTATGTCCCGTGCCTAATAAATAAACTTTATGAACTTATGTTTGGTCGTTAAACTTATGAACTATGAACTTATGTTTTGGATTTATGTCTTATGCTTCCGCTATTAACTTAAACTCGGTTACTGTCTTTTGGTCACCAATTGTATTGGGGTTGGTTTATTTACTTAATTACGTTGTTCAATATGATTGGTGGCTCGATCCTGGTCATGTCACGCCTCTAAGCGGTGATGCTCCGCATGGTGGATTTTGGGGGTGTGACAGTAAATAATCTCCAACCACTCTCTGTTTTAAATGTCTTCGGTGTACAGTAACAAATGTTACATCAAGTGCAGTTAAGCAAGGGGAGTAGGGGACAAAAAAATTCAATCAACTTTGTGAGTGATATTTCCCCAAAGCTTAAAAGCCCTCACGAAGCCCATAAGCTTAAACAAAAGTGGAATGTCCATAATTAGGTGTGTGTAATCATATTTTCAAAGATGCATCTACTTAAAACTAGAGGTAGCTATATAACCGGGTATAAAAAAACCCGGTTCCGGGTATTTATAAAACCCGGTTCCGGGTATTTATAAAAACCGGGTTTCGGGTATAAAAAAACCCGGTTCCAGGTTCGGGTTTTAGATCAAATATGAATACCTGGTCCCTACCCTATGGGTAGGGTCGGATATAGAAAACCCGGTTTTTAAAATACCCGGTTCCGGGTTTTTTTTCCGGGTTCGGGTTTTTTGTGCACCACTACTAACCAGTCTTTAAAGAATCCAGATTCTTGAACCATGAAGCAAAATGGAGAACCCCTTTCATATCCAAAATCATCTACATTTAGGGCCATGTGCGGTTTGCCCATGTTAATAAATTTTCAGATACATTAGAACTGGGCTCTAAGATAGGCCCAATACAAGATCAAATATATTGACAAGTTAAGTGGGCCAGACGGGTAAAACCGGTCCAAAAACGATTTGCTAATTGTCGAGGTCCTTTTTTCATCAATAATAGTTGCTATCATAATTATCTACATATACAATTCCAAGTTAAAGGAATAGTGCCAGAAAAAAATTTCCAAGTTAAAGAAATAGTGCTAAGCATCTTGCCTGGCACTTCCCTGTTTAACCAACTCATTTTTAATTTAATTTTATTCACAGTTTAAAATTACGTTTTCGTCCTTCGTTTAAAATTTACATATACAATTCCAAGTTAAAGGAATAGTGCCAGGCAAAATTCCAAGTTAAAGGAATAGTGCCAGACAACTTGCCTGGCACTTCCCTATTGGACCAACCTATTTTTAATTTTATTTTATTCCCAATTTAAAATTACATTTTCGTCCTTCGTTTAAAATTACGGTTTTGCCCCTAGTAAAAAAATAAAATTATAATTTTGCCCCTAGCTAAAATTACGTTTTCGCCCCCAGCTCAAAATAAAATTATAATTTTGCCCTTAGCTCAAAATTACGCTTTTGCCCTCGATACAAAAACTCATTTTTTATTTTGTTCCCAGTTTAAAATTACGGTTTCGCTCTCCGTTTAAAATTACGTTTTTGCCCCCAGTTCAAAATAAAATGTTGTTTTTTCCTCTAGCTCAAAATTATGATTCTGCCCTCAGCTTAAAATTACGTTTTTGTCTACAGTTCAAAATAAAATTATGTTTTTCCCCTAACTCAAAATTATTAGCTGCCTGTCACTTCCCAATTGGACCAACTCATTTTTTATATAATTTTATTCTCAGTTTAAAATTACGCTTTCCTCTTGCGTTTAAAATTACGTTTTTGCCCCCAGCTCAGATTAAAATTATAATTTTGCCCTAGCTCAAAATACGCCTTTGCCCTCGATTCAAAAACTCTTTTTTAATTTTGTTCCCAGTTTAAAATTACGGTTTCGGCCTCTGTTTAAAATTACGTTTTTGCCCCCAGTTAAAAATAAAATGTTGTTTTTTCCTCTAGCTCAAAATTACGATTTTGCCCTTAGCTCAAAATTACGTTTTTTCCCACAGTTCAAAATAAAATTATGTTTTCCCCACTAGCTCAAAATTATGATTTTGCTCTCAGTTTAAAAACATGATTTCGCCTCCTGTTCAAAATATAATTCCAATTTTGCCCTCTGTACAGACATATATGTTATGAGAGAGAAATATTTGCCTTATTGCCCCGCAACGCGGTCGGGGCAAAAACTACTTTCCTACATATACAAATACAAGTGAGGGGAATAGTGTCACGCAGCTGCGTGGCACTTCCCTATTAGACCAAACATTTTATCATTTTATATTCGTTTTAAAATTACGGTTTCGTCCTTTATTTAAAATAAGATTACGTTTTTGCCCTCACTTCAAAATAAAATTATCCGTCCTTTATTTAAAATAAGATTACGTTTTTGCCCTCACTTCAAAATAAAATTATGCTTTTCTCCCTCACTCAAAATTACGAATTTGCCCTCGGTTCAAAATTATGATTTTATCCCCATATTACAATTACAATTTTGGTCCCAGTTCAAAATAAATTTTTGCTTTTGCCCCAAACTAAAAATGACGATTTCGCATTTTTGCCCCGTTTCAAAAAATATGATTTTGCCTTCAGTTTAAAATTATGTTTTTGTCCGGTTCAAAATAAAAGTATGCTTTTGCCCCTAATTCAAAATTACGATTTTGCCCTCAGTTCAAAATTTTGATTTTGCCCCGGTTCAAATTAAAAATATTGTTTTGTCCTCAGCTTAAAATTACGATTTTGTCCTTAGTGCAAAGTTATATTACGATTTTGTATCTGGTTCAAATTTATAGTATTGCCATCACTTTAACTTTTGGCAAATTACGATTTTACTAAGGGTGAGCAAGTTTAGGTCCGGACCGAAAATAACCGAGAACCGAACCGAAAATATACCTAACCCGACCCGAACCCAAGTACCTAGGTATTTAGATCGGTTCCAATTTTTCATATAAAATAGGGTCGGGTCGGTTTTCGGTTCTTTTCATAGTGAAACCCGACTTGGACTTATGGACCGGAACCGACCCTATATCTAGGGTAGTGAATCGGTTATGTATTTTATGTTTGATCGGTTCTCGGGTCGGGTAATGGTCGGGTAGGGTCGGGTTTTTCCTTTTGCTCACCCCTAGATTTTACCCAAGTCAATAAATACAACTTTGCCCTCAGTTCAAATTACAGTATTGCTATCGTTTTAATTTTTTTAGCAAAACTATAAAAGTGTTTTTTTAATTGGTTGACTCGATTTAGTTTTTTCCATGTCAAGGAGCTGCCTAACACTCGCTCATTAATCCTGACAAACTACAGTTTTGCTCTGAGCTCAGAACTACAGTCTTGTCATCGTTTTAGTTTTTTTTTCCTAACAAAACTATAATAATGTTTTCTTAATTAATTGAGAATTATTCGGCCATCGCCCCGCAACGCGGGCGGGACATTAACTAGTTTACTACATATACATTTACAACTTGAGGGAATAGTGTCAGGCAGCTTGCCTAACACTTCCTTATTGGACCAGCCAATTTTTAATTTAATTTTATTCCCAGTTTAAAATTACGCTTTCGTCCTTTGTTTAAAATTACGTTTTTGCCCCCAGCTCAAAATAAAATTATAATTTTGCCCCTAGCTTAAATTACACTTTTGCCCTCGGTTCAAAAACTCACTTTTAATTTTGTTCCCAATTTAAAATTACGGTTTCGCCCTCCGTTTAAAATTACGTTTTTGCCCCCGGTTCAAAATTTGCCTGGCACTTCCCTATTGGACCAGCCCATTTTTAATTTAATTTTATTCTCAGTTTAAAATTACGCTTTCGTCCTTTGTTTAAAATTACGTTTTTGCCCCAGCTCAAAATAAAATTATAATTTTGCCGCTAGCTTAAAATTACGCTTTTGCCCTCGGTTAAAAAACTCACTTTTAATTTTGTTCCCAGTTTAAAATTACGGTTTCGCCCTCCATTTAAAATTACGTTTTTGCCCCCAGCTCAAAATAAAATGTTGTTTTTTCCTCTAGCTCAAAATTAAGATTATGCCCTCAGCTCAAAATTACGCTTTTGCCCACAGTTCAAAATGAAATTATGCTTTTCTCCCTAGCTCAAAATTATGATTTTGCTCTCAGTTTAAAATTATGATTTCGCCTCCAGTTCAAAATATAATTACGATTTTGCCCTCTGTACAGACATACATGTTATGAAAGAGAAATATTCGTCTATTTGCGCCGCAACGCGGGCGGGGCAAAAACTAGTTTCATACAATTGATCATATATATGGGTTCATCAACATTGCAACGAAAATTAATTATTACATAGCGCTAAGATGAAAATAAAAATAAGGATTTTTGTTAACTTTCCTTGCTTTTGGTTAACATTTCATTTGTTAGTTAACCTAACCAGTGGCATAACCGACCTGAACCGAAACCGGTTTGTAACTAATTCCGTACAAACCGGTTCGGTTTGGTGTACAAACCATAGGTTTAGGAACGCTTCTCCTTCTCCACGCCAAAAACCAAAGCGAACCAGTAAAAAAACCGGTCCATTTATTTGAAAAAGGTTATTTTATTGAACTTTATATAAAATTTTCATAAGGGAACAGTTTTTCTAATCCTAAAATAGTTTGAAAACTAAAAAAAAAGAATACGCTTCGTATTATGGATTTTTTTTGTCGTCAAAACAGTAAAAAAGTACGCACAAGAACCGGTTTGGAACCGAAACCGAACAGAAACCGGTGTTTCATACCAGCCTTTGAAACCGGCAAACTGAACCAGTTTGGCCAAGAACTGGAAAAAACCGTTTTGGAACCGATTTGGTTTTCTAAAAAAACTAAAACGTTCATCTCTATGTTGGGCCAGATGTGATAGGTCTTAAAAAGTATATTTGGATGATGGAGGATCGGTGGATGGATCCTAACGTGTTAGGCCCAACCCACGTTATCACTTGTGTTATTTTTTGTATGATATGATGAGTTGCAATATGTTAAAAAGGCCATTTATTTTCTATATGAATGTTCAAATCGTGACACGTGTAAAGCAAATGCTAAATAACCGACGGTTATCACACTTTTTTATCTAACACTTTTTTTATTGGTTTATACGTAGACCACATTGTAATTTATCATGAGATTCAGTGTAGGCCATTTAAGACCATGTTAGACTTGGGCTGTTTAAAAAGCTCGTGGCTTGAAGCTTGCTTGAAGCTAGCTCGAATTTAGCTCAACATGGCTCGTTTTAAAACTGAGCCGAGCCGGCTTGACTCGGTTAGAAAGTGAGCCAAATTGGCTCGGTTTGGCTTGCTTGTTAGCTTGGCTAGGCTTAGCTAGAATTATTTACTTTTAATATATATTATTTTTATATACATTATAATATATCACAAAAAATATTATTATTTACATGTATTTAAGAGTGAAATTTGATATCTATAGCATATTTGAATGTTGATTACCATGCTAACGAACATATATTGTATTTCATTGAAATTTAGAACTTATTTTGTGTTGTTAATCTTGATTTTGGTTTGTAATGTATTAGGTTGGTGTTATTTTGGATATACTTTTTGAACTATTGAAAATAGACTATTGAATTTTATAAGCCATGTATCAATTCCTTTTTTAAAATCGAGTCCAACCAAGCCGAACCAAGCTAAATTAATTTAAAACCAAAGCAAGCAAGCAAGCAAGCTCGGTTTATCCCAAGCTTTCTCGGCACGTGAACAGCCCTATGTTTTACTCTTTTTGACAGCCCTAATTTGATACCACCAACAACTCTCCGGTCTTAACTCTGAACAGTCAACACTGGTGTTATCTTCCGAGGGCTATCAATGGCCACTGGCAACAGCAGCGCTCTTCTTGTCGTCGACATGCAGGTGGTTCCCTTCCTCTCTTCGTTTCTTTGTTTTGGATATTATTAATCAGTAGTCAACCCTTGCTTGCTATTTGACTTGTTTTGCAGAATGATTTTGTCTTGGCAGATGGCTCTATGCGTGTTGATGGTGCTCTGGCTATCGTCCCCAACGTTATTAAAGCCGTTGAGCAGGCCAGACGCCGTGGCTTCCTCGTTGTTTGGGTACACTTTTATTTATATATGCACTGTTTTTACTTTTTTTTTCTTGTTAATTTAGTAGTAGTTACTGACTACTGTTGTATATGTGCATTATGTGTTAGTTCAACTAGTCATTTGTGAATAATTTATTATCTGATTGATTGTTGTTTCATCACCACTGTCCATGACAAATAAACAACTTTTCCCTAGGATTCGTGCAATCTTTAAATCATATAGATACATGTTTTAGTGTTTTACCTATTCTACTCGTGTGATAGAAATTATGGTATGGCCATTGCAGCGTATACCGTTAAAATGTAGATGACTCTTTCATAAAGTCGTTTTAGACGAACACAATATCTCTTAGCATCACTACTAAGGTTTGCAGTCACATTACGGGGCTGTATGTTTCTGCTCTTAATGGTTCAGACTATTTGTTTCGCGAGCAGTTGTCTGAATGGTTTAGACATTTGTCTTCGAATGGTTAAGCATTATATTGAGTCTGAATGGTTAAGACCTTAATCTGAATTGGTCAGACATTTGCCTCTGAATGGTTAAGCATTATACTGGCTCTTAATGGCATGGTTTAAAAAAACGCCCGAGGCGTACGTACTGAGGCGCGCCTCAGTTCGAAACGGAAGGAAAACGCTTATGAGGCGGCGCCTCAGATCCAGATATTAAACGTGCGCCTCACTTGAGTGAGGCGGGGAAAAAACGTCGGCGTACTGAGGCGGTACTGAGGCGTACGTTTTATTTTTAGGTGGTATAAAATCTGGATTGACTTTATTTTAGGCGCCAAAAGCAGCATTTGGGCGGCAAAAAAAAGTATGAGCGCCATTTTTTTTTATTTCTTTATATAGCCTTAGGGAAACAAAATTTATGATTGTGTTAGTTGATAATATTGCTGTTAATATTAAATCTGATTCACTGCTGATTTCTTATTCAATCGTGATTCAATACAAGTGTGTCTGAAAATTTATGATAAATCATAAATTTTCATAACTTTTATTTTCTAAGGCATTTTCTATAAGGCAATTTAATTAAAATTTTCATAATATTGCTCTGCCCCTTGGACCCCGCCAGGGGCTGCCGCCCCTTGGACCCTGCTCCCAGGGGCGCTGCCCCCGGACCCCCGCCAAGGGGGCGCTGCCCCCTTGGAACCCCCGTAGAGTCCGCCCGTACGCTTCGAATAATAATACAAGTAAGTTCTCTTCACTGCTTCTCTTATTGCTGCTGTTAATATGTTGGTTTGAAATATGTTATGTACTTCACTAGTAAATGACTGATTATACATGTTTTGATTATAAGTTTATAAGTGCTGAGCTGCTGTTAGTCTGTTGATACTTGCTTGCTGAGTTGCTGTATAAATACATTAATACTTGCTGAGTTGTTGTTAGTCTGTTAATACTTAATAATACTTGCTGTCTTGCTGTTAACAGTTAATATAAATATAATTTTAATATTTATTTATTAATACCGCCTCGGACTTACGCCTCGTTCCGCCTCAATACTTACGCCTCGCGCCTCGAAGGGAAAACGCCTCGATACTCGTTTCCGTTTTTTTAACACTGCTTAATGGTTCAGACCTCTTACTGGTTCATCACTTAATGGTTCAAACCTCTTACTGGTACAACAATTACCCATTTAGAAGTTGCCAAACAGCCTACTTTTTCTTTAAATTCGATCATCAATAATATCTATCATCCATTGGGAGTTGGGACCGATGTCTTCACATGCTATGTTTCCATCTTTACCAAAATGTAGATGACTTTCTACTAAAGTCACGTTAGGCGAACACACGATCTCGTAGCATCACTACTAAGGTTTGCACATTACATTTCTTTTAGATGGCCCTATGCGTGTTAATGGTGGTCTAGCTATCGTCCCCAACGTTATCAAATCCATTGAGGAGGCTAGACGCCGAGGCTTCCTCGTTGTTTGGGTAGGTACTCCTTTATTTTATATATATATATATATCATTAATCATACCCTGTTTTTACTTTCCTCTTTTTGTTTTCAATTAACGTCATATATATCTGCATTCTGTTCTAATTCAGTTTCATCACCACTGTCCATAACATATAACAGCTTTTCGTGCAATATTTAAACCATATAGATAGATGTTTTACCCACGTTGTAAGTACCAGCTATTCTACTCCTGTGATAGGAATTATCGTATGGGCGTTCCAGCTCATACTGTTAAAAATGTAGATGGCTTTCTGATAAAGTCATTTTAGACAATCTCTTAGCATCAATACTAAGGTTTGCATACTTATTTGCTTTACATTCGATCATCGATAATATCTTTGTCTTCTCTTGGGAGTTGGGACCGATGTCCTCACATGGTATGTTTCCATCTTTACCAAAATGTAGATGACTTTCTTGTAAAGTCAAGTTAGGCGAACACACAGTAACATCACATGGTATGTTTCCGTCTTTTCCAATTTGTACACACAAAACACATTTTCCCCTTTTCTTTCTCACAAGTCACATCGACTTAGAATCCCCACCATTACTCAAAAGTCCAAACTGTTATAAAACTAACTATCATTGGGGCAGTGATTGATCTTGTGAGGGCTAGTAATGGCGGCTGATCACACTTGCAACACCACCGCTCTTCTTGTCATCGATATGCAGGTTCCCTTTCTTTCATCGTTTCGTTAGTATCAATCAGTTCATCCTTGCAACTTGACTTTTTTTTTTCTGTGTGGTGTTGCTCTGCTTTCCAGAATGACTTTCTGCTGGCAGATAGCTCAATACATGTTGCTGGTGGTCTAGCTATCGTCCCCAACGTTATCAAAGCCGTTGAGGATGCTAGACGCCGAGGCTTCCTTGTTGTTTGGGTACTTTTCTATATAAACATCATATATAAACATCCTGCCTTAAGGTTTTAATTAGGTGCATGTTGATGTAGAACAAAAACCATTTTATGTAAATTGTAAAGTCCACCAAGTAGAGACAGTAATGTTGCATGTCATGAAGTTAAATTTCATTTTCTTTTTTTTTCATGTTTTTATATCTAATAAAGTTTTCATGTAGGTCGTGCGAGAGCATGACCCACTGGGAAGAGACGTTGAGCTCTTTAGAAGACACTTTTACACTGAAGGAAAACCAAAACCGACCTCAAAAGGGAGCAAAGGTGCAGAACTGGTTGATGGTCTAGTCATCAAACAAGAAGATTATAAGGTGGTAAAGACGCGCTTTAGTGCATTTTTTGCTACACACCTTCATTCAGTTCTACAAGGAGCAGGGATTGATAGTTTGGTTGTTGTTGGTAAATCAACTTTCTTTAAATAATTCTGGTTTTAATATCTTATTTCTGTAGTTTAGTACAGGTTTATTTTTAATTACAGGCGTTCAAACTCCGAATTGCATAAGGCAGACTGTTTTTGATGCTGTAGCACTTGATTACAAGTCTGTTACTGTTATTGTTGATGCCACAGCTGCTGCTACCCCTGATGTGCATGCTGGTATGTTTGTTTTTTTGTGTTTTTTTTCTTAATTGCTAATTTTCTAATTAAGTTCATCCTTTTTTTTGTCTCCGATACTGTTTGATACGTTGATTATGTGCTTACTGATTATAAAACCTTGATTAATACTTATCTAGAAGTTAATTACTTGGTGAGGTAAAGTTTTTTTTTGTTTTCTTTGCCCGAGGGGGGGGGGGATTAGGTTTTTGGGTGGTGGTGGGGTGGGGTTTTAGGTTTTGGGTGGTGATGTAGTGGGTTTAATTTTAGGTTATTGGACACTTGTCATTCTATAAATCCTTCATACACTTCTTACAATTAGAAGCCTTTGTAGAATAACTTGACCCATTTTTTTAAAGACAATATATCATTGTGTAAGGGTGTAGAGGTATCAATAAGCAATGATCCAGCATAATTTTTTTTATGTATTGTCTTCATAACTAAGCAGTTAAAGTGGTCCAAAATCGAATAGCGGTCAAGGTCCGCTATATGATATATAGGTTATAGCGGTGATATAGCGGTAAATTTTATACCACGCATAATTTATGTATTTTTATATATATTATATACATATATCATTAATTTTATATTTTTTATATATAAATTCACAAGTATGAGGACTAAATATAAACTAATGAAGATGGAGGGGGGTTATATGTTAAAATACCCAAACTTAAATAACCCTAATCATCCCCACTTTCATCATACGCCGTTTTCCCGCTCCCCTTCTCTTCTTCATCAGGCATAGTACCCAGTTATCTCTACAATGGTTCAAAATCATGGTGCAACAACTGATTTTTGTTCGAATTAAGGTAACAATTCGTTTCACTTAACCGATTTGGTCAAATTTTGACTAATATCTTTTTTTTTGAACAACTAATTTCTTTAATCTCCTGTTGTCTCCAGGACTTGAACCCAAGACCTCCCCCTTCCCAACCTAGGTGTTTTAAAGGCTTTGTCTTTGCCAATGGACCACCACCCCATTGGTATTTTGACTAATATCTGATTCAGTTTTGACCGATTTGGTCCGATTATAGGCGACTTTTGACCGATTTTTTCAAACTTTGACCTAATTTGACTTTGACCGCTATATAGGTTTCCAAATAGCGGCAAATAGCGGGCTATAGCGCCGCTAATAGCAGAACCGCTATGAGCCACCGCTACAAACCCAGACGTCCGCTAACCGCTATAGCGCCGCTATTAACTGCATAGCTTCATAGTAGTTCAACATGTGCATGCGTGGGGATAAGGGTGTAAAAATTTGTCATGACACAAAAGCACGACATGAACCTAACACGAAATTCTGGTTTTGGCTCAGTCTAAACGACTTCAGGTCGGTTTTGGGTTGTAACCGCGAACATGCTTAACTGAACGGGTCGTGAACCCGGCTGGCCGACCCTTTTAATCTGTTATATATAAGTTAAAAAAACATTATTATGTAAAAGTTCAAATTTTTGGGTATTTTCTGCCATAATTTAAAAGATAGAAGAGTAATAAGCATCAAATTGTATATTTTAAGCATCATTACATGGTTAGTCCTTGTGGTTTATAAGAAGTAACAACATCAGTTACTAATAGTTTAAAATCACATTCTAATGTATCAACTTTCAATTTTGTAACAACCTAGGGTACTAAGGCTAACATAAGTTGGTTTTTTTGGTTAGATTTCTATGAAATGACAAAATTACCCTTTATAACTTTAAGGGCCATTTATGTAAAATACTCATTTATCTAAAATAATTTTAAACAAATAAAATTTAATTTTAAAAACTTAAACACAGATAGCTTTCTCTCCGGCGGTTAGTTTTTTTTATATTCATCTCCGGCGAGTTCGTTTGTACAATGGCCCACCATCATCGCATCCAAACTTCATCCTTCCTATGCTTCCATTTTTCCGATTCCGTTCACCTGGCTATTCCGTCCTCTCTAACGCAATTTTCTTTTAGAAAACAAAGAATATGGTGCAACGGTGTGGGTGGGAAGACCGATTTCAGAAACGATGATGTTCTTCATCGACTATTCAGTGCTCTCTAACTAATTATTCGATCGGGTGAACTGAGGTGTTCGATCTGCCGGGCCACTGCGATCGATAGTGCCGCTGCATCTCCCTATGTTCAGCATCACCATGTTTCCTGATTAATTGTAGGACTTTTTATTATCCAATTGATTATTCAACATAGAACAGATATTCATAGGTGTATGAGGTGATAATTTTGGGAAAAAAGACTAACATATCGTTATTTGTTTTGATGAAACTAATTTAATTGCTAATATACATATCAAAGTTGTTAACGGTTTTTTTAATGAACAGCAAACTGCAAATCACAGATTACATGGAGCAAACTCTTTTGCTGTAAAAAGAAGTATGGAAGCAACAGGTTTAATATATTTTTTAGTTACATTTAATCATAGGACAAGAATGTATTTATTTATTTATTTATTTGTAAATTATAAAAACAGTCCCTAGTTAACCAAATAATTACATAATTAGCCACAGATGTAAAATGACTTAATTGCCCTTGAACCTAACCAAAAAACTAACATAAGTTAGCCTTAATACCTTTACAAAATTGAAAGTTGATACCCTAGAATGTGATTTTAAACTATTAGTACCTGATGTTGTTACTTCTTATAAACCACACGGACTAACCATGTAATTAACTCTTATTTTAACTACATTTGTACCTTTGGTGGTAAGTTTGTGATTTTAAAGCATTGTTATGCAAAAAAGACATGCATAAATTTTTGGGTTCAAGTGTTAAACAAGTGGTGTTCATATCAACCCACAAAAAATCATGTCGTATTAATTTTAACTACATTTGTACCTTTGGTGGTAAGTTTATGATTTTAAAGCATTGTTATGCAAAAAAGACATGCATAAATTTTTGGGTTCAAGTGTTAAACAAGTGGTGTTCATATCAACCCACAAAAAATCATGTCGTATTATTCAAGTTCATGTGTTAGACATGGTTTTGGTGTTGTATCTGGGTTCGACCCAACAACCCACGAACATGACCTATTTAACCTCCTCTACATGGGTGGCATAATATGGTTTAACTATATGCAGGGCCTTAATGAAAAAAAGTTAAATATTTAAAAGCCTCCAATATTTAAGCATAGTGGCAAGGGCATACCCACCCCAAGCCGAGGGTGGGCGGGCGCTTCTTGAAAAAATAAATTTTAGTTGAAATTTCGACCGCACCCCTTGGAAATTTTCACCCGCACCCCTTGAAAATTTTCAACTGCCTCACTTAGAAAAAAAGACTATAAAATTATAAAAAAAATTAAACATGTGATTATTATTTTATATATAAGTATATAACACAATTCATATAATTATTCTTTAACCACTTATTAACTTAATTACTTAACCTAATCAAAAGCCCAATCTACTATCTATTTTTATTAACCCAAGCCCAAACCCAACCCAAAGCAATTTGAACTAAATAAAATAACCCAAACCCATCCACCCATTCCAATTCCAACTCCAAATCCCGCCACTGCATAGTGGTTTTACTTGCATAAGTTGAAATAGTAAGCATAAAACATAAAAACTATCCAATGAAAGTAAGCATTATGTTTTTCAGGACATTTTGGGGGTGATACGTAATTGGGATTAGATAATAGAGGGCACATTGATACAGTTTTATCACTGCTTGTTATTATCGGTAGTTCATTACTATTATTAGTACTTTCATTTTTGTTTTTTTATACACTTTATGTTATTTGTATTTTTATATCATATATAAAACGGGGTTTTTTAGCCGGGTGTCCCAGTGGGTGAGGTTTGCCCATATGAGTGAAATTTACTGGTGTATCTTATTTACTGTAAATTTTTATAAATTAAAAACTTGTTCTTGTTTGTTTTTCACACCAGTAGTGAGTTATATGTGATTTGAGCATCAATTTAGAGACCCCCTTGAATTGAAGTATAGGATCAAATTTATTAACTTTTTTGTTTTTATTCATTTTATTCTATTAGCGGTGTTGCTGGTACTAGTATAGTAGTAAATAATGACCATATAATCTTGCCTTCTGTTTTAGTCTCAAAAGAGTTATTGTTCTATCAAGTGTCCAGATAACATGGCTTTTTTATATATATTTTTTTAATAAGGTTAGGCGATTGCTGAGTTCAAAGTATTATATTATATATAAATTGTTGATGAAAGATGATGAATAGTAACTTTATTTTTATAATAATATATAGCTTTTTATTAATCTATTATTTAATATATTATAATAGTTTATTATTATATTTACTTTTAATAACATGTTTTAATTTTTTTTCCCTTTGTTTTAAAACCATATATTTCCTTTACCATTTTTTTAATAATTCTTTTTTTAGAACATATATTAATTTATCGATAATTTGATACTTATTTAATAATTTATGTTTGTAACTTTTTTTAAAACTCATGTACGTAGTTGTGCTTGCTTTTTCCCCGACATTCCGTTATAAGTTTTGTTGAAAACGAAGTTGTACTCAAAATAAAGTATTTATTTGGTATCATACTATCATAAAACGGTACGATGATAGACTAAACCGTCCTATTGGTTTGGCTTTCTAAACAACATGCTTTATTTTCAAATCATGTTTGTTTTACATTAGCATTTGCTCGGTTTCGCCACAATGCGCGACGTCAAGAAAAACTAGTTTATATTTATATTTGAGCAAAGCTCCACCTAGGTTGGCAACAATTGTTTCAAGGTTTGAGTTGTCACTTTTTATTGAGCTAAAAAAGTTATGTGAACAATTATGGGTTTGATGATGTCTAGCCTTTGCTATTCGGTTAAAAGCATGCTATAAAGGTGCATCTGGAATAATGTTAGATTGGGATTGGGGACCATGTCATAATTCAAATACAGATAATCTATCAAGGAATGAGTGTAAAGGTTATATGTATTTTTTTATCATTACTAAGATAATTTGTTTATCATGCTTATAGGTTAAAACTTGTTACTAAAATTTGTTTAATCCTTTTAATCAGCCAATATTTATGACATGAAAAATATTGGAGTAGCAGCTCCCACACTCGAAGAATGGTGCGGGTCAAGTAAGTGAATACTTGCTGTTTTGCTTCGGGGCAGCTGTATGCGCGGTCGGTCAAAACAGGGGCATTTGTATCTGCAAATTGTACGATGTATGTATAAATAAACAGTATCTTGTAGAAGCATACGCGGTGTGATACTATGTATTTTGTGTTCTGCATAGAATACAAGTTTAATATATGTAAAAATGACAAACATTGTGGGTTGTTTATGTAGCTAGCTATCTCTCAGTTTGATGATGATTGTGGTGATGACGTGTATTTTAAGCATGCACAAAAGCTTCCGACCTAGGCTTTAGCCCCATCCTACAACATATCATTTGAACTTTTCCTGTTGTGTCCTTTTGATGTTACAATATAAGTGTGCTATTTAAACTTCAAGACTTTTAGGATATGCTTATAAGAGGTAAGAACAAATGATTTGTTATTACACCATTGAAATCCATGTTTGGTGTTGGAGGATGAGGGACTGGTTCTCATCATACCCAGTGGCGAAGCGTGAGATTTCCGACCGGGGGGGGGGGGGGGGGGTCGAAAACGTATATACCTAAAAATTTCTATACAAAAACCACATATATTACACTACTGAGCGAAAAGTTCAAAGTGTCGCCCCCCCCCCCCCTCTAACCATGTTTGGTGTTGGAGGATGAGGGACTGGTTCTCATCATACCCAGTGGCGAAGCGTGAGATTTCCGACCGGGGGGGGGGGGGTCGAAAACGTATATACCTAAAAATTTCTATACAAAAACCACATATATTACACTACTGAGCGAAAAGTTCAAAGTGTCCCCCCCCCTCTAACCTGTGCCAATGATCTTACCCAACTTTAGATCTGACCTGCAATATTAAGATAACATGATAGAAGCATCTTTCGGACTTAGCATACGACTGTCTGATTGTGTATATATGTCTACTAGAAGCGTGCCCGCGCGATACAACGGGACGTTGACAGAATGACAGGGTGTTCATTGTTCGGTTGATTTGGTTATTATCCTATATCGAAACCGAAGATATCGGTTAGTCTATTTTATTAATCAATTGGTTTTCGGTTAATCGGTTCGGTTTATTATTTTAGATTGATGGTTTTTGGTTTGAGTTTAATTTCGGTTAATAGGCAAAACCAAACTTGAGCTAAAACTTTTGTTTAGAAATACATGTAATAGAAGTAAGATACATGAAATGGAACTATAAATACATAAAATGGAGGTATAAAATATGAAATATATGAACTGAATGTATAAAAACTAGAATATTCGAAATACGAATGGTTTGGTTTGGTTCGGTTCAGTTAAGTTTGGTTAAACGAGGGTACAAAAAAATCGATAACTGGTTTTGGTTAATTTGGAGTTCACTTAATCGGTTTTTAGTTAATTCTGTTTTTGGTTGATTTTAATTCAGTTTTGTTTGTTTTTAGTTCAGTTTCGATTAACGATTCAGTTATTGCTCTCACTTAGACATTGTTAATCACGTAACATATCAGTTTTTTAATTAAAAAAAACTACATCAATTCTATATTCAAATTAAAGAGAATAAAATACTCTTTTTTATGATGTAATATGTTTCTAAAAAATATTAACGTACAAAAAGGTTATAACCGTTTAAAAATCGTTAGGGTAACTAGTTTTTTTATTAGGTAATAAAGTGTAACTACTATTTAATTATCTATAATTTTGTTAAATAGTAGGGGATTAAAGTGTAATTAATATGAGGGAATTAAAGCATAATTAATGTTTGAAAAACTAATTTACCATCATTTTAGGTTGAACTTTATGCATTAAAGCAAATAAAAGTTCTTAACTTTTGGGTATCTTAAAATATATTTGTGTTATGCATAATATAGAGCACTAGAAGGTGCCCGGGTGATGCTGAAGGAAACACAAACACTGCAAGGGTGTGCATTGTTCCTTTCGGTTATTATCCTCAATTGAAACCAAAGTCATCGATTACTCTACATTATTAACCAATCAGTTTTCGGTTAATTTGTTTGGTTTATTCGGTTAGATTGTCGGTTTTTGGTTTGATTCGTTGAATTTTGGTTAATAGCCAAAACCAAACTTGGGCTAAAACTTTTGTTTATAAATACATGAAGTTGGGGTATAAATACATGCGATGGAAATATAAATACATAAAATGAACTGAAGATATAAAAGCTAGAAATATATGAAATTATGAATGATCTGGGTTGGTTAATTTTGGCCAAACGATTGTACAAAAAAATCGATTGCCGTTTTTGGCTAATTCGGATTTCGGTTAATAGATTCTCAGTTAATTAAATTTTTGTTAAAGATTAGGGATTAACGTGTAATTAATATGAGGGGATTAAAACACAATTAATCAGTATTTGAAAAACCAATTTATCCTCATTTTAGGTTGTACCTTAAGCATTAAAACAAAAATAAAAAATCATAAGTTTTGGATATTTTAAAATACCCTTATCTTATGCATTATATATAGTGGGAAAAGTTCCTGTGCAAACAACCTTATCGTACAAAACGTACAAAAGACATGATAAAGTAAAAAAAATGCGGTGACATTTTTGTAATTATTTATTCGTAGAGTAATTATCAAAATTACCCTACAAATGATATTTGTGGGGTAATTTTGTAAAAGAAAAAATTACATCGTTGGTCCTTGTGGTTTCTGCTAAATTTCAATGTCGGGTACTAATAGTTTTTTGTTGCAAAATCAGGGATTAACGTTTTAATTTGTCACAACGTTGAGTACTAAGGCCAAACATTGTCACAATGTTGAGTACTAAGGCTAAACATAGTCACAATGTTGAGTAATAAGGGCAAACCTTGTTAACTTTTTTGTTAAGTCTTACTAAAATGACTAAAATGCCCTTTAATAATTAAAGTTTTTAGTCATTTTGTAAAACTTAGAAATCGCATGGACTATATGTGTTAAATAACCAAACTTGTTAAATTAAACAAAAAGAAAGGCCGCCTTTCAGGAGGTCTTCTCTGGCAAAGTAACCAGATTCTGGCCATATCGAATCCCAAAAAAATGTCCGTTTAACTCGTTTTTATCGTTAATATACACCTCTTGACCCGAGCCGACCTCATTCCCACACAATTTCACAGCCAAATTTCGTCTCTACAACTTATCAGAGCCGCATCGACATACCGGAACTCCGACGATGCAATTGTAACGCCCTGCTTCTTTGTACTTTCCATAATTAGAAAGCATTGTTTGTATTTCTATTTTTGGAAATCTTGTATTCGTGTAATCGTCTTTTCGTTGTATTCGTTGTAAAATCCGAGACTTGCATCATAAATAAAATTCGTATTTCCTTAAATTCATGTTCTACATACTTCATACATGTTCATACGTTTGGAATAATTATACACGTGATACTTTATACGTAATTCATGCAAAACGTGTTAAACTTCCAACTACTTGTCATACATGCTAAATTCATGCGAAAACGATACTTATTCTCGACATCCATACTTATTCATACTTGTTTTATATTTACTTTTATGCTTTAGTTACATTACATACCCTTACGCTTGTTCTTTTATGCTTAAATACCCTAAAACACATCAAAACACTCAAATATGAAAGTATAAGGGCCAAACTTCTAAAAATAACAAACAAAACACCCAGCCAGGGTGGCTCGCGGTCCGTGACCCGCACCCCCAACTGGCTCGCGCCCCGCCAGAAGCTCGAATCCGCAGAATCCTTAAACAGCCCCGATTATTGGTCAGATTTGGGTGTGTTTTCTCCATTAAATGATCAACTACTCAACCCTAATCATTACCTATAAAACCCAACCCATTCCCACACATTTTCCACTTTGCAAACACCTCGCTTTCACTCTCAAACACTCTAAATCCAGCTGAAAATTAGTAGCAAGGCAGATTCATTGCAAGTTGCAAAAGTGAGCACAACTTCACTTATCTTCAATCTTTTTCATTTCTTCTTGCTTCTTAGCACTTGGAACAACCTTAGGTATGTTTCCACAGGTTTTCCATGGAAAACCAAGGCTGGAACATCACCATAATAAGGTTAAAAGTGCAAGAAACTTTCTGTTTTGTAAAAACACTTTGTTAAACATACTTAAACTTGTGATTTCTTCATACATTCCTATGTCCTTATGCCACTAATCAAGACTATGATTATATGTGCTTAAAATCAAGGTTGTGACATACAAATCCAGAGGTTTTAATCCTCAAAACTTTATGTTTTAAAATGGTTTTAACCCACAAGTGATGAACAAGTCTTGAACTTGTGTACGTGTGATTATATGGATAGCTTGGGCTATCCTACTTACAAATCCACACATCACTTGATGTTTTCCTTGCTAGCTAGTGTGTATTTCATTTCCATAATAATCCATTCATGACCATCCTTGTTGTCTCATGACAACTTGTGCATTGGTGAATACAAAGAGATTTTAAAATGGAAGATTTATCTTCCTACCTCTATGCATGACTTCTATGATAATCTTGCTATACTTGATGGACTAAAACTTATGATATATACTCTATAGAATATATAATACCTATAGTAACCGAACCTTTGATGATAATCTAATGGTTATTGTAACACCCTCGCTAATATTTTACTTATTTCGTACAATTTACGAAAACGAACATGTAATATTAGTTACATATACATGGAAAATACAGGTTAATTAAATCTTTTCTAGAATTTAAAATATTACATCATGATTAGTATAAATTTGCCGTTTAAAAATAACGACAAAAACTATGTGCGGAAGCTTGTAACTTGATCGTGTTCGGTCCTTATTTGAGCTTGATCGTCATTCGGCATTCCAAGATGTACCTACATTTCATAGATCATGAAATGGTTAGTCATACAAGTTTATAATGTATTTAATCAAGTCCGAATATCAAAACGAACAACAAACATATTTTTGCGAGTTATTGAGCCTGTCGGGTGGCGCGACAGGTTGATCTGTTTCTTTCGCGGCCCGCGACCGCAGTCGCGTTGCGCGGTGGTGAACTTCTTAACTCGTCGCGTGACGCGACACCCCTGTTTCGACAGAAAGATCTTTAGCTGGTGCTGCACATTCCCAGCTATACTAACTCAAAATTGTTATGCACTAAAACGCGCATAACTTTCATTTTACTTACCCGTTTTAGGGGATTCTTTTTCCTACGCGTTTGTAATTTTATTCTCTATCTCATGGAGTAAAAAACCCGACATCTGAATTCTCAAAATTTTAGATTTCAAGCTCTCGGCTTGAAATTCAATTATGACACTTTTTGACCCGTTAGTAATTTTATCAAACAAACTTGTTTATTACCTTTAAAATACCATGGACATCATGTTATATCAGTTTACTAATTTTCAAGGTTCAAATTAAAGGTTTCTTATGCAACCTTAACCCGTTTTGCATACATACTCGTTTTGACCCGTTTAGAGCGCTTATGTACATTTAAGCATCAAACTCCCTCTTCTCTTTCTACACTTCGTATTTTCATTTTTAAATAGCCTCTTATATTCCACCACAACTATTTTTTTTATGGTGGATTTAACATAATGGACCGTTATCCTAAATTTTACCCTTAGGATAGTCATTTTACGTGATTGACCCGTTCTTAGGCATTTGACCCACAAGGTTTATGCCTACAACTCTTACATGTGTCTAAGAGTTACATAATCATAATACTAGTATCTAAACGACCTCTAAGGGTCGTTTGCCCGATTTACCTACCAACGGCGTTTTCGTCAATTTTATTTCCTCCTTTTACGACAAAGGTCCTTTTGCTAAGGTATTTGACCAACATTGCATTTTTAACTATAACTCTATATATATGTGCGTACCTGACTCGAGTCAACATATAGACCCGTTTTATACCTCGCGTTAATTAGCTAATATTCTATGGCGTCGCAATTATCCAAATTGCTATTCGCTCCTGTTAACATACGACTTGACAACCACATTAGTCGATATTGTCAAATGATGTTATCATCACCATTTGACCCGTTTGGGCTATAAAACCAAACATTTACATAAATTAGAATAAAAACATGGTTTTTGTTTCCAATTCACCCATCCGACCCATTTCGGATTTTTACCACTAGATCCTTTTTCTCTTAAATTCTTTTCATACATATTTGACTCATTTCGACCTTGCCATGGGTATCCTTTAAACTTCAATCTATTTTAGTCGAAACTTGACTAAATTTCCATTTTTACCCCTTTTCTCATTATTAATTACACTATAAGGTAATCTTAACGAAAATTTATTAATTCTTAGTTATTCTATGACTAAATTACCGTGTCGTCCCATTTACCATAAACCATGGTTTTTATCATTTATATTTGTTCCGACTTATACCAATCGTGTCGGAATCTCTTATTTCTAGCATTTGCTTAACATATTCATAAACTTTATTAAAATTAGGCATTCTACAAAGGGGGTGTAAGATTTACTTACCTTGCATCCATGCCACGCTTTTCTTTCCGTACTTGCTCCGTTTGACCCGCTTCATCCAGAAGCTTCCACTTAGCTTGTTAGGCGTCAAACTATCATCATATTTCGTAAGATGGTTAGTTTAGTCATTGTCAATCATGACTATTCCATCTTATGTATTTTTTTATCAAAATTATCATTCAATCTTATTAATGGTCAGTTTGACTTTTAAAAGTTCAAACGCCTATTAGTATATAAAATGCACATTCAAGTTTGTCAACTATTTTAGGCATTTCTCAATTATCCGGTAGGCGTTATCTCTTGGCCACCGTTTTAGCCAAAGTTTCAACCAAATTTTATTATATTTCCAACACTTTAACTAGTTTAATCGATTATCTTGACTAGTTTATTCACTTATTTTTGCAAGAACTAAGGGTTCCTCATATATGAGTAAAACCCGTTTCATCATATCACTAGCATTTGTCCCAACACCTACTATAATCAAGTTCTACCAAATTTCATCTTAACATTCAAAACCCATTTCAAGTCATTTATGATCATGTACCCGAATTCATGATTTAATCAAACACCTTCTTAACATTATCATGCATGATGATTCTAAACCTAGTTATATCATCAATTTCATCATAACACTAAAACCCACTTACCTAAGTGTGGTGATTCATCTAAGTATTCAAATCATAGCAATATATATAGAATTTTCACTTAGGGTTTTACTCATAAGCAAGTATACATCTCTAATCTAGTCATAACTTCTACGATTCATACCTAAATCGCATCTTGTAAAGTTAATCGACTTTTCACAACTTCATGAGTGTCAAAAATTCGACATACCTTTCGATCCCCTTGACTTGGTGATCGTTTATGTGTATTCAAATCTGAGTTTGGCCTTCGTTTGATCTTCAATTTGAAGTTATTGTTGAGCTAGGGTTTGAAACCCCTTTCTCCTTGCTCCTGGTCGCCATACGCACACACACACACACACACACTTGTGTGTGTGTGTAGTGTTCTGATTTTAATAAAAATCAAGTTTCAATCTTCCTCTTTTGACCCCTCTAGTTTGTAACTTTGTAAAAAAGGGTTATTACCCAAGTTTTCTTCATTGTTTTAAGACATATATTTAACTAGGTTAATATTCCTAGTTAATTGGTGGGTTTCGAGGGAGTTATAACCCGAGTTATTTTATGTCCCGTTAATTCGGGCCTCTCGTAACTTTATTTTCTCATAAACATTCTTTCACCCCTTTTTATTTAACATTAGATTTATTTATCTAAAATCCTAATACACACCGGGTAAATTTTACCACTAACGGTACTTTACCCATCTTTTAGTATTAACGTGGTTTGATTACCAAACCCGTTTTTGGGGTGTTACAAGTCTACCCCCTTAAAGTGGTTTCGTCCCCGAAACCTTATTTACGTATTTCATTGGTTTAATCAAACGAACCAGGTTTCGTTTTCAATGCACACATTTCTTTCGGTCAAAAGTTTTTATTTATATTGACACGTATGTCTTTTATGTGTAAGGCCTCGTGGGCCGTTACTTTCAGCTTGAATCTGTCATCTTCAATGATTATTTACTTTGGCGATTAAACTTGTTAGTCGCCGTCACTTCATACCCCGTCACCCGGGTATTCTATTTTGCCATCTCCGGCCTTATGTGTGTTTAAGATTTTCTAAATCACCTCATACCACTTATGTTTTGTTAAAACGTTGCTTTTGACTAAAAACTAAATTTTTAGTTTACGTTTCCTCTTTGTCTTACATCTTCCTCTCCTTTTTAGGAATGTTACTTCCGAGGACCTATTCCCTTCCGTTATTATTTAATGCGGGGAATTATAACTAATTCCCACGCTTAACCCATATGACCCGTAGGTTCTTTCACTTAGTCTCGTAGGCTATTTATTTAGATTTTCACCTTTTTACCCTTTTAAGGTGAGACCCCTACAATTCGCTTCTTTCTATTTGTGACCTGAAGGTCTTTTTGGTCTCGTTAGACTTTAACATTAATTATAATCTCATAGATTATGATAATACCGTAGATCATCTTTTATTCGAGTCTTTATTCAACTGTATATATATATGGTGTCAAGGCACCCTTTTTATGTTTAGAATTATTTACTTTTGCTTTTTGGATTTCATTTGACCTTGACCGTAGTCTAAGCCTACATTTGTTTTCTTTCGAATTATCTTTCTGACTTTATGACTTCTTACGCCATTTACACGTCGGTTTGTCCTACACTTACCGTTACCCGGTTCTTACCTATACTTCTTTACGACCCATTACCCGGGTTCTTATCTTAGTGTTTTTAACATTCTTGTTTTGCTAGTTTGCGTTTTTCCTATCTATATTCCTTTATGACCCATCACATAGGTTCATTAATATTTCGGGCTTCCATTATTCAGTTTGCGCTTACTTGTAGTACCAAGTTTTTATACCTTATTTATCTCGTTTGACTTGTTCGTGTGAAATTTCATCACTTGTGAACGTCAAACTCCATTCTTTATTCGACCCGTTCAACTTTAAAATAGTTGAGCTTAGTTATCAACATTTCTGTTTGCAAATTCTCATTGTCTTTTAGTCATGACTCATATTCCGAGTCTTTTAACTTTCTATTTCGCGTTCCCGTCTCTTGGTTTACGCATTCTTTCCAAATCCTACCCATTCATCGGGTATCTTTACCGTAATCATTTTCAAGTAACCATTCTTATATGGTTTTAGACGTTATTTTAATTTATTTGGTCGTCTTAGCGAGATCCATCGCTTTTGTTCAGTCAAGTCCTTTATTCTTTATTTAATTCGTTTGACTTGTCCATGTGAATTTCATCGCTTATGACAGTCAAACTTTTATACCTATGCCTTAGCATTCTCATTAGTTGGTTTGTATTTTCATTTACTTCGATCTTTGTCCCTTCTCTCGGGCTCGTCATTCTAACGTAATACGCTTCCATCATCCGACTTGCGTTTACGTTTACTATCAAACATCTTATTTATTTGATTCATTTGGGTACCATTTAAGTTAGTCCTATTCACCCCGTCCTTACTACATCGGACGTAAATGTGTCCGCTACAAGAAATTCATGGTATCATATGCCACTACTTACTTGGCCAGAGTAAGCGATCAACACATGATACACATGACCTTTTTATAGTTTTCACATCACACCCTATGTAAGTAACGCCTCTATTTATTTCATATCTCTGATTTCATTTAGTAAAACTTTATTTAATTGCAAAACAACAATCATTAGTTTTACTAGTTTTACAGTTGAACATATAAAATGTTTTTCTTTTCTATCGAACTATTATATAATCACATTCGTTAATGTGATCGCTATTTTTCTCAATAGCATTATATTGAGAGTTTTCCACTTGGATAATTACCCCCCGTCCAAGTTTCCATATGAACTAATCCTATTATTTATTTGTTATTCATCATTGTGAATAACACTTCTTTCTATTTATTTACTCTTGGAAACTTCATCCTGAATAGATATCCTATTCAGATTTTCTAAGTTTTATCCTATATATGCAACCGTCATTCTCCACTTGTTTGTTGCATATTACTATTTGTGCGATTAATTTAAAATGTGCACCTGGTAATGCTTGCCCTAATGGGCTTCTCTTGCTACTAACCTTGTTCGCGATCGCTACGCGATTTAGGTCCTTGATGAGTATGCTCAGCTTGTCATACTTCGGACCGTTCCACTGTCATATCCGCAATTCGTTCAACTCTCGTCATCTTCAGATGCGAATGTCCTTCAATTAAAACATTCACAAAAGTTAGTAGTGTCGACATCAACAATCGCCCGTATTATAATACAAGGCTTTCCCACTATACGTGTCAACACACGTAATTTTGTTAAGCATATCAATCATTTTAATTGGGGTGACGTGTATTACACGATAGCACCATGTGTTGTTCTCAACACTTTAATCATACTAACCCATTAACATACATATACTTACCGGATTTGCGATCAAGCCTTGAACTGAACACGCTTTACTCTTTAACCATGAGCTCTGATTACCAACTTGTAACACCCTCGCTAATATTTTACTTATTTCGTCTAATTTACGAAAACGAACATGTAATATTAGTTACATATACATGGAAAATACAGGTTAATTAAATCTTTTCTAGAATTTAAAATATTACATCATGATTAGTATAAATTTTCCGTTTAAAAATAACGACAAAAACTATGTGCGGAAGCTTGTAACTTGATCGTGTTCGGTCCTTCTTTGAGCTTGATCGTCATTCGGCATTCCAAGATGTACCTACATTTCATAGATCATGAAATGGTTAGTCATACAAGTTTATAACGTATTTAATCAAGTTCGAATATCAAAAACGAACAACAAACAGATTTTTGCCAGTTATTGAGCCTGTCGCGTGCCGCGACAGGTTGATCTGTTTCTTTCGCGGCCCGCGACCGCAGTCGTGTTGCGCGATGGTGAACTTCTTAACTCGTCGCGTGACGCGACACCCCTGTTTCAACAGAAAGATCTTTAGCTGGTGCTACACATTCCCAGCTATACTAACTCAAACTTGTTATGCACTAAAACACGCATAACTTTCATTTTACTTACCTGTTTTAGGCGATTCTTTTTCCTACGCGTTCGTAATTTAATTCTCCATCTCATGGAGTAAAAACCCGTCATCCGAATTCTCAAAATTTTAGATTTCAAGCTCTCGGCTTGAAATTCAATTATGACACTTTTTGACCCGTTAGTAATTTTATTAAACAAACTTGTTTATTACCTTTAAAATACCATGGACATCATGTTATATCAGTTTACTAATTTACAAGGTTCAAATTACGGGTTTCTTATGCAACCTTAACCCGTTTTTCATACATACTCGTTTTGACCCGTTTAGAGCGACCTATGTACATTTAAGCATCAAACTTGATCTTCTCTTTCTACACTTCGTATTCTCATTTTTAAATAGCCTCTTATATTCCACCACAACTATTTTTTTTGTGGTGGATTTAACATAATGGACCATTATCCTAAATTTTACCCTTAGGATAGTCATTTTACGTGATTGACCCGTTCTTAGGCATTTGACCCACAAGGTTTATGCCTACAACTCTTACATGTGTCTAAGAGTTACATAATCATAATACTAGTATCTAAACGACCTCTAAGGGTCGTTTGCCCGATTTACCTATCAAAGGCGTTTTCGTCAATTTTATTTCCTCCTTTTACGACAAAGGTCCTTTTGCTAAGGTATTTGACAAAGGCCCGATTTACTCTAAGGTTTTACTCATAAGCAAGTATACATCTCTAATCTAGTCATAACTTCTACGATTCATACCTAAATCGCATCTTATAAAGTTAATCGACTTTTCACAACTTCATGAGTGTCAAAAATTCGACATACCTTTCGATCCCCTTTACTTGGTGATCGTTTATGTGTATTCAAATCTGAGTTTGGCATTCGTTTGATCCTCTAATTTGAAGTTATTGTTGAGCTAGGGTTTGAAACCCCTTTCTCCTTGCTCTTGGTCGCCATACGCACACACACACACACACACTAGTGTGTGTGTAGTGTTTTGATTTTAATAAAAATCAAGTTTCAATCTTCCTCTTTTGACCCCTCTAGTTTGTAACTTTGTAAAAAAGGGTTATTACCCAAGTTTTCTTCATTGTTTTAAGGCATATATTTAACTAGGTTAATATTCCTAGTTAATTGGTGGGTTTCGAGGGAGTTATAACCCTAGTTATTTTAAGTCCCGTTAATTCGGGCCTCTCGTAACTTTATTTTCTCATAAACATTCTTTCACCCCTTTTTATTTAACATTAGATTTATTTATCTAAAAATCCTAATACACACCGGGTAAATTTTACCACTAACGGTACTTTACCCGTCTTTTAGTATTAACGTGGTTTGATTACCAAACCCGTTTTTGGGGTGTTACAGTTATTTGTCAAAATACTAAGTTACACCATCTAAGAACTTAGTTCTCGTTACGATTCTAATGGGTACTTTAACCCATGAAAACATTCAAACCCCTATGGGTTTCATAGTGTCAAAAACGAGTATTAGGTGCTAGATGCTTATTTTCTCATATATTCATTTTCCATATACTTTTCATTCCGAATTCCTAATCCTCCGTTATCATCCAATGCTCATACACCTATGTTTCCTCGTGTAGAAGGACTTGGTGTTTCACCTCCAAACGACCAACAAACTCCTCGCGGATTAACATGTGGAAGCTTGCAAAACCGTGAGTACACTTGACCCATTTCCATTTTAACACTTTGGGTGCAATATGTTAACCTTATCAAAAATCACAAATACCTTATTCTTTATGCAAATGCACAAAAACAATCCAAATACATGAATACTATGTTGTTATACTTGATGCATATACTTGGGTAATTCTTATGTGATACTATAGTCATTAGCTTTATACGAGCCTATATTTAACATGTATAGCGCTATAGGAGTAACGCACCACCCGTGAATGAGAGGTCATGTTAAATTTCATTCTTTATTGCGTAAACAGAGGGTTTACTAGAAATATTGCATGCCATGATATGTTGACCCCTTTGAGCCTAAACCTTTTCATTTCTTAACCCAAACCAAACACCCTTTCACCCACCAAAACCTTTTTATTTTTAACCCTTTGTTTTAGTGACAAGCTCGGTTTTTCCTATGACTTTAAAAAAATGTTGATGATGAAGCAAAAGAAATAAACAAGCAAGTTCATCAAAAATAAAAATTGCAAAAATAAAAAGTCTTACGAAAACCGATGCTTTTTACGCTTTTCGCCCTTTTCTACTAACCACTAACCCAACCACCTACCTTTAACCCAAGCCTAACCCTTCACCCAAAAGTCCTCTTGATATTTACAAAGGTGTATAGTTAAAAAGGAGGAGGATTGATTGCTTGGCAAGCCTATGGTAGGAGTAAGTTCCATGCCGCTCTCGAGTGATTCACTAAAATACATCTTCGGCCGAGTGTTGAGGGATCCCCCGTGAGGTATGTGAACTTGTATATAAATAGAATTTTAAAGAGGCATGTTATGCCATAATAAGTAATTTATCTTATGAAAAGTTTTAAATAAATCATGACGAATAGGATTGTAAATAAATAAAAATAAAACTTAATTAAGAATCTTGGAAATCCCGACACTCTATGACAAGCCCAAAAACCTTCTCTTCTACCCATTCCATTTGGGAGTGTGAAGCCACTTTATAAAGAGTTTTGCTTGAGGACAAGCAAATATTCAAGTGTGGGGGTATTTGATGTGTGCAAGATGCAACATATAAATTACATCAATTGTGGCATAAAACTAACCCCTTTTTAGTACTAATGTTGGAAAAAGTGTGCTTTTGTCTTCCTTTGGTATTTTCAGGATTAAATGAGCTCAAATTAACAAAAGAAGCAAAAAGGCAGCTAAATCTAACATAAAAACAAGAAAAGGAACAAACGTGGCATGCCCGACCTCCCCGACAGCATCTTCCCAAGCAAAAAAAGAGAACAGAAGGCTGAACACGCCCCGTGCTCAGTGAACACGGAGGCGTGCCCAAGTGTCAGCATAAAAGACAAAGTTGTAGAAGCTTCCATCGCCCACCACGGGGCCGTGCTCAGCGGACACGGGGCCGTGGTCAACTATAAGATTCGCAGAATCCAGGCAAATCTTGATAGTACAGATATGCTTCTGCACACGGGGTCGTGCCCAACGGACACGGGGCCGTGGTCAACTAATGCAGACAAAAGCAATTAATGAAGACATAGAAGAGGATGGACACGGGGCCGTGCCCAATGGACACGGGGCCGTGCCCGAGCTTCTGTTCAGCCTATAAATAGGAGTGCTTGGCTCAAGCTCAAACCATCCCTTGGCACACCACCTCTCTCACACTTCACCCACCACCCACCAGCATCACAACACCATCATCCACCACTATCATCCATTGTCCATCATAGAGTGTGTGAGTCGTCTCGGGATCCAAGATTGATCGTAAGAGTTCTTGACAATCAAGGCTATGTTTGCCTAAGTCTCTTACATCACTTGGTGAAGACAAAGTGTCTAGTGTAATACTTTTTATTTTTAATCTTTTCGCACTTTTTAATTGGTTATGTATTAATGACTTTAATAACTAGTTTCTTATGTTGAAGGTGATTCTTCCTTATCGTTTGTCCGTGGTGTCTTGGCATTATTTTAATGTCTATATAAAATAAAATATTTTCACCATTCATATCTCCACGGTCTATATGGAGGTATGTTGGCTACCTGGTCGGGGGTTAAGGGAACGGTTTGGTAAGAGCCTTGTCATTGTTCAGTGTATAGATCCTGCAAAGGACCTAGGTCAAATTTAGTAGGACCTCCTTCAATACCTACCGGTATTGGATGGCGGGGGTCCAAATTCTTTGATCCCCTCATATGTAAACTACTATTAATACTTTAACCCGGCTACTTAGGACTGTATCCCTGCTGACTCAGACTACTTAGCCAAGGGTAACGTCGCCTTCAAAAGAGGGGCCTACCACATTATGCATTAATATTAATAACTTAATTAATTATCTTTCAATAATCCGACCCTTTAGGATTGTATCCTTGCTGACTCAAACTACTGGGTTGAGGGTAACGTCACCTCCAAAAGAGGGGCCTACTACAATAACTAAGATAATCTCTTAAATAGTGCAAAAGTGCGAAAATAATCAAAGGTTACACTAAACACGAGTCGGAGCCAAGTGATTCATCTTGTCTATCTGTTTTTACTTTTATTTTTATTTTTCAGTATCTTAGTTAGTTTTTATTTTTTCTAGTTTAAAAACCTTTTTCTAAACTTTTGATTTGATTAGACGTTGAGGATAAACCAGTACTAAAAGCTCTTGTGTCCTTGGACGACCTCGGTATCTTGCCAACACTATACTACACTCACGATGGGTGCACTTGCCCATATGTGTGTTTAGTGTTAGTAAATATCGTGTTTTATAAATTTAAAACTTGGCTAAAAAAGTGTAAAAGGGCTTAAAATATACTTAAACTTATATACACACTTCACACGCATCAAGGGACGACACTAGAAACGCACTTGAAATTACTAGATTTTGTACTTTAATTGTTGAACTTGTTGTATTGTTTTCCATGTTGTATTTGAATTTCATGTTGTACTTTGACAATTTTATCATGATATGAAATCCATTTTGAATTAAATATTGTCGCAATAGCATTATGTGTGATGAGCAATCTATCTTCGTCCCGCTCCAATGATTCCGCCATTGGTTGGGGCCTGACATATTGGTATCAGAGCCATAACTATAGGGAATTAGGTAGAATTTCCATGTTCGACCTAGTCTATAGTAGGTACCTTATTTTTGACCATTCTTGTTACATGCTTAAAATATTATTCTTCCTACTTTGCTTCTTTCTCTTAGTTTTGGTCTTAATACTTACATGATGTCTTTCCTAAGACATTTTACACAATACACTTGAAAACTTGAAGACACTTGTAATACAAACGATAAGAGTTTACCAAAATAGGCGTGAAACCCACAATTTGGTAAACGACTCTCATTCCGCTTATTCTTTATTTTGCATGAAATTACACCATTAAGTTAGGAGTGAAATCCACATCTTAATGGTAAATTTCCAATTCAAACTCTAGTGGACACTCGTCAACGTGTTGAAATTATATTTTGACCCGACGAGTACCAACCACATTAGGGTATGAAATCGTCAAGTTAGGGGTGAAACCCGCATCTTGTCGATTAAGTCCCATTCCTAGATTTTCAATCTCGGCAAAGTTTCGATTGTTTCAATCAATTAGAGACGTGTAGTAACTGGAAGGGTAAGATACCGTTAATCGCTTCTCGACGATAGTATCTTACCTATAGGCCAAAGCACGATTCTCTAATTTGAAAGGACTTTCGATTCACTTTAGAATAGTCGACGTTTCTAAACCCGAAACAATCCTATGTTTTATGAGCCTCTCTTTTATGTTATCTAAATTTATATGTGACTTTATACTTGTTACCTCTTCCATTTCAAAACCATTACACGATTCGCACGTCTATCGCAATAAAAAATAATAATAATACGCATGAACAGACTAAATTTATACTCTTTTTACGCAGTCATACGTGTTTATGCTTTATGAATACTTGTTAAATTCATGCTAATTATGTGAACCATACGTGATACGTCATGCTTACATGCTTATACATGCAAAACTTATTTTGAATTTATGATCAAGTCTCATCCTTTCCTTCTATTTCATTTCTTAGATGTCTTCTCTAAGCCTCTCCAAGAAGACCAAGAAGGGTAGCTCGAGCACCATGTCGAAAAAGGACTGTATGAAGTTTATGGCCAAGCAGATGGCTAAGGTCATACCTGATATCGTCAGCAAGATCAGCCCCGACTCTCCCCATGGCTCTGTGGACTCGAAGGTGGAAACACCTCGATCGTCATTCCAATTCAAGCTATTCATGGCCTGTAAACCTCTGGAGTTTACTGGCAAGGATGGCGCCACAACCATGATGAATTGGTTCGACGCGATCGAACTCACCTTCCTGCAGAGTGGATGTCCCGATAATCTACGAACCCTAAACGCAACTGGAGTTTTCCGTTCGAGGGCACTCGAATGGTGGACCACCGCACGCAACAAAAGGGGAAATGATGTAGCCTAAGCCTTACCTTGGGACGAGCTTAAGCAACTCATGAAGGACCAATTTTGTCCTCCTCACGGGCTCTAAAAGTTGGAGAACGAGTTTTGGAACTTAATGCAAAAGGGGAGCGACATCGATGGTCTGATTATGCGCTTCAAGCAACTTAATGTCCTCTGCCCTGTACAAGTCAACACCGCACCCAAAGTTGTATCCAAATTCATCCGCTGTCTCTCACCCTCTTTAGTAAACCATGTAGCTTCTGCTTGCCCCAAAACCATTTAGGATGCTTTTTGTATATCCACCGAGCTTAACAACAATTGCGTTCTTCATGGAACATACGACAAGGTTTTAACGAAGAGTGTGCACTAAGCAACCACAGATACCACCACCACAGTTGAACCCTCACCATCTCAACCAGCCAAGAAAAATAAAGGCAATAAGCGAAGGCTTCAAGCCAAAATTGTGCGGTCATTACTCCGCCAAACCCTCAGGCTATCCAAGCAGTAGGCGCCGTTACCCCTGCAACCGACGAACTACCAAAATGAGCCAACACTGGGTCTCATCCCCAGTGTACTACCTGTTTATACCATCATCCTCCCACCGCACCATGCCGTAAATGCGCCAACTGTCATAGGTTTGGGAATTTTGCTGACCGATGCCGAAACATCCCACAACCCCAAAGCAACCAAAATCGAGCTATTGTTGCCAACACTGCTCCTAACCAGGTGCAACCTTAAGCCGCTCCTGTGCGAGCATGCTTCAAATGTGGCGACCTCAACCATCTCGCCAATGTTTGCCCCCAGCGCAATCAACCACCACCACCACAACAACAACAACAGCAGCAGCAGCAACCTCAACAACTAGATAGATGATGTGCGGTAAGTGTCGTATATTTTAGGTGTATATTTTAAGCCCTTTTTAACACTTATTTTAGCCAAGTTTTAAATTTATAAAACACGATATTTCACTGACACTAAACACACATATGGGCAAGTGCACCCATCGTTGAGTGTAGTATAGTGTTGGTAAGATACCGAGGTCGTCCAAGGACACAAGAGCTTTTAGTACCGGTTTATCCTCAACGTCTAACCAAAATAAAAGTTTAGAAAAATGTTTTAAACTAAGAAAATTAAAAGCTAACTAAAATGCTGAAAATAAAAATAAAAGAAAAAACAGATAGACAAGATGAATCACTTGGTTCCGACTCGTATCTAGTATAACCTTTGATTATTTCCGCACTTTTGCACATAATTAAGAGATTATCTTAGTTATTGTAGTAGGCCCCTCTTTTGAAGGTGACGTTACCCTCACCCCAGTAGTTTGAGTCAGCAGGGATACAATCCTAAAGGGGTGGATTATTGGAAGATAACGAATTAAGTTATTAATGCAGTATTGTGGTAGGCCCCGCTTTTGGCGGTGACGTTACCCTCGGCTAAGTAGTCTGAGTCAGCAGGGATACAGTCCTAAATAGCCGGGTTATAGTATTAATAGTAGTTAACTTATGAGGGGATCAAAGAGTTTGGACCCCCGCCATCCAATACCGTGAAGTATTGAAGGAGGTCCTACTAAATTTGACCCAGGTCCATTGCAGGACCTCTAAACGCTGAACAATGGCAAGACCTTTACCAAACCGTTCCCTTAACCCCCTACCAGGTAGCCAACATACCTCCATATAGACCGTGGAGATATGAATGGTGAAAATCCTTTATTTTATATAGACAGTAAAATAATGCCAAGACACCACGGACAAACGATAAGGAAAGATCACCTTCAACATAAGTAACTAGTTATTAAAGTCATTAATACAAAACCAAATAAAAAGTGCAAAAGATTAGAAATAAAAAGTATTATACTAGACACTTTGTCTTCACCAAGTGATGTAAGAGACTTAGGCAAACATGGCCTTGATTGTCAAGAACTCTTACGATCAATCTTGGATCCCGAGACGACTCACACACTCTACGATGGACAATGGATGATGGTGGTGGATGATGGTGTTGTGATGGTGGTGGGTGGTGGATGAAGTGTGAGAGAGGTGGTGTGCCAAGGGATGAGATGAAATGAATCCAAGCACTCCTATTTATAGGCTGAACAGAGTGCTGGACACGGCCCCGTGTCCGCTGGACACGGCCCCGTGTCTGTCTGACAATCTCTCTCCTCATTAATTGTAATTCGCAATTACAATAAATGCGCCTGCTGTACTTTCGACACGCCCCCGTGTCCGCTGAGCACGGCCCCGTGATGGGCAATAGAAGCTTCTATGGATTTGTCTTTTCTGCTGCTTCTTGGGCACGCCCCCGTGCTGGCTGAGCACGGGGCGTGTTCAGCCTTCTGATTTCTCTCTTTTGCTTTGGAAGGTGCCGTTGAGGGGTCGGGCAGTCCACTAATATTCCTTTTCTTGTATTTATGTTGGATTTAGCTGTCTTTTTGCTTCTTTTGCGTTTTTGAGCTCATTTAATCCTAAAAATACAAAAGGAAGACAAAAACACTCTTTTTCCAATATTAGTACTTAAAAAGGGTTAGTTTTATGCCTCATTTGATGTAATTTATATGTTGCATTTTACACACATCAAATACCCCCACACTTGAACTTTTGCTTGTCCTCAAGCAAAACTCTTTAATATGTGGCTTACACTCCCAAATGGAATAGGTAGAAGAGAAGGTTTTGGGCTTGTCGTAGAGTGTCGGGATTTCCAAGATCTTTTTGGGTTTTATTTTTATTTCTTTACACTCCTATTCGTAATGATTTATTTAGAACTTTTCATAAAAGAAATTACTTATTTGGGCATAACATGCTTTTTTTTTTAAATTCTATTTATATACAAGTTCACATACCTCACGGGGAAATCACTCACACTCGGCCGAAGGTGTATTTTTAGTGAATCACTCGAGAGCGGCATGGAACTTATTCCTACCATAGGCTTGCCAAGAAATCAATCCTCCTCCTTTTTAACTTTTATACCTTTGTAGATATCAAGAGGACTTTGTGGGTTAAGGGTTATGCTAGGGTTAAAGGTAGGTGGTTGGGTTAGTGGTTAGTAGAAAAAGGGCTAAAAGCGTAACAAGTGTCGGTTTTCGTATTTTTGCAAAAAAAAAATTTTATTTTATTTTGATGAAGCTTTTATTCAAACTAAGTTATTTTTGATTAACTTGTTTGTTTATTTTCTTTTTGCTTCATCAATTTTTTTTTTTTTTTTTTTTTTTTTTTTGCGAAGAACCGAACTTATTACTAAAATAAAGGGTTAAAAATGAAAAAGGTTTTGGTGGGTACAGGGTTTTTGTTTGGGTGATGAAACGAAAAGGTTTAGGCTCAAAGGGGCTAACTAGGGGGATTTTTGGGTAGGTGGTAAAAGAAAAATAATGGTGTAGAAATAAAAAGAGTTAGTCCTAATGTCTCCATCATTTACTTACTCGGGTTTAAGTTGATAAGGACCGGGAATGTATTGTCATGGCAAGTTCTAGAGTCGTAAGAACCAAGCGGCTATTCACACAAGAAACAAAAAATGAGCATTTAGTCAATTGATATGTAATTGTGTGCTCAATAAAGGCTCAAAACTCACTTTTGTGGGAATGGGTTTTTATGTGATCAAGTATATAATCAAATTTTAAATAAGTTTGTCATGCCTTTTCATAATTTTCTTATGTTGGTTCTTTTTATCACTACGCTATCGGTTGTAAATTTGTAAAAATATAACCTTTTTGAGAACTTGAATTTTCCGAGTTAAACATGGACAAGTAAAAAAAATGAAATTTTTGAAAAAAATTTGGGGTGATTAGCGGTTCCAATAGAGTTTTGTGTAAGGCTTGTATTTAGGACTCGCAAAGTTCAAGGTTTTAGCATCCCCCCACACTTAAATTACACATTGTCCTCAATGTGCCCCAAAAATAAATTTTTTTTAGGTTGATTAGATGTGTAAAATAGTGTTTAAAAAGAAAAAAATTGTGTTACTGGGCACTGGACACGGCCCCGTGTTCAAGTGCCAGTAACAGAATTAAAACGAGAGAAACAGAAGCCTGGACACGGGGGCGTGTTGGGTGAACACGGCCCGTGTCCAGTTACCTGAACTGGGCGTTTTCTGCAGGGTGCTCAGCACGGGGCCGTGTTGGTTGGGCACGGCCCGTGTTGAACCTTCTGAAATGGAGAAAATTGTCGGGTTGCCTTGTTCTTGTGCATGGGTTCATTTTTCTCGTTCCCCTTTTCATCCTTTACCACCATGAGTGTGTTTTATTCATTACAAACCATCCAAACCTTAAAACCATCATTTCATTTCATCATAGAGAGAACTTACATAGTCCTAAATTAAAATAAAATTAAAACTTAATCTAAATAGGTCAGCAGGTGCACGAGGTTATCATAGTAAGCTCTACTTATTTAAGAAAATTTCAAGAAAAGTTTCTCGATATAGTAGGACTTTTAGCCGAATAATTTCTTCCCTAAATGTTATTTAAAGCCATTTTTCGATTTCCCTAGGAAGGAAGAATGCGGCTTCATTTTCCTCCGCAGCTGGTGGTTGAGGGGGAACATTCACCGGGAATCCTTGCACCACTCTTCGCGGAGGTTCTTGGTGCATGGAGTACCATTCGGCTGGAATGACAACTTCGTGTACCATGTTCCACGCCCTTTGGGTTATTATAGGTACCAAAGGCGGGGAGGCGAGAAGGTTCAACCTCTGGTGCAAGAGGTTTACTTCATGGAGACAGCCCTCCAGCCCCACTGAAAGATGGTTGATACGGTCGACCAATGCTTCTTCCACTCCCGTCATTTCATCAATAGCCTCCCTTAGAGCGTAAACATAGTTTACAAGAGAGTCTTCTGCTGTTGAAGATCTCCTCCCTTGTCGGTTATTTCTTGAAGATGATCCGCTTGTTCTGCTTGCCATTTTCTGTGAAGGAAACCGAAGAAAGCTAAATTTTTACAAAACAGATCCTCGGACACGGCCCCGTGTTCATTTGTCTGCAGGATTTTATGCTAGGGAGTCTTGGAGTTTTAAATTATTCTCATGATTTTTAGCTAGTTTTTTAGGCTTAGATAATTTAAAATAAAGTTATACAACTAACTTTAAACAAGAATCCTTAGCAAATAATCTTACAAACTTCACATAGAGGGTTGGAATCAAGAGATTTCCAAGCTTCCATGGAGGAAATTTTGAAAAATTTTTAAAGAGGAGGAAATAAGTAAAAGTGGAAGGGACAAGAGGGTTCTTTGGAACCTTCTTTTAGCACTTACCTAGGATGGTATGAGTGAAAATCCCAGGAATCTCTGTCTTTTGAAGTGGTAAAAAATGAGCAGGATTCAGGCTGCATTTAAAGAAAACGACAGTGCACTGGACACGGCCCCGTGTTGACTGGACACGGCCCCGTGTGCAGAGGAATTCCTGACACATTTTGTCCGTATTCTGACCAAATCAGCAGAGAATCTCTTTGATGAGCACGGGGGCGTGTTGACCTGGACACGGCCCTGTGTCTGGAGGCTGTCTTATGGAGTTTTGCTTCTTCTAAGGATTTCGTCGAAATCGGGTGGTTCCTTACTGGTTGGAACAACCCCAAAGTGCCTAAGATACCTTAATTGTCCTAGACTAAGGCGAGAACGCAAGAGGTTGTCGGTGAGGGTAATTCCTATTTTTATTCTAGGTGGACAAGTCCAACCCTTTCCCGGGCTCTTGTTAAAGAAGGTGTATGCCGAATCGCTCAGGTCTATGTATGCACCGAACGAAGTCGATGGAGAGTCCTTCATGGCACAATCGACACAGGGACGACTATCGTCCAAGTCTTTGCTAGGTACGAAGGTATTTTTGGGAGCAACGAGGTTGTCGGAATGCGGTTCCAACAATTCTTCATGGTTATCGTCTTGGGGTGGATCAATAAAATCCTTCCTAAGCTCTTCTAACCAATTCTGAACTAGCTTTTCTAGTTGAAATAACTCATCAAGGAGCATTTCCCCTAGAATATCTGGCTGGGCGCATTCGAGGGAGAAATAGTGCTTATTTTTACTTTCGCCCCTCTTAAGGTTGTGAGAAGTTGGTGGGTCCATGTAGTGGGGCTTATAATTTAGAAAGTAGCATTTTACTTCTTCATGTTTGCCACCACATAATTGACACCACGTACCATAAGAGTGCCGAAAGTAAAAACAATTACTATCACTCATGTTTATGTCAGAAATTACCAACCGCCGGGATCTAACGGTTCTGTTTTCAGTAACTGAATCTTGGGCACGGGGGCGTGTTGGGTGAGCACGGCCCCGTGTTCAGCTTACTGTCTGACGTAAAACAAGATTGCCAGTTCCAATGATTGAGCACGGGGGTGTGTTCAGCGGGCACGGCCCAGTGTACTACCTGTTTATACCATCATCCTCCCACCGCACCATGCCGTAAATGCGCCAACTGTCATAGGTTTGGGAATTTTGCTGACCGATGCCGAAACATCCCACAACCCCAAAGCAACCAAAATCGAGCTATTGTTGCCAACACTGCTCCTAACCAGGTGCAACCTTAAGCCGCTCCTGTGCGAGCATGCTTTAAATGTGGCGACCTCAACCATCTCGCCAATGTTTGCCCCCAGCGCAATCAACCACCACCACCACAACAACAACAACAGCAGCAGCAGCAACCTCAACAACTAGATAGATGATGTGCGGTAAGTGTCGTATATTTTAGGTGTATATTTTAAGCCCTTTTTAACACTTATTTTAGCCAAGTTTTAAATTTATAAAACACGATATTTCACTGACACTAAACACACATATGGGCAAGTGCACCCATCGTTGAGTGTAGTATAGTGTTGGTAAGATACCGAGGTCGTCTAAGGACACAAGAGCTTTTAGTACCGGTTTATCCTCAACGTCTAACCAAAATAAAAGTTTAGAAAAATGTTTTAAACTAAGAAAATTAAAAGCTAACTAAAATGCTGAAAATAAAAATAAAAGAAAAAACAGATAGACAAGATGAATCACTTGGTTCCGACTCGTATCTAGTATAACCTTTGATTATTTCCGCACTTTTGCACATAATTAAGAGATTATCTTAGTTATTGTAGTAGGCCCCTCTTTTGAAGGTGGCGTTACCCTCACCCCAGTAGTTTGAGTCAGCAGGGATACAATCCTAAAGGGGTGGATTATTGGAAGATAACGAATTAAGTTATTAATGCAGTATTGTGGTAGGCCCCGCTTTTGGCGGTGACGTTACCCTCGGCTAAGTAGTCTGAGTCAGCAGGGATACAGTCCTAAATAGCCGGGTTATAGTATTAATAGTAGTTAACTTATGAGGGGATCAAAGAGTTTGGACCCCCTCCATCCAATACCGTGAAGTATTGAAGGAGGTCCTACTAAATTTGACCCAGGTCCATTGCAGGACCTCTAAACGCTGAACAATGGCAAGACCTTTACCAAACCGTTCCCTTAACCCCCTACCAGGTAGCCAACATACCTCCATATAGACCGTGGAGATATGAATGGTGAAAATCCTTTATTTTATATAGACAGCAAAATAATGCCAAGACACCACTGACAAACGATAAGGAAAGATCACCTTCAACATAAGTAACTAGTTATTAAAGTCATTAATACAAAACCAAATAAAAAGTGCAAAAGATTAGAAATAAAAAGTATTATACTAGACACTTTGTCTTCACCAAGTGATGTAAGAGACTTAGGCAAACATGGCCTTGATTGTCAAGAACTCTTACGATCAATCTTGGATCCCGAGACGACTCACACACTCTACGATGGACAATGGATGATGGTGGTGGATGATGGTGTTGTGATGGTGGTGGGTGGTGGATGAAGTGTGAGAGAGGTGGTGTGCCAAGGGATGAGATGAAATGAATCCAAGCACTCCTATTTATAGGCTGAACAGAGTGCTGGACACGGCCCCGTGTCCGCTGGACACGGCCCCGTGTCTGTCTGACAATCTCTCTCCTCATTAATTGTAATTCGCAATTACAATAAATGCGCCTGCTGTACTTTCGACACGCCCCCGTGTCCGCTGAGCACGGCCCCGTGATGGGCAATAGAAGCTTCTATGGATTTGTCTTTTCTGCTGCTTCTTGGGCACGCCCCCGTGCTGGCTGAGCACGGGGCGTGTTCAGCCTTCTGATTTCTCTCTTTTGCTTTGGAAGGTGCCGTTGAGGGGTCGGGCAGTCCACTAATATTCCTTTTCTTGTATTTATGTTGGATTTAGCTGTCTTTTTGCTTCTTTTGCGTTTTTGAGCTCATTTAATCCTGAAAATACAAAAGGAAGACAAAAACACTCTTTTTCCAATATTAGTACTTAAAAAGGGTTAGTTTTATGCCTCATTTGATGTAATTTATATGTTGCATTTTATACACATCAATAGAGGCAGAGCATTTCTCCTCACCACTGCTCAGGCTCAAAACGCAAACAACATCATTACTGGTACATTTCTTGTAAACCATGTTTATGCTTCATGTTTATTTGATACTGGCGCCGATAAAAGTTTTGTATCTATAGAATTCGAACCTTTGCTTAAGTGTAAACGCTCTAAGTTACCAAGATCATTCGCTGTCGAAGTCGCTAATGGTAAATCCGTCGCTGTCGATTCTATTCTTTCTAAGTGTTCCTTCATTCTTAACGATCATACATTTTACATTGACCTCATACCTATGCAAATGGGTAGTTTTGACATCATAGTAGGTATGGACTGCCTTAGGCGAGTTCGTGCTGAAGTTGTTTGTTCTGAAAAGTTCATACGTCTTCCTCTTCCCAATGGTGATTCTCTACACGTCTATGGCGAGAAATCTTCTCAAGGTCTCAAGCTTATGTCGTGTATTCAAGCGAATAAGTGCTTGCGCAAGGGCACCTTCGCCTTTCTCGCCCACATTGCGGAAAAGAAGGACAAAGGCCCAAGCATGAGTGACGACCCTGTTGTACGTGATTTTCCTGATGTGTTTCCCGACGATCTTCCTGGTCCGCCTTCTGCTCATTCTGTTGATTTTCGAATCGATTTAGTGCCTGGCGCTACGCCTGTCGCTAAGTCTCCTTATCACTTAGCACCCTCTTAGATGCAAGAGCTTTCGAGCCAACTTCAAGAGCTTCTTGATAAAGGCTTTATACGCCCTAACACTTCTCCTTGGGGCGCTCCCGCTTTGTTCGTCAAAAATAAAGATGGATCGTTTAGAATGTGTATGACTATCGTGAGCTCAACAAGCTTACTGTCAAGAACCGATATCCTCTTCCTCGCATTGATGATCTCTTTGATCAATTGCAAGGCGCGACCTACTTTTCAAAGATCGATCTTCATTCTGGATATCATCAACTTCGAGTCCTCGAAGAAGATATACCCAAAACCACATTTCGTACACGTTATGGTCATTACGAGTTCATGGTCATGCCCTTTGGTTTGACCAACGCACCTGCTTTCTTCATGGATTTGATGAACCGCGTGTGCAAAGCGTACTTGGACCGTTTCGCGATCGTCTTCATCGACGATATTCTCATTTATTCCAAGACACAAGAAGAGCATGAGCGACACTTGCGTCTTATCCTTCAGCTTCTATGCGCTGAACGTCTTTACATTAAATTCTCCAAGTGTTAATTTTGGTTAAAAGAGGTTTAATTCCTTGGTCATACCATCAATGAACTTGGTATTCACTTTGACCCTGCTAAAATCGAAGCTGTGAAGAATTGGATTGCTCCTAAGTCTCCGTCCGAAATTTGTTCGTTTCTTGGTCTTGCTAGTTATTATCGTCGTTTCATTTCTAACTTTTCAAAGGTCGCCGTTCCTCTTACCTCCTTGACTAAAAAAAAGAAACCTTTTGTTTGGGGTCCTGAACAAGAGGAATCTTTCCAAACGCTCAAGGACATGCTTTGCAATGCTCCTATTCTCGTGCTTCCCGATGGTAACGATGACTTCATCGTGTATTGCGATGCTTCAAACCTTGGCCTTGGTTGTATCCTTATCCAAGGAGACAAGGTTATCGCTTACGCGTCGAGGCAACTCAAAATACATGAGAAAAACTACACTACTCATGACCTTGAACTTGGTGCAGTTGTTTTTGCCTTGAAGATTTAGCGACACTACCTTTATGGTACTAAGTGTGTGGTCTTCACCGACCATAAGAGCCTTCAACACATCTTCAACCAAAATGAACTGAGCATGCGTCAACGTCGTTGGGTAGAGTTGTTAAATGACTACGACTGCGAAATTCGCTACCATCCAGGAAAAGCAAATGTATTAGCCGGCGCGCTTTGTCGTAAAACTCATGTAACGGGTATTCGTTGTCTCCAACTCGTTAACGATCTTCAAAACCGCATTCGTGAAGCTCAATATGCCTCTATTAACGAGGGTAGTCTCTCCCTCGAGATACGAGGTGGTGTTGAAGGAGATCTTATGTTTAAATCCGATGGTATTCTATACTATCTCAATCGCATCTGGATTCCTAATCGTGATAACCTTTGAGACTTTCTGATGAAGGAGGCACACAAATCTAGATATTCTATTCATCTTGGTGCCGATAAGATGTATCAAGACATGCGTACGTCCTATTGGTGGCCTGGAATAAAGAAAGATATCGCCACCTTCGTTGCGAAATGCCTCACTTGTTCGAAGGTTAAAGCTGAACACCTACGTCCCTCTAGCTTACTCGAACAACCAGAAATTCCCGTTTGGAAATGGGAGAGTATTGCAATGGACTTTATCACTAAACTCCCTCGTACTTCTTCTGGTCATGACAGTATTTGGGTGATCATTGATCGATTGACCAAATCAACTCAGTTTCTCCCCATTCGTGAAGATTTTAAAGTCGAGAAGTTGGCTAGAATCTACACTGATGAAATCATTTGTTGTCATGGTATCCCCATTGACATCATTTCTGATTGTGATGGTCGCTTTACGTCTCGTCTTTGGCAAACTTTTCAATCCGCTATGGGTACTATTCTAAACCTTAGCACCGTTTTTCATCCTCAGTCTGACGGACAAACCGAGTGTACTATCCAAACTTTAGAGGATATGCTTCGTTCTTGCATAATCGATTTTGGTGGCAACTGGTATATGCACTTGTCGTTGATCGAATTCTCGTACAACAACAGTTATCATGCTAGTATTCAAATGGCACCTTTCAAAGCATTGTATGGTCGCAAATGTCGTTCGCCTATTTGTTGGCACGAGATTGGTGAAGTTTGTCACACCCCGAAATATCAGAGCTTGGCGTGACTGGACCGGTATCTTCATTGCACAGCGGAAGCAGTTAAAGCTAGGACTTCTAGGAAATGAATGCCACTAAGTACTCGACTCCACTTGGTTCTCCTATTCCAACCGTGCCATAAATTCTGAAAAGTAACCTGAGAAAGAAACATGCGAAAAATCAACATAAAGTTGAGCGAGTTCATAGTTTGTTTGTAAAAGATTTGGAATAAATCTTTTGAATAACCGGTTTTTGAAATAATGTTGAGAAAACGAATTTAAAATCATTTTCTTTGGCATGTTATATGGAAACTTTATATTTGTATAACTTCGTATTTGTAACACATTATGTTTGAAAAACCATGTATTTGTAAACTCTTGCGTTTGTAAAATTTTGTGTAACCATCAATGTCCACCCTGACATTGACAACATGCATGCATAATCCTATGCTTTGAATTTATATAAAACATGGTATGTAATTTGTAAAGACGTATTGAAACTGAGTTCTGTATATGTAAGGAATACGAGATCGCTAATGGTTCACGAGGCCACTAACATATGTAACCACATAGGAAGCATCCAAACCATAGGCATTTTTAGTTGTCGATTCAACGACTGTCGATTCACGACTAGAGACACAAAAGCACTACTTGGTAAAATAGTGGCCAAGAGTGTGGTTGCCTGAAACCCATTAGATCTAACCTTTTGTTCCGCGGTCTTGGTATGTAACTGATTAATGGTGCTTATGTTACCCTATTCGTGACATGATCTATTGTGTTATTCCTTAGTTTAATGTACCTCTTTGTACTTGTGTTTTCCCGTAGTTTAGAAAACTAGAATTCGTGTGTATGCACATTTCGAAAAATACGCTTGTTTGAAAAACCGGTATAAAACATAAGCTTTTCGTAAACCATTTGTGTCAGTTAAAACTTGCTTGTAAAATGGTTTAGAAATATGTAATTCATGTTTATTGAAAACCTTGTATGCTTTGCAAAAAGTGCATGTCTTTCCACCCCGAAAACATTTAGAAAATTGTAAAACCGTAAAAAGGTGGGGTTATGAACTCACCTGGATTGTCTTGTGCAAAGCTAGCTAATTACGACTTCGTGATATCGTTTCCAAGACGTGATTCGCTAGCGTGCGTTCTACAATATTCCTAACACGGAATATCTTATAAGTTTCTAATTAATGCGGTAACTAATCTACGTGTTACCGAGCTATACCGAATTGTTAACGGAACGATTCGGCGATAAGTTGTTAACTTAAAAGAAGCGAAGAAATTATACTTGTTTAGTTCGTTTATTCGTCGGTAATACTTAATAAGTCTTGAAAAACACTTAGTTCTCGTGAGATTTAAAATATATAAATATTTATATAAAAATATATAAATATTTATATAAAAATATATAAATATTTCGGTAGAATCCCGTTAGTCGTCTTGAGAAGTCGTTGTGTAAATAGGAATATTCGTATGATACGATATTTGAAATAAATATAAAATCTATATTTATTTTTATAAAACGAATTCGAGTCGTGTGATATTTGAAATAAATATATAAACTATATTTATTTTTATAAAAAGAAGTCGTATTGTTTAACATTTGAAATAACTACGCAAACTATCTGTATTTGTATAGTCGAAATCGGGTTATCGAAGTTTGAAACAATATAAATAATTATGTTGCTTTTATAAAAGATTTGTCGAAGTTCGAAGTTTAAAGTAACTATATTTGTTGTTGTAAATATTATCCGAGTCATCGTTTTGTTAAAATAATTTGTGATAACCATAATTGTTTCGTAATTTAATTTGAAGCTATAAAATTTGATTTATAATAAATACATTTTGTTTACGGGTTTTTCTTGAAAAACGGGCAGAGTTTCCTCTGTTTTTGGACGGCCCCGACAACACCAGTTGTCGTTATTTTTCCAAATTCAACAAGATTAAAACAATATGCATGTAATTTGTAAACTATAATTAACCGGTTCGAGCTCGTTAGTCACGTTAGATTAAAATTATAAAGATAACATAACGAAATCACGACTTTAACTATTACCCAAAACTCTCGTCGAGTCGTCGAAACGTGGACTGAGTTGACCGAGTCAACCGGGTTGACCGGCTGAGTTGAGTCGCCGAGTTGACCAGGATTGACCGAGTTGACCCGCTGAGTCGACTCGGTTTAACTGAGTCAACCGAACCGAAGCTTGAACCAAACTGAGTTGAACCAACTCGACTGAGTTGTTGACTGAGCCGAACCCGAAGCTAACCGTGACACCCGAACACGAACCAGAACCACGGCTAACTCCAATCCAAAATCGAACCCGAACCACTGAACTTGCTGAACCAGAACCCGACATGAAGCCTGCAACCTTGCTGACCCGAACCCATCTGTGACCCGAGACCCGAACCAAAACGTCACCCGAGCCCGAAATGTGAAATCTGAGCCATCGTGAATCCATAAAGCCTGTTGAAATTCACCATCACCATCACCGAGCCATCCTAAGACCGCCGCTGCCGCCGTGTTCGTCATCCACCTCCACCGTCGTGGCTGCCGTCATCCATCACCATCAACATCATCTTCACTCGGACCTCCGGCATCACTCGCCGCCGTGAGCGGTGGAGAAGGGTCGGCTCCCCCCTCTCTCTCACCGTTCTCTCTCTCTCTCTCTTTCCTCTCTCGTCGTCGCCGACCGTTCATCGGAGGGATAGGGGTGTTGTCGGCTGTTCTTGAACGGGACGGATAGGATGAGGGTGTGTGTGGTAGGTGTACGGGAGGTGGTGCAGACGAGTGGTCACCGGAAAGAGGGGAGTCGTCGGCCGGAGGTTTCTCCGGTGATCGGAAAATTCAGAGGGTGAGGGAGATATTGAGATGTCTGAGTTTGAGTTTGATTATGAGTGGAGAAGATTGGAGAGGGTAAGGTTTTATCCTTATTCGTGTGTGTATTGACTAATGTGGTTTCCTTTTGTTCTGTGTGTATAGATCTACAGTGATCTCATGAAGATTTAGGCAAAAGATTTGTAGTCTTAAAGGACATGCAACTTTGTTTTAATAATAAAATGGAGATTGATTAGAGGTATACTGGTAAGTTTAATTTGTGGGTGTTGGGTTTGGGCCCAAGGCCCATAAGCCCAATCCCCGCGTTCAGGTGGCCCGTAATTCCTACGAACCCGTTGTCAAAACCCGAACTCCGTTTAACGTCAAAAGATAAAATTTTAGTATTAAAATACATAAAATACGGTCGGTAGTCGTTGTTTGTGCGTTGTCAGTATTTTGTTTGGTTTCAGCTTATTACCTTTAGATTTCCAGCAGTTTCTTCGCAGATCGTCACACGAGCACTGTAAGGTCGACGAGGCGTTCCCAGGTTCTCCAAAGGCTTAATTAAGTTAATTTGCATCGTAAACACTATTTATTATCGCTTTAATCACCTTTTAATCACGTAATTAGAGGCGTAAACTACCGGTTGTCACAAAGTTTAAATCACCGGTCCCAAGCTTATACAAGAGACAACGGACAAGATTTTACAGGTTCGAGACCACTTACTGAAAGCCAGGAGCCGACAAAAGAGTTACGCTGACAAGCGTCGCAAGCCTTTGGAATTCGAGATAGGTGACTTCGTACTTCTCAAGGTATCCCCTTGGAAGGGTGTGGTTCGATTTGGTAATAAAGGGAAACTCGCACCTCGCTATGTAGGTCCTTTAAAGATTCTCGAAAGGATTGGAAAGGTTGCGTATTGACTGGACCTACCTGAAGAACCCAACAACGTTCATCCTGTCTTCCACGTTTCAAACATAAAGAAGTGTCTAGCTGAAGAAGGACTTCAAGTTCCACTCGAAGATCTTCAAATCAACGAAATTCTACACTTCGTGGAGAAACCTGTCGAGATCATGGACCGAGGAGTCAAGCAATTGAGGCGCAGTCGAATTCCTATCGTCAAGGTTCGATGGGAAGGAAATCGTGGCGCTGAGTTTTCTTGCGAACTCGAGAGTGATATGAAGACTAAGTATCCGCAACTTTTCGTTACTTCTTCCTAAATTTCGGGACGAAATTTCCTAAAGGAGGGGGAGACTGTAACGCCCTGCTTCTTCATACTTTCCATAATTAGAAAGCATTGTTCGTATTTCTATTTTTGGAAATCTTGTATTCGTGTAATCGTCTTTTCGTTGTATTCGTTGTAAAATCTGAGACTTGGATCATAAATAAAATTCATATTTATTTAAATTCATGTTCTACACACTTCATACATGTTCATACGTTTGGAATAATTATACATGTGATACTTTATTCGTAATTCATGCGAAACGTGTTAAACTTACAACTACTTGTCATACTTGCTAAGTTCATGCGTAAACGATACTTATTCTCGACATCCATACTTATTCCTACTTGTTCTATATTTACTTTTATGCTTTAATTACATTACATACCCCTACGCTTGTTCTTTTATGCTTAAATACCCTAAAACACATCAAAACACTCAAATATGAAAGTATAAGGGCCAAACTTCTAAAAATAACAAACAAAACACCCAGCCAGGGTGGCTCGCGGGCCGCAACCCGCACCCCCAACTGGCTCGCGCCCCGCCAAAAGCTCGAATCCTCAGAATCCTTAAACAGCCGCGATTATTGGTCGGATTTGGGTGTGTTTAGGTGTGTTTTCTCCATTAAATGACCAACTACTCAACCCTAATCATTACCTATAAAACCCAACCCATTCCTACACATTTTCCACTTTGCAAACACCTCGCTTTCACTCTCAAACACTCTAAATTCAGCTGAAAAATCAGTAGCAAGGCAGATTCATTGCAAGTTGCAAAAATGAGCATAACTTCACTTATATTCAATCTTTTTCATTTCTTCTTGCTTCTTAGCACTTGGAACAACCTTAGGTATGTTTCCACAGGTTTTCCATGGAAAACCAAGGCTGGAACATCACCATAATAATGTTAAAAGTGCAAGAAACTTTCTGTTTTGTAAAAACACTTTGTTAAACATACTTAAACTTGAGATTTCTTCATACATTCCCATGTCCTTATGCCACGAATCAAGGCTATGATTATATGTGCTTAAAAACAAGGTTCTGACATACAAATCCAGAGGTTTTAATCCTTAAAACTTTCTGTTTTAAAAGGGTTTTAAGCCACAAGTGATGAACAAGTCTTGAACTTGTGTTTGTGTGATTATATGGATAGCTTGGGCTATCATACTTACAAATCCACACATCACTTGATGTTTTCCTTGCTAGCTAGTGTGCATTTCATTTCCATAATAATCCATTCATGACCATCCTTGTTGTCTCATGACAACTTGTGCATTGGTGAATACAAAAGAGGTTTTAAAATGGATGATTTATCTTCCTACCTCTATGCATGAGTTCTATGATAATCTTGCTATACTTGATGGACTAAAACTTATGATATATACTATATATAATATTTAATACCTATAGTAACCGAACCTTTGATGATAATCTAATGGTCATTTGTCAAAATACTAAGTTACACCATCTAAGAACTTAGTTCTCGTTACGATTCTAATGGGTACTTTAACCCATGACAAACCCCTATGGGTTTCATAGTGTCAAAAAAGAGTATTAGGTGCTAGATGGTTATTTTCTCATATATTCACTTTCAATATAATTTTCATTCCGAATTCCTAATCCTCCGTTATCATCTAATGCTCATACACCTATGTTTCCTCGTGTAGAAGGACTTGGTGTTTCACCTTCAAACGAGCAACAAACTCCTCGTGGATTAATAAGTGAAAGCTTGCAAAACCGTGAGTACACTTGACCCATTTTCATTTTAACACTTTGGGTGCAATCTGTTAACCTTATAAAAAATCACAAATACTTTATTCTTTATGCAAATGCACGAAAACAATCCAAATACATGAATAATATGTTGTTATACTTGATGCATATACTTGGGTGATTCTTATGTGATACTATAGTCATTAGCTTTATACGAGCCTCCATTTAACATGTATAGCGTTATAGGAGTAACACACCACCCGTGAACGAGAGGTCATGTTAAATTTCATTCTTTATTGCGTAAAACAGAGGGTTGACTAGAAATATTGAATGCTATGATATGTTGAACTTGAATAACTTAAGTTGCCATGTGGATTCGTTTTAAACTTTTATACTTATACTTAAACTTGTGTACTCGCCAATACATATTTGTGTTGAACTATATTTTGTTAACATGTTGCAGGTTGATGAGGTTGAGCATAACGAAATCTAGTAGGGACAACACTAGAAATGCACTTGAAATTACTAGATTTTATACTTTAATTGTTGAACTTGTTGTATTGTTTTCCATGTTGTATTTGAATTTCATGTTGTACTTTAACAATTTTATTATGATATGAATTCCATTTTGAATTAAATATTGTCGCAATAGCGTTATGTGTGATGAACAATCTATCTTCGTCCCGTTCCAGTGATTCCGCCATTGGTTGGGGTGTGACAACAATTCTTGTACGTAACATCGCAAACTGGTACGAATATTACATGTTATTTGTTCCTTTTATCACACAATCGCAAGCCCCAGTCGCAAAGCCCCATATTAATTTCAACTTACAAAACTTTTATATTACTAGATCAGAAATTTGTTTTAGTTATTTTTATAAATCTTGACTTGATTTATTGTTTAGATTAAGTTAAAAATTGTATTTTACTAGCATATTATTTATAAACTCAAAGTTTATAAATAGGGTAAATTACATTTTTCGTCCTTTATGTTTGTATCAAATTACAATGGATAGCATTTAACTTCAATAATTACAGTCACAATCCTTTATTTGGAAAACTCATTACACCTTTCGTCCTTTAAGACTAACCAGGTTAAAAAATTCAATTAAGTCTAATCATGTTCCTTTGCCATGAGGGTAGAGTGGTAATTTTACTTATTTATTCAAAATATATTTAATAAATAAAACAAAGAGAATTTTAAATAATAAAATATTTATACATATTCACATGTGACCCACAACAAAGTTGAAATAGAAGTTTATTAGAGTAAAATGCACGGATAGTCCCTGTGGTTTGGTGAAATTTCATCTTTAGTCCCCAACTTTTCAGAATTACACTCTTAGTCCCTGTGGTTTGACAAGTTGTTACTCGGATAGTCCCTAAAACAGATGAAGGTTACTCGGGTAGTCCCTGTGGTTTGACAAGTTGAACTCGGATAGTCCTTGTCATTTCACACCCACTTAACCAGAAAAACTAACCTCCAACCGCTTTGGGGACTATCCGAGTAACAACTTGTCAAACCACAGGGACTAAGAGTGTAATTTTGAAAAGTTGGGGACTAATGGTGAAATTTCACCAAACCACAGGGACTATCCGTGCATTTTACTCAGTTTAATCTATCCAAGGAACATAGAACATCGTTTGTACTCAGATAAAAAGGGATACAGATGTGGTGTCAAGAGCGTTGACTAATAGTATGACTTCTGAAGCGTTACACAGTGACATATCTCAACATCAAAAAGAAAAGAACATTGAACGGATTTCAAAGGAGAACAATTAGATCTCTTGAGCGTGACGTCAGATGCAAATTTGACTTCATAAGTCCTCCAGCCATTGAAGATGTATTCGAATCTGCTGCTCATCTACAACGACGATGTTGTTGGTGGTGCATCGATGGCGGTGGTGTAGGGACTGCAGCGGCGGCAGTTGGTTGTGGTAACAAGTGGTTGTCTTGGTGGATGGTGGTGGTGGGGCTTGCAGGACGGATTTGGTGGTGGTGGTAGGGCTTGGCTAGCAGAAGTTTGGAACCCTAATTTGGGAAGGTAGGTGAAAAGGGGCTTCTAAGTGGGAAGAATAAGGGGTAAAATTACCATTCTACCCTCATGTGCAAGGCACATGATTTAACTTAATTGAAAATTTTAACCTGGTTAGTGTTAAAGGACGAAAGATGTAATGGGTTTTCCAAATAAAGGATTGACACTGTAATTATTGAAGTTAAAGGCTATCCATTGCAATTTGATACAAACATAAAGGACGAAAAGTGTAATTTACCCTTATAAATAATAAATTTCAAATCCATTTTTTTTAAAATATAAATAATACAGAAAAGCATTACTTTAAATTTTTCAATCAACTATAATTAATAAAAAAGACCCTCTAGTTATTAAAGGACATTTTAGTCATTTTAGTAAGACTTAACAAAAAAGTTAACAAAGTTTGGCCTTAGTACTGAACATTGTGACAAATTAGAACATTAATACCTGATTTTGAAACGAAAAACTATTAGTACCCGACATTGAAATTTGAAAGAATCCACAAGGACCAAAGGTGTAATTTTTTTCTTTGTAAAATGTATTTGTAGGGTAATTATCAAAATTACTCTAAAAGTGTATCAAAATTACTCTATTAGTTTATCAAACCACATACGAATCCAAATACCCTACAAGATCATTTGTAGAGTAATTATGATACTCTACAAAATTACCCTACAAGATCAAAATTACCTTAACAGATCATTTGTATGGTAATTTTGATAATTACCCTACGAGTAAATAATTACGAAGATGCTAACGCATTTTTCAGCAAAACCTTCAGTTCATACGATCAGTGGCGGACCCAGGATTTTTGGACAATGGGGTCCAAAAAAAAAAAAACGAAGAAACAGGTGTCGAACCCATGACCTTTTGTGTGTAAACAAAGGGGTTTTACCACTGCACTAGGCTCACTTTCATTGTTATGGGGTCCAACTAAATTATTTTATGGGGTCCATAGACAATTTTATATACCGTTTCTACTACTTTTTAAAAAAAGATTGGGGTCCGGCGACCCCGTTCCTCGTAACGTAGGTCCGCCCCTGCATACGATAAAGGTATTTGTATTTGATCTTTTGCCTATATATAGTATAGATAGATATGATGTTTAATAATATCATATTTGTTTCTCTTTTCCTATTGGGTTATCTCTCACTCGCTAAAACGTGCATGCCGGATACATTATTCGTATAACCAACACCTGTTTTAACATAAACTTTTTTTTAGTTTCATATCCATCATATTTTGTTTGTGAAAGACATCACAGTTACATCGATATTATCATATATAATTTGTTTGTAAAAAAGTGATCCACCCTGTTTTAGAAAAATAATGTAGATAAGTGTATATATGCTAAAAATACATATTATATATATCAATTTATATAGCTCAAAATATATATAATAATAAAAAACATAAAGTAAAAAAATTATATAAAAATTAAACTAAACATACAAAATCACCGTTTACTTTTTTTTATAATAATTTTCTTAGTTAGAAATATGAGAAACTGCCAACAAAGAGGACAAGGAAAAAAAGTTAAGAAAAAAGAAAAAAAGAAAAGAAAGTGTAATTATGAGTGTGGTGTTAACTTTGATACACACCCGCACGTGTGTCCGGTTGCTTTCTAGCTTTCTGTAAAGTCCCCTTCCTTGCCTCTTTTGCTCAGCTTTTTCCCCAACATACAACTCTTTTATTTCGAATGAAAAAACAATATTCCCTTTGCACGTTTTCAAAATCGTAGAATGCACTAAATATTAATTAAGTAACTTTCACAATTAGCATATTTATAAATGCCGTATCTATTGACACACCAATGTGCCTATATGGACACCAAAAAGTGTTTTTTTTCCTTATATGCACATCCTGCAGTGTCGAACTGTGGCCAAAGCGCGGCGTTTTGGTCCGGTCAACCAGACAAAGACTGACGGGTGTCTGACGGGTCTGTTGACCGGACCAAAACGCCCAACTTTGGCCGCGTTTTGCTCCTGTCAACCAGACAAAAGACTGACCAGGTGTCTGGTTGACATGACCAAAACACGGCCAAAGCTCGGGGTTTTGGTCCGGTCAACAGACCCGTCAGACACCCGTCTGTCTTTGTCTGGTTGACAGGACCAAAACGCAGCGCTTTGGCCATAGCTCGATACTGTAGGGTGTGCATATAGGACAAAAAACACTTTTTTGGATGACTATCTACACACCAAGTGTGTAGATAGTTTGAGCCTTTATAAAAGGATGGACGGTGAGGAGTGTGATACACCTCTATCACGGTCCGTGATATACCGTCGCAAAAGGGTGTATCACACGTGATGGCCTCGTTCCAGTGGTTTGTTTTGTGATATGATGGTTGTTGTTGTTTGGAAATTTACATGTTTGATTGTTTGACTTAATAAGACCCTAAACAAATTAAATATGTTGGATGGAATTGCAGGTTTGAATTTTGGCAATAACGGTGGTTTTTTTAACGGTAAAATTCTTTTAATCTCTGTCATGTTTATGAGACTTAGTTGAACCCAAGATCTCCCCTCCTAAACCTAGATGTTTAAAGGTTTTGCTTTTGCTAGTTTGTCAATGGAACACCACTTCATTAGTTATAGTTTATTTGAAGAAGATGATTATAATTTAAAAAAATTAACCCATCAAGTATTAAAAAGTTAAGACCTCCAACTTTATAAATAAACATTACTAGCCCTTTAATTTAAACATATTTTGTTTTTTGTTTTTACCTTTTTTCATTCATTTAAAAAAAATTGTAAAATTATTAGATTATATTTTATATGTATTTTATAAAAAAGTTGTTTTTTATTAGTTTATTTTACTAAAAAAAGTTTAATGATGGAATGTGATGACCATTGCAAGTATGATGAGTGAAATATGATGGAGTTAGGTGTTAAATGGTGATTGAGTGTAATAGTGTGATGGGTGATGAAATTGATAATCACCCCTTCCATCGTAAGGCTTAACTTCTTTTTTTTTAACGGCTACACCACTAAGTTTTTGAACCCAAGTTTTTGTTTTTTATAAGAGTAAAATGCTAAAATCGCCCTTGAGGCTTAGTTATTTTTGCCACTTCAGTAAAAAAAATGAATCTTTTTTGTAACTGGACCCCTGGGATTTCATTTTTATCATTTCCATCCAAATTACTAAGTTAGTTAAAATGTATAATTAACTCCTATGGACGATTTTGACAATTCTCAAATCACAATGACGATTTTGGCACTTTGCCATTTATTCTTTTGTTTTTAGTTTTGTAAATTTTATTTTTATCTTTAAATAAAAACAATAAAAAAATTACAAGTAACGTATATATACATATACACACATTTATATATTTACACACTTTTTTTAATTTTCTTTTTTACCTTTAAATAAATAATAATAATAAATTAATGATGTTTTGTACGACGGGAGAACATCTTCTGTTGCCACCGCTTGAAGTGTAGACCCGAGAACTTCTCAGGTCTTTCAGCATGATTTGCCACTGTGGACGCTCCCACAGTGTTGGCAGGGGTTCCAACGACAACATTCGTATTGTTGTTGTTTGAGGTCGACATTCTGAAAAAATTAAAATTAAAATTTTTAGTCAAAAAATTCTGATTTACGCACAAACCAGAAGGAAACTACTATATTTTAATTTACCACAATTTACTGTTTCGGCTTCTAAGTCCAACTTTGAAGACCAAAAACAGAAAATATATAATTTTTAGAACTTACTAATTGGCTTCTAAGTCCAACTTTGAAGACCAAATCAGAAAGTTTAGCAATTTTTAGGACAAAAAACTGAAAGTAACCAGAATGGTTTTCAACCAAAGTCGCTCCTTTGAAGGTGAAAACCAAAAAAAAAATCTGTTTTTAAAACACAAACTGAGTGAAAACAAAACTGGTTTGAATCACAAACAGAATGGTTTTGATTTTACGAACGGTTTTAAAAATTTGTTTTAAGATTGTAGGAACCGTTCGCGTAATTTAAATAAAATAAACAAATTTTATTAATACTGATTACAAACAGAAATGAGAAAGACAAAATAACAATTACAAATACAACTGAAAATAAACCAAATACAAGAAAGGGGTAGAAACAGAGTGACTGAGGCACGTGTTCAACACGCTTCCCTTAAAACAAATTCCGAGTCTCCCAAGAGTACTCGTTTTGTTTCCCAGGGTACAACAGCCGGAGCAGTAGTACTGCCGGAATTCGCCTACAACCCGAAGGTTACCTTGAAAACTTGCTGGAGAAAGATCAGAGAAAGTAGAGAGGGAATGTTGAGTATGCTGTTGTAGCTGGTATCTTTCTGCAGTGGGTGTGGAGCTGTATTTATACAGCTCCTAAGTCGAAACAGTCAAAACGAATTAAAGAGAGGTTTAAATTGCATTAAACGTCTTCAATGCAATTTAATACGTCATTTAATTCTCAGTCAAAGCCTGTTAACTCGTCAGTTACGAAGCTGGACTGAAACTGCTCTGTTATTCAATGTTGGAAGCTTTCTGCGCGCGCGCCCATGCGCGGTGCGGCCTTTTGGCTCACAGCCGTGCGCCGCGCGCCCATGCGCGGTGCGGCCTCTTGGCTCACAGCCGTGCGCCGCGCGCCCATGCGCGGTGCGGCCTCTTGGCTGCGCTCATGCGCCACGTCACCGCGCGGTGCGTCCTCTTGGCTCAAGTCCATGCGCGCGTGCGCCACGTCACCTGTGAGTCTATACGAGCGCGCCACACAGTCGCGCCGTATTGGCTCACTCTGGTGCACCGCGCGCCTCAGTGCCACGTGTACTCGCGCGCGCATGCGCATGACTGCCACGTCATGCGCCGCATCACCTACCACTTGGTCCTTGCAACCCTTGTGCTCCACCACGCGCACGCGGTCAAAAATACAAAGGCGGCTCTCAAGCGGCTCGCGGCGATGCGAGCGTGCGAAGTGCAAAGTGCGCCATCAAAGCGCCACATTGCGCCTCATCGCCCACGCCATATGAAATCCGAATGCTTCCAAGCATCTACCGCGCTCAGAGCCTGAGCGTCGGTCTCCCCTTCCGCAGGTTGGGGAGCGGTTTCCGTCAAGAACCTCGCAAGGTTCATGGTGGTCAAGTAGAAGAACATCTTCTGTTGCCACCGCTTGAAGTGTAGACCCGAGAACTTCTCAGGTCTTTCAGCATGATTTGCCACTGTGGACGCTCCCACAGTGTTGGCAGGGGTTCCAACGACAACATTCGTATTGTTGTTGTTTGAGGTCGACATTCTGAAAAAATTAAAATTAAAATTTTTAGTCAAAAAATTCTGATTTACGCACAAACCAGAAGGAAACTACTATATTTTAATTTACCACAATTTACTGTTTCGGCTTCTAAGTCCAACTTTGAAGACCAAAAACAGAAAATATATAATTTTTAGAACTTACTAATTGGCTTCTAAGTCCAACTTTGAAGACCAAATCAGAAAGTTTAGCAATTTTTAGGACAAAAAACTGAAAGTAACCAGAATGGTTTTCAACCAAAGTCGCTCCTTTGAAGGTGAAAACCAAAAAAAAAATCTGTTTTTAAAACACAAACTGAGTGAAAACAAAACTGGTTTGAATCACAAACAGAATGGTTTTGATTTTACGAACGGTTTTAAAAATTTGTTTTAAGATTGTAGGAACCGTTCGCGTAATTTAAATAAAATAAACAAATTTTATTAATACTGATTACAAACAGAAATGAGAAAGACAAAATAACAATTACAAATACAACTGAAAATAAACCAAATACAAGAAAGGGGTAGAAACAGAGTGACTGAGGCACGTGTTCAACACGCTTCCCTTAAAACAAATTCCGAGTCTCCCAAGAGTACTCGTTTTGTTTCCCAGGGTACAACAGCCGGAGCAGTAGTACTGCCGGAATTCGCCTACAACCCGAAGGTTACCTTGAAAACTTGCTGGAGAAAGATCAGAGAAAGTAGAGAGGGAATGTTGAGTATGCTGTTGTAGCTGGTATCTTTCTGCAGTGGGTGTGGAGCTGTATTTATACAGCTCCTAAGTCGAAACAGTCAAAACGAATTAAAGAGAGGTTTAAATTGCATTAAACGTCTTCAATGCAATTTAATACGTCATTTAATTCTCAGTCAAAGCCTGTTAACTCGTCAGTTACGAAGCTGGACTGAAACTGCTCTGTTATTCAATGCTGGAAGCTTTCTGCGCGCGCGCCCATGCGCGGTGCGGCCTTTTGGCTCACAGCCGTGCGCCGCGCGCCCATGCGCGGTGCGGCCTCTTGGCTCACAGCCGTGCGCCGCGCGCCCATGCGCGGTGCGGCCTCTTGGCTGCGCTCATGCGCCACGTCACCGCGCGGTGCGTCCTCTTGGCTCAAGTCCATGCGCGCGTGCGCCACGTCACCTGTGAGTCTATACGAGCGCGCCACACAGTCGCGCCGTATTAGCTCACTCTGGTGCACCGCGCGCCTCAGTGCCACGTGTACTCGCGCGCGCATGCGCATGACTGCCACGTCATGCGCCGCATCACCTACCACTTGGTCCTTGCAACCCTTGTGCTCCACCACGCGCACGCGGTCAAAAATACAAAGGCGGCTCTCAAGCGGCTCGCGGCGATGCGAGCGTGCGAAGTGCAAAGTGCGCCATCAAAGCGCCACATTGCGCCTCATCGCCCACGCCATATGAAATCCGAATGCTTCCAAGCATCTACCGCGCTCAGAGCCTGAGCGTCGGTCTCCCCTTCCGCAGGTTGGGGAGCGGTTTCCGTCAAGAACCTCGCAAGGTTCATGGTGGTCAAGTAGAAGAACATCTTCTGTTGCCACCGCTTGAAGTGTAGACCCGAGAACTTCTCAGGTCTTTCAGCATGATTTGCCACTGTGGACGCTCCCACAGTGTTGGCAGGGGTTCCAACGACAACATTCGTATTGTTGTTGTTTGAGGTCGACATTCTGAAAAAATTAAAATTAAAATTTTTAGTCAAAAAATTCTGATTTACGCACAAACCAGAAGGAAACTACTATATTTTAATTTACCACAATTTACTGTTTCGGCTTCTAAGTCCAACTTTGAAGACCAAAAACAGAAAATATATAATTTTTAGAACTTACTAATTGGCTTCTAAGTCCAACTTTGAAGACCAAATCAGAAAGTTTAGCAATTTTTAGGACAAAAAACTGAAAGTAACCAGAATGGTTTTCAACCAAAGTCGCTCCTTTGAAGGTGAAAACCAAAAAAAAAATCTGTTTTTAAAACACAAACTGAGTGAAAACAAAACTGGTTTGAATCACAAACAGAATGGTTTTGATTTTACGAACGGTTTTAAAAATTTGTTTTAAGATTGTAGGAACCGTTCGCGTAATTTAAATAAAATAAACAAATTTTATTAATACTGATTACAAACAGAAATGAGAAAGACAAAATAACAATTACAAATACAACTGAAAATAAACCAAATACAAGAAAGGGGTAGAAACAGAGTGACTGAGGCACGTGTTCAACACGCTTCCCTTAAAACAAATTCCGAGTCTCCCAAGAGTACTCGTTTTGTTTCCCAGGGTACAACAGCCGGAGCAGTAGTACTGCCGGAATTCGCCTACAACCCGAAGGTTACCTTGAAAACTTGCTGGAGAAAGATCAGAGAAAGTAGAGAGGGAATGTTGAGTATGCTGTTGTAGCTGGTATCTTTCTGCAGTGGGTGTGGAGCTGTATTTATACAGCTCCTAAGTCGAAACAGTCAAAACGAATTAAAGAGAGGTTTAAATTGCATTAAACGTCTTCAATGCAATTTAATACGTCATTTAATTCTCAGTCAAAGCCTGTTAACTCGTCAGTTACGAAGCTGGACTGAAACTGCTCTGTTATTCAATGCTGGAAGCTTTCTGCGCGCGCGCCCATGCGCGGTGCGGCCTTTTGGCTCACAGCCGTGCGCCGCGCGCCCATGCGCGGTGCGGCCTCTTGGCTCACAGCCGTGCGCCGCGCGCCCATGCGCGGTGCGGCCTCTTGGCTGCGCTCATGCGCCACGTCACCGCGCGGTGCGTCCTCTTGGCTCAAGTCCATGCGCGCGTGCGCCACGTCACCTGTGAGTCTATACGAGCGCGCCACACAGTCGCGCCGTATTGGCTCACTCTGGTGCACCGCGCGCCTCAGTGCCACGTGTACTCGCGCGCGCATGCGCATGACTGCCACGTCATGCGCCGCATCACCTACCACTTGGTCCTTGCAACCCTTGTGCTCCACCACGCGCACGCGGTCAAAAATACAAAGGCGGCTCTCAAGCGGCTCGCGGCGATGCGAGCGTGCGAAGTGCAAAGTGCGCCATCAAAGCGCCACATTGCGCCTCATCGCCCACGCCATATGAAATCCGAATGCTTCCAAGCATCTACCGCGCTCAGAGCCTGAGCGCCGGTCTCCCCTTCCGCAGGTTGGGGAGCGGTTTCCGTCAAGAACCTCGCAAGGTTCATGGTGGTCAAGTAGAAGAACATCTTCTGTTGCCACCGCTTGAAGTGTAGACCCGAGAACTTCTCAGGTCTTTCAGCATGATTTGCCACTGTGGACGCTCCCACAGTGTTGGCAGGGGTTCCAACGACAACATTCGTATTGTTGTTGTTTGAGGTCGACATTCTGAAAAAATTAAAATTAAAATTTTTAGTCAAAAAATTCTGATTTACGCACAAACCAGAAGGAAACTACTATATTTTAATTTACCACAATTTACTGTTTCGGCTTCTAAGTCCAACTTTGAAGACCAAAAACAGAAAATATATAATTTTTAGAACTTACTAATTGGCTTCTAAGTCCAACTTTGAAGACCAAATCAGAAAGTTTAGCAATTTTTAGGACAAAAAACTGAAAGTAACCAGAATGGTTTTCAACCAAAGTCGCTCCTTTGAAGGTGAAAACCAAAAAAAAAATCTGTTTTTAAAACACAAACTGAGTGAAAACAAAACTGGTTTGAATCACAAACAGAATGGTTTTGATTTTACGAACGGTTTTAAAAATTTGTTTTAAGATTGTAGGAACCGTTCGCGTAATTTAAATAAAATAAACAAATTTTATTAATACTGATTACAAACAGAAATGAGAAAGACAAAATAACAATTACAAATACAACTGAAAATAAACCAAATACAAGAAAGGGGTAGAAACAGAGTGACTGAGGCACGTGTTCAACACGCTTCCCTTAAAACAAATTCCGAGTCTCCCAAGAGTACTCGTTTTGTTTCCCAGGGTACAACAGCCGGAGCAGTAGTACTGCCGGAATTCGCCTACAACCCGAAGGTTACCTTGAAAACTTGCTGGAGAAAGATCAGAGAAAGTAGAGAGGGAATGTTGAGTATGCTGTTGTAGCTGGTATCTTTCTGCAGTGGGTGTGGAGCTGTATTTATACAGCTCCTAAGTCGAAACAGTCAAAACGAATTAAAGAGAGGTTTAAATTGCATTAAACGTCTTCAATGCAATTTAATACGTCATTTAATTCTCAGTCAAAGCCTGTTAACTCGTCAGTTACGAAGCTGGACTGAAACTGCTCTGTTATTCAATGCTGGAAGCTTTCTGCGCGCGCGCCCATGCGCGGTGCGGCCTTTTGGCTCACAGCCGTGCGCCGCGCGCCCATGCGCGGTGCGGCCTCTTGGCTCACAGCCGTGCGCCGCGCGCCCATGCGCGGTGCGGCCTCTTGGCTGCGCTCATGCGCCACGTCACCGCGCGGTGCGTCCTCTTGGCTCAAGTCCATGCGCGCGTGCGCCACGTCACCTGTGAGTCTATACGAGCGCGCCACACAGTCGCGCCGTATTGGCTCACTCTGGTGCACCGCGCGCCTCAGTGCCACGTGTACTCGCGCGCGCATGCGCATGACTGCCACGTCATGCGCCGCATCACCTACCACTTGGTCCTTGCAACCCTTGTGCTCCACCACGCGCACGCGGTCAAAAATACAAAGGCGGCTCTCAAGCGGCTCGCGGCGATGCGAGCGTGCGAAGTGCAAAGTGCGCCATCAAAGCGCCACATTGCGCCTCATCGCCCACGCCATATGAAATCCGAATGCTTCCAAGCATCTACCGCGCTCAGAGCCTGAGCGTCGGTCTCCCCTTCCGCAGGTTGGGGAGCGGTTTCCGTCAAGAACCTCGCAAGGTTCATGGTGGTCAAGTAGAAGAACATCTTCTGTTGCCACCGCTTGAAGTGTAGACCCGAGAACTTCTCAGGTCTTTCAGCATGATTTGCCACTGTGGACGCTCCCACAGTGTTGGCAGGGGTTCCAACGACAACATTCGTATTGTTGTTGTTTGAGGTCGACATTCTGAAAAAATTAAAATTAAAATTTTTAGTCAAAAAATTCTGATTTACGCACAAACCAGAAGGAAACTACTATATTTTAATTTACCACAATTTACTGTTTCGGCTTCTAAGTCCAACTTTGAAGACCAAAAACAGAAAATATATAATTTTTAGAACTTACTAATTGGCTTCTAAGTCCAACTTTGAAGACCAAATCAGAAAGTTTAGCAATTTTTAGGACAAAAAACTGAAAGTAACCAGAATGGTTTTCAACCAAAGTCGCTCCTTTGAAGGTGAAAACCAAAAAAAAAATCTGTTTTTAAAACACAAACTGAGTGAAAACAAAACTGGTTTGAATCACAAACAGAATGGTTTTGATTTTACGAACGGTTTTAAAAATTTGTTTTAAGATTGTAGGAACCGTTCGCGTAATTTAAATAAAATAAACAAATTTTATTAATACTGATTACAAACAGAAATGAGAAAGACAAAATAACAATTACAAATACAACTGAAAATAAACCAAATACAAGAAAGGGGTAGAAACAGAGTGACTGAGGCACGTGTTCAACACGCTTCCCTTAAAACAAATTCCGAGTCTCCCAAGAGTACTCGTTTTGTTTCCCAGGGTACAACAGCCGGAGCAGTAGTACTGCCGGAATTCGCCTACAACCCGAAGGTTACCTTGAAAACTTGCTGGAGAAAGATCAGAGAAAGTAGAGAGGGAATGTTGAGTATGCTGTTGTAGCTGGTATCTTTCTGCAGTGGGTGTGGAGCTGTATTTATACAGCTCCTAAGTCGAAACAGTCAAAACGAATTAAAGAGAGGTTTAAATTGCATTAAACGTCTTCAATGCAATTTAATACGTCATTTAATTCTCAGTCAAAGCCTGTTAACTCGTCAGTTACGAAGCTGGACTGAAACTGCTCTGTTATTCAATGCTGGAAGCTTTCTGCGCGCGCGCCCATGCGCGGTGCGGCCTTTTGGCTCACAGCCGTGCGCCGCGCGCCCATGCGCGGTGCGGCCTCTTGGCTCACAGCCGTGCGCCGCGCGCCCATGCGCGGTGCGGCCTCTTGGCTGCGCTCATGCGCCACGTCACCGCGCGGTGCGTCCTCTTGGCTCAAGTCCATGCGCGCGTGCGCCACGTCACCTGTGAGTCTATACGAGCGCGCCACACAGTCGCGCCGTATTAGCTCACTCTGGTGCACCGCGCGCCTCAGTGCCACGTGTACTCGCGCGCGCATGCGCATGACTGCCACGTCATGCGCCGCATCACCTACCACTTGGTCCTTGCAACCCTTGTGCTCCACCACGCGCACGCGGTCAAAAATACAAAGGCGGCTCTCAAGCGGCTCGCGGCGATGCGAGCGTGCGAAGTGCAAAGTGCGCCATCAAAGCGCCACATTGCGCCTCATCGCCCACGCCATATGAAATCCGAATGCTTCCAAGCATCTACCGCGCTCAGAGCCTGAGCGTCGGTCTCCCCTTCCGCAGGTTGGGGAGCGGTTTCCGTCAAGAACCTCGCAAGGTTCATGGTGGTCAAGTAGAAGAACATCTTCTGTTGCCACCGCTTGAAGTGTAGACCCGAGAACTTCTCAGGTCTTTCAGCATGATTTGCCACTGTGGACGCTCCCACAGTGTTGGCAGGGGTTCCAACGACAACATTCGTATTGTTGTTGTTTGAGGTCGACATTCTGAAAAAATTAAAATTAAAATTTTTAGTCAAAAAATTCTGATTTACGCACAAACCAGAAGGAAACTACTATATTTTAATTTACCACAATTTACTGTTTCGGCTTCTAAGTCCAACTTTGAAGACCAAAAACAGAAAATATATAATTTTTAGAACTTACTAATTGGCTTCTAAGTCCAACTTTGAAGACCAAATCAGAAAGTTTAGCAATTTTTAGGACAAAAAACTGAAAGTAACCAGAATGGTTTTCAACCAAAGTCGCTCCTTTGAAGGTGAAAACCAAAAAAAAAATCTGTTTTTAAAACACAAACTGAGTGAAAACAAAACTGGTTTGAATCACAAACAGAATGGTTTTGATTTTACGAACGGTTTTAAAAATTTGTTTTAAGATTGTAGGAACCGTTCGCGTAATTTAAATAAAATAAACAAATTTTATTAATACTGATTACAAACAGAAATGAGAAAGACAAAATAACAATTACAAATACAACTGAAAATAAACCAAATACAAGAAAGGGGTAGAAACAGAGTGACTGAGGCACGTGTTCAACACGCTTCCCTTAAAACAAATTCCGAGTCTCCCAAGAGTACTCGTTTTGTTTCCCAGGGTACAACAGCCGGAGCAGTAGTACTGCCGGAATTCGCCTACAACCCGAAGGTTACCTTGAAAACTTGCTGGAGAAAGATCAGAGAAAGTAGAGAGGGAATGTTGAGTATGCTGTTGTAGCTGGTATCTTTCTGCAGTGGGTGTGGAGCTGTATTTATACAGCTCCTAAGTCGAAACAGTCAAAACGAATTAAAGAGAGGTTTAAATTGCATTAAACGTCTTCAATGCAATTTAATACGTCATTTAATTCTCAGTCAAAGCCTGTTAACTCGTCACTTACGAAGCTGGACTGAAACTGCTCTGTTATTCAATGCTGGAAGCTTTCTGCGCGCGCGCCCATGCGCGGTGCGGCCTTTTGGCTCACAGCCGTGCGCCGCGCGCCCATGCGCGGTGCGGCCTCTTGGCTCACAGCCGTGCGCCGCGCGCCCATGCGCGGTGCGGCCTCTTGGCTGCGCTCATGCGCCACGTCACCGCGCGGTGCGTCCTCTTGGCTCAAGTCCATGCGCGCGTGCGCCACGTCACCTGTGAGTCTATACGAGCGCGCCACACAGTCGCGCCGTATTAGCTCACTCTGGTGCACCGCGCGCCTCAGTGCCACGTGTACTCGCGCGCGCATGCGCATGACTGCCACGTCATGCGCCGCATCACCTACCACTTGGTCCTTGCAACCCTTGTGCTCCACCACGCGCACGCGGTCAAAAATACAAAGGCGGCTCTCAAGCGGCTCACGGCGATGCGAAGTGCAAAGTGCGCCATCAAAGCGCCACATTGCGCCTCATCGCCCACGCCACGCGCGCGCGCGCGAGCGTGTGCGAGTGCGAGTTAGGGTGCTCCGCACCCTTCGCGAGGACACTAGTGTGTGCTTCCATGAAACAATAAGGATGGAGAGTTCCACCTTAAATACCTATTTAAGTTCCATCTCTCATCCGATGTGGGACAAGGTGCTACTTTCCCTTTTGTTTCAGCATTGAATGTTCCAAACACCCAACTTTGAGCATCGATATCTCATTCATCTTAGCTCGGTTTTGGACGTGGTTTAGTTCGTTGCGAAGGTCTTCCAACATAGAACACAAACCCACAAATAAATATATAAAACCCGCTCATTTTATTATATTTATTTCTAGTCCAAAATAGGAAAAAATCATTTTCCTATATTTGTGAAAAATGCTATTTTCACGTATTTTTCCAACAGTTTATTTGAAGAAGATGATTATAATTTAAAAAAATTAACCCATCAAGTATTAAAAAGTTAAGACCTCCAACTTTATAAATAAACATTACTAGCCCTTTAATTTAAACATATTTTGTTTTTTGTTTTTACCTTTTTTCATTCATTTAAAAAAAATTGTAAAATTATTAGATTATATTTTATATGTATTTTATAAAAAAGTTGTTTTTTATTAGTTTATTTTACTAAAAAAAGTTTAATGATGGAATGTGATGACCATTGCAAGTATGATGAGTGAAATATGATGGAGTTAGGTGTTAAATGGTGATTAAGTGTAATAGTGTGATGGGTGATGAAATTGATAATCACCCCTTCCATCGTAAGGCTTAACTTCTTTTTTTTTAACGGCTACACCACTAAGTTTTTGAACCCAAGTTTTTGTTTTTTATAAGAGTAAAATGCTAAAATCGCCCTTGAGGCTTAGTTATTTTTGCCACTTCAGTAAAAAAAATGAATCTTTTTTGTAACTGGACCCCTGGGATTTCATTTTTATCATTTCCATCCAAATTACTAAGTTAGTTAAAATGTATAATTAACTCCTATGGACGATTTTGACAATTCTCAAATCACAATGACGATTTTGGCACTTTGCCATTTATTCTTTTGTTTTTAGTTTTGTAAATTTTATTTTTATCTTTAAATAAAAACAATAAAAAAATTACAAGTAACGTATATATACATATACACACATTTATATATTTACACACTTTTTTTAATTTTCTTTTTTACCTTTAAATAAATAATAATAATAAATTAATGATGTTTTGTACGACGGGAGAGGCGAGTGGTATTGATGTTTAGTACGACGGGTCGACGAGGGGAGATGAGGTACACGTAGCAAGATAGACGGGGTGGTTGCAGCGGCAGCAGGAGTGACGGTGATGGAGGTAGAGAAGAGAGAATGATGTTTTAAACGCACATACTTACATATGACTTGTCAAACATTTATAACATAACATATAATTTTACAGATTTGTCAGACTCCTATAATAATGTTATAATATTGTATATTTCGAGTGAACTAATTAAACCAAAACACTACTATAGTTTTGCCAAAAATATAACTAAAACGATGGCAAGCTTGTAATTTAGAGCTAGGGGCAAAACAATAATTTGTTAGGACCAATTAGCGAGTGCTAGACAGCTGTTTGGCACGAATAAAAACTACAACGAGTCAACCAAGTAAAATAAAACACTACCATAGTTTTGTCAAAAAAAAAAAAAAAAAAAAAAAACGATAGCAAGATTGCAATTTTGAGCTGTGGTAAAACCGAAATTTTGAAATGGAGGCAAAATCATATTTTGAACTGAGGGCAAAACAATAATTTTATTTTGAACTGGGGGCAAAAGCGTAATTTTTAACTGAGGGCAAAATCGTAATTTTAAGCTGCGGCAAAAACAAAATTTTATTTTCAACTGGGGATAAAATAGTAATTTGGCAGGACCATAGATGGGGGCAAAACTATAATTTTATTTTGAACTGGGGGCAAATTTGTAATTTTAAACTGAGGGCAAAATCGTAATTTTAACTATTATATGTTAACTTAAAAAAAAGCTTCTATTGGTTGCCGCCACTTTTGGCCAACCAACTAATACCACTATTCCCGCCTACTTATGAAAGTTATGTTTGTATGTGTTGTAAATTCAATTTGAATTTGAATATCAACTTATAAACCAAACATTTATCTTTAATCTTTAATCTATTTATAAACCAAACATATTATCCTATATATTAAATTTCCAATGCTTTGAACAGTAACAAATAATAGCTTTGAACAGTAACAAATAATAACACCGTGGGGTATGGTGGGTTGGGGGTTTGGGGCATGGGTTGACACGTGGACTTCGAGGGGCATCGCTGGTCAGTTGCATGTTGGGTCGGTATGGCGGGGCGTGGCTAGCCCGCGTGGGTTTGGCTTGGCCAAACGGTTGTTTTTTTTAATTTAAATCCTAGCCACCTATTGCCTAGCCAACCCATCCAATGAGAGCCGACTACGGAAGACCGCTAGGCCCGCCCAACGCCCGGGCTGAAACCCCCGCCCAAGGGGCCACGCCGAAACCCAAGCCCACCCGGGGTGGTGACTTGGTCGTTTGTACCCAACCCCCGCCCATACCCCATAGTCGAATTGAAGTAAAGAAATAGTAGAAGCACCTGAACAGTAGAAGCAATTAAACCACATGGCACGGAATAGTATCACCTTGCCATTGGTTCAAATGGGCGGCCGCTCCTCCCCCATTGGACCAATCAGTTTATTATTTTATACACACTTTAAAATTATGTTTTTCCCTTGAATAGTGTTTCTCTGCCATTGGTTCAAATGGGCGGCGAACAATATCCATTGGACCAACCAGTTTATTATTTTATATCCACTTTAAAATTACGTTTTTGCCCTCAGTTAAAAAATACGTTTTGCCTCAACTTCAAAATACGTTTACCCTTTTGCCCCGAGCTAAAAAAATATGATTTCGCTCTCGGTAAAAAAATTACGTTTTTACCCTCAACCAAAATTACGTTTTCGCCCAAGTTCAAAATAAAATTTTGTTTTTCCCCAGGCTCAAAATTACGATTTTACACCGGTTTATTATTTTATACCTACTTTAAAATTACGGTTTTGCCCACATTTTAAAATTACGTATTTACCTACAGCTCAAAATAAATTTATGCTTTTGCCCCCAGCTAAAATTTACGAATTTCCCCTTGGTTCAAAATTACGATATCACCCTCAATTCAAAATTACGTTTTTGCCCCCAGTGTAAAATAAAAATATGGTTTTCCCCTACCTAAAATTTAGGATTTTACCCTCAGGAAAAAAAAATTTGTTTTTTCCACCAAAGTAAAAATAAAAATATGACTTTGCACCCAACTAAAAATCGTGTCAAAGAGCTGCATAACACTCTTTTTACTTTTTATTTCTTGCAAAACTATAGTACTGTTTTTTTAATTGGTTGAGAATTATTCGGCCATCGCCCCCCAACGCGGGCGGGGCATCACCTAGTGTAAATAATTTTAATACGAAGAAGCTAAAATAATATACTCCAATAGCACTTTCAGTTGTATTTATGTGTTTTTTTATTTCTCATTCTCCTCTTCAATCAATATGGCAATAATCTTGAATTATTTACATTGGTCCAATAGCACTTTCAGTTGTATTTATGTGTTTTTTTATTTCTCATTCTCCTCTTCAATCAATATGGCAATAATCTTGAATTATTTACATTGGTCCAATAGCACTTTCAGTTGTATTTATGTGTTTTTTTTTATTTCTCATTCTCCTCTTCAATCAATATGGCAATAATCTTGAATTATTTACATTGGTCGGACGTTACACGTTATTATTTTGATGTGCATTCAAAACCCCACCCAACGATAATCCAATTTACTTTCCACCATAAACTATTTACCAAAGAAAAATACTAATATTTACATTGAAATTTAAGGGGGACATGCCTTCATATGACATATCAGTTTATCACCCACTCACTGACAAGTAATTGTAAGATGATGGGATTTTTTACCATAGAAAATTCAGCCAACCTGTAATGTTTCTTGTAAAAATAACAATTCGGATTTACTAGAAAATTGTAAAATATTATTTTAAATGAAATGAAAATTTTCCAAATGTATATGTAAGTGATATTCATGACATGGCCTATTTGAATAGCTATAGGTCAATTATAGAGTAATCTTACATTTAAAATATTATGCCTAATTTTTCTACTTGTTTGTATTATTTTATTCCTTTTTTATATGTGTTATAATGATAAGAGATCATGTACAAGAGAGGAATTTCGTACAAAGTGTAGGAGAACATCATGTTCACACATTTGTTTTTCTCAATTGAGTAAATTGCCATTTTAGTTCCTGAGTTTTGACCAAAATTGTCACTTTAGTCCAAATAGTTTTTTTCTTGCCATTTTAGTTCAAATAGTTTTGTTTTCTTGCCATTTTAGCCCAAATAGTTTTGTTTTCTGCCATTTTAGTCCCTGAGTTTTGTCATTTGTTGCCATTTTCATCCAACCCACTAACTCCATTAAAAAAAAATTATTTAACTTGGGTGAATTTTGGTCGAACCACATTTTTCTTTCTTTTTTTGCAGGTGCGATGGTATGGGGATGGTGTTGTGCCAGTTTACAGTGAAGATGATGACGGTGGTTGTTGGTTTTACGATGATGACGGTGATGTTGGTTAATGACGTGGGTGGCGTAAAAGTGCCAGGTGGTGGTGGAAATGGTGGGTGGTGATGTTGGTGGGGTGGGTGGGTGGGTGGTGACGGTGCAGGGACTAACCTTCTATCATCGCCACCACCTGCCTGCACCGTCACCACCCACCCACCCACCCCACCACCATCACCACCTACCAGGGACTAAAATGGCAGAAAACAAAACTATTTGGACTAAAATGGCAAGAAAACAAAACTATTTGGACTAAAATGGCAAGAAAAAAACTATTTGGACTAAAGTGGCAATTTTGGTCAAAACTCAGGGACTAAAATGGCAATTTACTCTTCTCAATTTAACAAAAAAATTGAGAATCATGTATAATAACCTTTCTCTACATATAATGAAGGGCAAAATGGTCTTTAACTTTTATAATAACAAATTAAAAAAATACGACAATTTTGCCCTTCATTAAAAGGGAGGAAAAAGACAAAAAAAAAAAAAAAACCCAGAAAATTCAACTAGATTTTGCTTTTGGATGAAAATGACAACAAAATTGAAATACAGGGACACGGATTCAAAATGTTTGAGTTTTGGACTAAATTGGTAAAAGTGACCAAAGCTCAGTTTACTCTTAAATCTATTACATGCATTAGTAACTTTTTATGAATCTTTTACATAAACCCATAATATAGTTTGGAAGAAAATAAATAGCAAGTACGATAAGATCTTCAAATTCACCTTGACAACGACAAGGCGGTATCAAATCCCGTTTTTGAGTGATCATGTTCACAAGCAATATCATGTGATAGGCCACATTAATATGAATAAACAATTTGAGTAATCTTTTCGAATTAATTTGTACAAACAAAAGCCGCAACTAAAATTCATTATAAGTACAAATCCAGACATTGCAATTCTATGTCTTTTCAAGCCATTTTATATATACAAGAGAGAGAGAGAGAGAGAGAGAGTTGAAAATGAGGGAGGAAATGAACCAGCAAACACAAACAAGAAAGATCAAAGGTGGCTTAATCACAATGCCTTTCATTATAGGTATGTTCTTGACAATCAAATTTACATTTTTACAACATGGGTATAATGAATGTTAAGTTTAAGTGGTTGTTTTGATGTGGGTTTCTTGAATCTTGATTTTTTGTTTTTTTTTTTGCAGCAAATGAGGCATTTGAGAAGGTGGCAAGCTATGGTTTGGTGCCAAACATGATATTGTATTTGATGAATGATTACAAGTTTGGTATAGCTAAAGGGACAAACATAATCTTCCTGTGGTCAGCAGCTACTAACTTTGCCCCAATCTTAGGGGCCTTTCTCTCTGACTCCTATTTGGGTCGCTTCCTCACCATCGGCTTCGGTTCTCTCTTTTCCCTTCTGGTAATGTTTACTTCTCTTTCTTAACAACTACATCCTATCGACTGTGTTGTCATGTACAATAAAACAAACTTAACTATATAACGAGTCGAGCTCGAGCTTATAAAAATTTGACAGAATGTAATATATAACTATTTAACTAGTTAAGTACTATTTCATGTAGCACTAAACAAGTCACATTTTTATTTGACTCAAGATCCTGAAATTATATTATTCTCGTATAATTTTTTATGATTATTTTGGTGGTATTTGCGCTCTCGAGTTAGGTATAAATCTTTCTCAAAATCGAGGTTGTATTAAAAAGGTTCTCGCGCCTCGTTTAACTATCAAATCGAGTTCAAAGTTCGATAAGATGACCGAGTTAAAGATTCTAAAGAAGCTTAGATGTACCAAAAATTTGTAAAAATTTCCACATTTGATTTTTGTTAAACAATCTTTTAAAGGTTAAAATTATTTTACACAAAATGTATTAAACAATCTTTAAAAGGTTTTAATTGCTTTACACAAAATGTATTAGTGGAAAGAGCAATTTTATAAAATTGGTTTACAGTTAACAAGTTACATTTATAACCCCTAAAGTATTTTACAGGGTATGTTACTACTATGGTTAACAACAATGATCCCACAACTGAAGCCACCCCATTGCAACCAGTTAACCGAAGCCTGCAAGCCATCAACACATTCTCAATTCGCTTTCTTGATCTTCGCCTTCATGTTCATCTCAATCGGAGCGGGTGGTGTTAGACCGTGTTCACTAGCATTTGGTGCAGAACAAATTGACAACAAAAACAATCCCAACAATGAAAGGGCATTAGAAAGCTTCTTTGGGTGGTATTACGCTGCTAGCGCAATGGCGGTGCTTGTGGCGTTTACCGTCATTGTTTACATTCAAGATCATGCTGGATGGAAGGTTGGTTTTGGGGTTCCAATGATTCTCATGCTTTTATCTGTCATTTTGTTCTTTGTAGCTTCTTCTCTTTATATCAAGACTAAGGTTACAAAGAGCATATTCACAAGCTTTGTACAAGTGCTGGTTGCTGCTTATATGAATCGAAAAGTCGTCGCCGGACCTCCAAACCGGTGGCATCATCTTAGGAAAGATTCAGCCACCACCACCGTACCCACCAAGAGACTCAGGTAGATACGCTTATGGATTTCCTATAATTGTCTTAGCTAACTGTATGTTCATTAATAATTCAGGGTTCTCATATATTAATCAATTATAATTATAATAGTGGGTAATCCGCGCGTTGCAGTGGAGTCGACAATATGGGCCGAGAACATAATTCAAACATAAAAAAGTTAAAAAGCCGTATATACGTTGTGTTTGTATATATATAAAAGCACTCGCGTTTCGCAGCTGCAACGCGCGGGAAACCCTTATGATAAACATTATACAGTATAATGCAACATTTTTTTATCTAGTGAGAAACCCGCGCGTTGCAGCGGAGTCAACAATTTACATCTAAATTTTTAACTAACTTCTCTAAAATTACAAAATACATTTTATGTTAAATTTGATTAATTTTGGTTCAGTGATTAGTCCTTTAGTCCAAATACGCAAATACAATAAAATGTATTTTTGAATATATGTTCTTGATGAATGTGATGAGTTTATTACCCATAAGCTTATTTTTTATTATTTATAAATAATCTAATATATAGTATAGATTTACTAAACATAAATGTCATTCATCAAGAGAAGAGAGGTATGGATGAAAGAAAATGACAAAAGTTAGGCATTTTAACTTTACCCTTCATATGTCATCTTAAGATTTGATGAGAATTTGCCATTTTGTACATAGGAAATGCTTTATATAGTAATATAATATAGTTATAATTTACCTTTTTGGTTCATACTTTTGTATTTTTTTCATTGTATTATTTTTATATGTGTGTTTAGGGGTGTTCACGATCGGATTATTCGGTTTTCAGATATCCGATCCGAAAATCAGATATCTGAAAATTTCGGATAGTGATTATTAATATCCGAATCCGTGTCCGAAATTACGGATCATCCAGAATTTCGGATACAGATTCGGATATCCAAACGGATATCCGAATTTATATAATTATAAAAAAATATGTTTCGTGCATAGATTAAAACTAAACTTATATTAGATTTTCCAAATTCCCAACACTGAATACTAAAAACATTCATAAATTTATATCCGAATCCGATTATTTACTAATTTTTACTATATTTCAAACTAAATATAATGCTCATATATTATATATATTTATAAAAAAAATTAGGGTTTTCGGATATCGGATAATCGGATTATCCGAAATTTTGAAATTCATATCCCAATCCGAAAATTCAGATTATCCGGTTTTCGGATATTTCTCATACGGATTTTCGAATATTTTGGATTCGGTTTCGGATCCGATCTTTTTGAACATCCGTACGTGTATTTGAATTTTCTCCACTTTTTAAAATTCAGGGTTAGTGACTGATTCTTGAAAGTTATTACTGTATTTGTTGTTCTGATTTTAAAGTTCAGGACTGGCGTCTGATTTTTTTTTAAATTCAGGACTGGTGTCTTATTTTTTTGTTATGGCTTTTAAAATTCGGACCAGCAGGGGCAGGGGGGGGTCGATCCCCCGAACTTTTCGCTCAGTAGTGTTATGTATGTACGTTTCTTATAGATTTTTTTAGGTATATACGTTTTCGACCTCCCGATTTTATAAAAAAAAATTTAGGTATATACTTTTAGGTCCGGTGACTCCCGACCCCCCGGTGGAAATTTTCAAGCTTTGCCACTGCGGACCAGTGTCTGATTCTTGCAAATCATAGCTGCATGTGTTGTTCAAGTTTTGAAAATCAGAATCAGTGTCTGATTTGTAAAGAAAAAATAATTTAAAAGAAAAAGAAGGAATAATTTGGTTCTCAAGAGCACAACTGAAACTATGATAAATTCAGGGTTTTTCATATATCAATAACCAAAAACAACTATCCATCTTACAGGTTTCTAAACAAAGCTTGCTTAATTCAGAATCCGAAAGACGTAACACCAGACGGTTTCGCTTCAAATCCATGGCGCCTATGCACAATCGAGCAAGTTGAGGAACTAAAATCGCTAATCCGAGTTCTACCCTTGTGGTCATCGGGGCTCATGATGTCGATAAACGTAAGCCAATCATCATTCCCAGTTCTCCAAGCGAAAACAATGGATCGACATCTAGGTTCATCAACCTTCCAAATCCCACCAGGCTCTTTCCCCTTCTTTACCATCGGTACAATCGCAATTTGGGTGATCCTATACGACCGTGTAATAATCCCATGTTTGTCAAAAATCCTACAAAAACAAGTTCATCTTGGTGTCAAATTTAGAATGGGGATCGGTCTTGTGATCTCCACATTAGCCATGATAATTTCCGCCATAGTTGAACACATTCGACGAAAGAAAGCAGTTGAAGAAGGAGCCGTGGTAAACATGTCAGCAATGTGGCTAGTTCCACAATATTGTTTACATGGTTTAGCTGAGGCGTTGAGTGCGATCGGGCAAAATGAGTTTTATTATTCGGAGTTAACAAAAAGCATGTCTAGCATTGCGGGTTCGCTATTCTTGGTGGGGATGGGGGTGGCTAATTTGTTGGCTAGTGTTATATTAAGCGCGGTTGAGAAGTTAAGTAGAGGAAGAGGGAGTGAAGGGTGGATTACGTCGAATATTAACAAGGGTCGTTACGATTGGGTTCTTGCAATAATGAGTTTTGTGAACTTGTTTTATTTTGTTGCTTGTAGCTGGGCTTATGGTCCTTGTGTAGATGAAAAGGAGACATGTGAAGACTCGGATGAAGAGTGACTTGTTTAGCTTGCTTGTATTTGATTTAGATAATTACTTATGTATATTATTATTACTGTTGTTATTGAAAGGTAATCATCAGTATGATTCTGAATATATGTCCTTTAGGCTTATGTTAGTCACAGATCAACAATCATCTCCAGGCAGCAAGCTCAAGTTGGCCCAATTTCATCAAATCCAACATATTATTTAGTTAAGCTCAATGAGTCAAGGCTGGCCCACTAGTGTTAGGCCCAATAAATTAGATGATGATTAAAATATTTTAAAAAAATACTTGAATATAGAATTTAAAAGTAAATGAAACATTAAAATATTAGAAGTGAGATTACTATATTCATGATTTATTTGAATTTATATGTATAATCTATAATACTATATAAAGCATTTCAAATGTACAAGATTGTAATTTTACATGGCGTACAAACTTTATGTTTAATCTATAATACTATATAAAGCATTTCAGATGTACAAGATTGTAATTTTACATGGCGTACAAACTTTACAATAATATGTACAAGAAAATGAAGACTTTATAGAGGGGTTAGAATTGCAACTTTTCCAAAATTTTAAAACACCTTAGGGGTGTTTTAGGGATTTCATCCATAGAATAACCCTAAAATTAACTCCTAAGACAATTAGATCGTTTTCTTTTCCTCCTGCAATTGAACTAGGGGTGCAAACGAGCCGAGCCGAGCCCGAGCTCAGCCAGGCGCGAGCTCGATTAACTTATGAGAGCTCGGGCTCGAGCTCGGCTCGATTCGAGCTTTGTTTTCAAAGCTCGAGCTCGGCTCGTTTGTATTTTATCAAGCTCGAGCTCGGCTCGTTTATTATCTATTAATTAGTATATTAAATAAAAATAATATAAATAATAGACTTTTTAGGCTTGCGAGCTCGATAAGTAAAGCTCGGGCTCGGGCTCGTTTACTAAATAAACTTATTTTTAGGTTCGAGGTCGGCTTGTAAACAAGTTTAAATAAGCTCGGCTCGTTTACACTAAGGCTCGATAAGGCTCGACGAGCCTAACGAGCTTCACATGTGAGGCTCGAGCTCGGGCTCGATAAACAAACCAGCTTTGTTTTGAGGCTCAAGCTCGACTCGGGCTCGATAAGGCTCGACTCGTTTCGAGCTTTTTCTCGAGCCGATCTCGAGTAGCTCGCGAGCCGCTCGGCTCGTTTGCACCCCTCAATTGAACCATCAAAAACCGTTTGGAGGCCATGAAATAGTGAGAACAAAGAGAAGGGAGAGAGCGTAGACCTCTGGCGACCGATGATTTTTCCGATAATTGGGATTTGGCACGATGATGTCGGAGCAGTGATCTAGGGTTCCCGTGAGTTCCTCTTTCGGTTCAAAACTATCCAGCCTTCGAGTTCGACAACGATTTTCATCAGTGGATCCACAAGGTACACCAATCTCAACCGTTTGAGTTTGAATATTTATCCAGATTTTACGATTTTATTATTCTGTTTGTTAGTCGTTGTTAGGTTAGAATATGCAATTGATAGATATAATCCCGTCTCCCAATCGCCAAAAGTTTACAAATGCGTTCAATTTCATGCTTATCGATTCAAGTTTGGTTCAATTTCATATTAATTTTATTTTATTTTCTAAAGGTTTGTTCAGACTAGAAGAATCTGAATTTGGGATTGTTTATGTAGGTCGCATTTTAGATGTATCGGTGCCGTTTTTGAAGCGTCCGTTCCCAGGCCCAGGACTGGCTAACTCAAGGAAACACGGATGTTTTTTGCCAAGTAGAGGATGAGACCCATTTGACATGGTTAGTTTTTTTTTATGTTATTTTGTATTGAATCTGTGGTGCAGGTGGATGAAATATTTATTGTAGAAGTAAAGGATGCTCGGATTTATGATGAAATATGGCAGGCATTTGCTGTGTTTTTTTTACCGATAAAAACAACGGATGTTCAAGGAGATCAGAGGACTCATTCTATTTCTAATGTTGTTGGACTTAGAGCTGTCACCAGTCAAGACGGCGTGACTGCTGAGCACATGTTTTTGTCCCTGTTTTTATTGCTAATGCATATATGAATTTTTAAAATTAAACCATACTATGTTTTATTGTTTGGTTCATCTGGTTTCAACAAAAAGTTTAGACTAAACCACCACCTACAGTTTGGTGGGTCAGTCACATAGACTGGTTTTAGCAGTTTAGCGGTCGGTTGTCGTTGATGGGGATAATATAATATGTTCAGCAAAAGAAGCATGTGAAAGGTCTTTGGCTAAGTTAGAAGCAAGAGATGTAGCTGGAACCTTTTCACTCAACCTCACACTCTTAATGTACCTCTGGATCGTTCTATGCATTAGTCGGATTCATTATCGGACTTCAAGCTTCGGCGACTTATCTCTTCTCGTTATTCCAGCAGTAATCGTAGGTATGTTTATTTGCATTCTGATCGAAATTCAATTACGACCAAAGGCCCTCTGCCAATTTAGATTAGCAGGGGCATATCAATCCAATTTGAATGATCTTTAGATTAGGGTTGATACGTTAACTGTTTGGTCACCATATCATTTGAAAGTGTTGGTCATTTTATTTATGTTTTTTCTTGCCACCGTGTCAAAGGTAACCAAGCATATCCTCTTGAGGACGGTTGACTCCATGGTATAACACTATTTTTTCTTGTTCGTCTTGTCACACCCTGGCTTTTGCGGAAGCGTGGGTTTATTTGGTGTGACTTCTTAATACCATAGCAACAATCATAACAATGCTATATGATAAAAATACGAGATGTACATCTATTAATTAAAGTGAGAAAATACCACAATATCATTGTTTAGAAACATCGACACTTGAAATAAGTTACAAACCATAAATTATTTAAAACTTGTTTATAAGACTCACAAAAGACTTTAGATAAGACGAGGTTTAGTGACATGTAACCCGTCCAGGAATAGGTTACACCTCTCAAACCCCACAACTCTTGGATGACATCTTTTATTCAACGCAGCTAGACACATGCATACCCTGCCAGATCCGCTAGTTCCCTGAAATACATGTAGTTTGAAAAATCAACAAAAAGTTGAGCGAGTTCATGTGTAAGTCTGTGTGTATAAGCCTTTAAAATATGTCTTGTGTGTATAAATGTCCCTGGTATGTAGCGATTAAGGAAAAAGAGATCACCAATGGGTTGCAAAGCCAATGGTTTGTGTGCAAAGGTGCAGGAAGTACTCAAACCTAGCAAATTTGTACCGGGCTTCCGGCTGGAAGACATAGTCATCTCTATGGGCCGCCCCGGCCTCATGGGTGTGGGCTCTCTATACCCAAATAGATCTATCACTCATGTCCCTCGGTCCTACGACGAGGATTAATGGCCTTAAGTGTTATGCCCACCTTTCACAGTCTAGTAGTAAAGCTTCCTTAAGCTAACCATACCATGTATAAAAATGTCTGTAATAGTTGTAACATGTATTCCACCCCCGAAGTATAAAACTGAAAACAGTTAAGAGAAAAGGGGGAACATGAACTCACCTTATTTTGCAAGCGATTCCGAATTCGCAAGTCAAGATTAAGGTGTCTGATGATAAGGAAACTCAAAGTTATCCTAATGAATCGTACATGAACAAGAATAATGTATCAATATTGAGGTCGTATAGTGTTGACGGGATTTGTTGAGCATTTATTGTATTTGATAGTGTTTAGATTAACAGAAGGATCTTGTGATTTACATGTTTAGAGGGCTCGGAAAAATGAACATGATATAAAGGAATTATTTATGAAAAATATTTATTTATCATAAATAATAAAATTGTAATAATGTACAATTGATTTAATATAAACATTTGTAATAATAAATCAAGTATATTTAACTAGTATAACAACATAATTAAATATAATGATTATTGGCAAAATATTGTACAAGTGATATAATTAATTTATAAAAATTATAAATTAATTTAGTTGGTTTAAGATATATATCATTTGATAAATGATAAATATTTTGTTTAAAAGAATTAATATGATAATTATATAACTAATTATCAAAATAATTATATTAAATCTGAATAATTAAAAATAACATTTTTAATTATTGAACTTGAATATCACAGATTTAAAATAATTATTATGGTCTTGGAATCATTTTAAATAAATAAAATGAATTAAAGTGGTTAAAATAACAATAAATAAGTTTATATAAGTTTAATTATCTAAATAAATAAATACAATAAAAATTCAGATTCTAAATTTATATAAAGTCAGAATAATGCATCTTTTGTCATAAAAATAATTAATCTGAAAATTTCAGTATTTATCTCTTAAAATTGATTTATTATGCATTATATATGTATTAAACTGTTTTAATATAAAATAGATAGTTTTATAAATAACATAACAGTTTTTGTATTTTTATAAAATGTAGTAATGAGTATTAATGAAATAAAAAATTATTACAATTGTTAAAATAACAAAAGTAAATAAATTAAAAAGAATTGCAGACCCCTGGGTTCGAACCCGGGTCTGTGCTGAAGACAAACACACACACAACCACTGGGCTAGCATGGTGGTTTGTGTTTATGCTTAGTTTAATTAAAATAAATACAGAAATGAAAGTGGTCATCTTCCCCAATTGGAGTCAAACAGAAAGTCAACTCTTTCAATTCTACGGGAAACTTATGTTTTAAGTTAAATTCGAAATACAGGAACTTTGTATACATGATAATGAACGAATTGGTTGATTTTGGACATACCGGTATCGATTGGATCGACGGTTCGACTAAATTCCGGCGACTGTAACTCCGGCGAGAGTTGCAGGTTTCGACAGAGGTAATTTTCGATGTTTTAGAGAAATGCGAAAGGTGCAGGATGTTCGTATGGATCTAAAGAAGCTTATATAACCGATTAATTCGACACTAAAACGACAAAAATTAGTGGAATCGATCCACTTTTGATTTTTTTTATAAAAACTTTCGGTTCATAGTGGGAAGGCACGAAAATATGTCGATTAAAGTGCGAAATGGGTTGGAAATGGGGTTGGGGACTCGTGGGTAATGTTTAAAGTGGAAAAATTCGATTTTTGGTCGGATTTGGTGGTTTTTGGTCGAAGTCCGCAACTTGCAGATCTGTATATGTATATACAGATCTGTTTTAATGTGTACATATATATAATACGATCTACATTCTAACACATCCCAACTGGTAGACCAGTTGGTTTGTGCGCATGCCTTGTTTGCCGGGAGGCGCGGGTTCGAGTCCCGTTTGTGGCCGGTTTGATTGGGTTTAAACCCTTTTAATTTTTGAATTAAAATTAATTTAAATATTAAAATCCTAAATAGTGTATAAATGAATTAATGTTCTGTATTCTAACAGCTCCTAGTAGGAGGATAATTTGGTTAAGGCGTTGCGGTTGTAACCGAGAGACCACGAGTTCGAAACCCGGCAGGGGCTGGTCCGATACAGAAGGACCCCCCTTTTTATCCGATTTTTGTAATATTTACACTTTGGTCCCTGTAGTTTCAGTTTGTACAAAAATAGTCCCTGAACTTTCGAAAAGTTAACATAAATGGTCCCTGTACTATTCAGTTAAATCCGCTAACTGAGTTAGTGTTTAAAGAAGAAAACCTTTATAAGAAAGTTAACCCGGTTAGACTATTCAGTTAAAATAGTTTCAATAATGACCATAATAGTCCCTGGAGTATGAGTTTCATAAAATGACCAAATGAACCCAAGGCTTTTAAAACTAAATAAATATATTTATTTTTAATAAGAGTAAATTTCAAAGTTCGTCCTTTATGTATGTCTAATATATCAAAGTATGTCCTTTATCTTTAATAAGCTCAGAATACATCCTTAATGTTTGAAAAACCAATCAGGTTATGTCCTTTACCCTAAACCTTGTTTGTTTTCTCAGTTAAGTCAGGTCACATGTGAAGCACATGAGGGCATTAATGTCATTCTACCTACCAATATATATATATATATATACATCCACACATACATACAGAACACACACACTCTCATCTTTCTCTCTGCTCTCTCTCTACTACCACCACCACCACCACCACCGCAAAACACAACCTGCAACAATACACCTCCGACTAACACCACTTTAGCCACACCTCTGCCACACCTCAGCCACCACCACACTTCAGCCACCAACCACACCACATCAGTCCCCCGTCGGTGACCATCACCTCCACCTCCACAAACAAAATCAAATCCAAATTAACGAAAGAATCAAATCAAATCAAATCCAAACAAACCTACAAAAAAAATCAAACATACACAGGCCTATTTGTGTTATACCTGATAAATGATCTGAAACAAAATCAAACCCAATAACCATATGAGAACCTTCCACCGCCACCTGACCACCGTCGCTGCCACCGCGCCACCTGACCACCGCCGCTGCCACCGCTCCCCCTACACAACCCTTTTCCACACGAACCTACACCGTCTGAGTCATCAAACTCGCCACCACCACCGCCGCGTAAACCACCAGCCACCACCAATTTCAACCGCCGATCTGCCAACACCACCTCCACTTGCAATATCCATCACGAACACAACCTGCCACCATCTTCCAAAAGCCCGATTCCTTTGATTAGGTGATGAATCAGTAGGGTTTTCGAGTTTTTTTTAGGTCAACAAAAATCCCCAAATTTCACCACCACAACCGTTAGATTAGAAAGACAGGGTTTTTCTTTTTGTTTTGTAGAGAGAGATGATAGTTTGCAGAAACTTGAAATTGAAGAGGATTGTAGGGTTTGAGTTTTCGTAGAGAGTGAGAGAGAGAGAGAGAGGGGCTGGTAGTAGAGAGAGAGCAGAGAGAAAGATGAGAGTGTGTATTCTGTATGTATGTGTGGGTGTATATATATATTGGTAGGTAGAATGACATTAATGCCCTCATGTGCTTCACATGTGACCTGACTTAACTGGGAAAACAAACAAGGTTTAGGGTAAAGGACATAACCTGATTGGTTTTTCAAACATTAAGGATGTTTTCTGAGCTTATTAAAGATAAATGACATACTTTGATATATTAGACATACATAAAGGACGAACTTTGAAATTTACTCTTTTAATAATATAAGTTTCAAAAATGATAATTTTAGTCCCTAAACTTTGTACTTTCAAATACTGACGGTTTTAGTCCTTACTTCCCTACACTCCATACTAGTGTAGTACCTTGACTCTGGTTCGTATTGGCCTCAACATATTGTTTGTCTATGTGCTGGCATTGTCAACATGTTTCTGAGTTATCCGTTCACTGTGCTAACTGTGTTTTGTGCATCAAGTTTATCACTAAAGTTTGTGTGTAATAAATGGAGTGATAGTATGAATGTGATGCATATGTATGTATGATGCAGAACTCATAAAGTAGTTTAATTCGTCAGTTGTAATTCTAGCACAGTCATTAAGCACAAAGTTAATATTAATTAATTGTACGGATACCTGTAATTGTGAGCGTTGTCACACGTCTTTTGAATACAACGCCCCGCCACTTATATTTGCTTAACATGTGTGAGATGCCATGCCACCTGGTTATGATGTTTGAGCTCGAATTGTCCATTGAACTTTTATTCTAATTTAACTGATATTACAATCTTCTTTTTTTCTACATATTATACCACTTGCATGGATGATTAAAAGGTTGAGTATGATCTTCTGTTTTTGTTTTTCATATTAACGTCAGAAGAAGTGTATAAAGGATTGATATAATTACTGAGTATATGTCATAAACTTGTGGTTGCCGAGTAAGCATCTGATAGCATTTTACATGTGCAGGAATATCTACTTCTTATGGAATACACGATTTTTGAGGGCCAAAAGGACTTTGGACTCTCCAGGGCCATAATCATACTTCCAAATGTTGGTAAATTGTCATAGCATATGAAGTAAATATTAACGAGCTACTCTGTAGATGAGAGTGAAGGTGGTGGTGATTTGGTGGTGAGGAGGAGGTTAGATCTTGAAGGCGATGATCTAGCGGAGACGTCTGCGGCGAGAAGACGACAGTCACGGATTTTGAGCAGGTGGGTTGCTCGACAAGCACAGGAGATGATCACCACGAGAAAGCGGAGGACTCGGGAGAATGAGTTGATGGCGCTTGCTGGCTTGCACACGGTTTCCATGCTCGATTCTTCGTTCTTGTGGGAATCTCCATCGCAGTTTCCAGGCTCTCCGTGGCTTCCATCCCTGATCCCGTTGGTTTCCACGCTCTCCATGGCTTCCATCCCTGGCTCCCCGTGTGTCTCTCTTTTCTTTCTCTCACGGTCTCTCTATCTCTTTCTCTTTCCCTCTCTATTTTTTTTTCAATATAAGAAGGGTGTGGATGGTGAGAATTGTTCTCAGGGACCAGCAAGTCAATTCCAATGGTTTTCTTTATCACTGATGGCGCTGCTGAAAATGAAAGACAATCTGTGAAGTAATGCAGAAGCAATAAAAAAAATAAGGATCAGAACTGTTTCCTCGTATTCACACGTTTGGTATAGGTATTTCTTTTGATCCCGAGATGCATAAATTGTAAATTATCATACTTGTGATTCCGCTGCTCAAATAATAGAAAATAAGCATCTTGTTCTTGAGTTTGGAAGTGTAATTATCTTATCTTGCCTCCTTGATTACTTGCAGGTTCATTCTGCAATCATTACTTCTTGCGAATGCTAGCGATGATGAGCAAGGGACATTATGATGCCTCTTATGACGCGGGTAATTAATTATTTTCTACATATGTTTCCATTTTAAGGCGGTGCCTATAAAACATGTTTGCCACTACACGACGATGTTCTTTAAATGCTTTAAGAAGTTTTGGTTTCTTTTTAGCAAGAGATATATACGAGAAGCCACTGATGACTATTGTTGGGTATGTGTTTGATCAGATTCGATTGAAACTCGAATGCAAATGTGGGCTTCTAAAGCTGCTTCTTCAATAATGACAAACATTGTAATTGATGGTCCAGATGGTCTGGAAGTATGTTTGTGCACCTCTCTCTTTTTCTGGTTTGAGGTTACAGTTCCACATTTTCACTCGTATCATTTTTCACTGATTTACCCTTCAACCATTCCAGATCTTTGTTATAATAGACCATTGATCATATCAGGGAGATACAACGACAACTTCCCAGAAAAACTGGAAGCTAAGGGCACCATTGCTGATATGCGTAACTTCACTATTGACATAGAAGTACAACACACAAATGACATACCACTTGAAAAGGTATGGATGTTCATTGTTCGACTTGAAACGTGAAACCGTCCAAGCCAGTCATCAGTTTAGTTTTGTGGTCGGTTAATTTTTTTTCCTGTTTGCGCGGTCTGTTTACAACTTCTAAACCGTCCCAGAGGGTTCGGTTTACTTTTATACCATGGAGCTTTGGATTATGCAACTTTTTATATCCTACCTCAGCATCTTAAGTTGGATTACATTGGCTTTGATTTAACAATACTATATACATGGAGTCAGTTATAAGTTCCAACTGAAACATAATCAAATATTATTTTGATCAAATTTGATGCAACTTTTTAGGGTATTATTATTTCAAAATTTTAATTTGTTTTGGCAATATTCTTTTGATTTGATATCATTAGTAGTGACAAGTCAACCCATTTTAAGTTCATGTGTTACAATTTAAAAACACTATTATAAAGTAGACCTTATGTTAGGAGATTTTGGATTATGTTAATGATAGTGATCATCAAGAAACACATATGTTGGATATATTTGGTCTAGTGTTTTCAAACTTTAATGGACACTAAGAAACACCAATGTTTCGTTATGTAATTTTAATGGTGAAGGATACAATAATCTCTTTTGTAGGCTGATGTGCGTTTTTGTTTGAGGCTTTGAGTGGAATATATGGTATAGAAGAGGATGGTACGGATCACTTGATCGTTGCTTGCTCGTTCTTGAAGATGGTTTGGTGGACCATTTGTGTTTGGGTTAAGGTCTTAACGCCCAACGCTTTCGAAATCTATGACATGATTTTAACTTCAACTTAACTTGAACAGGTAAACTTCTACATTCATTGATCTTACTGTTGATGTGTTTTTACAATATTTTATTGCATTATAGTAATAGATTTTCCCACCAGGACTCCCTCAATAGGAGTATTGGTAATTTCCTTCCAAATCATACACAAGCAATTTGTGAATTTTGGAGAGAAGTCGACATCCATTTGGCCTATTGGTAATTTCCTTTTTAAATTCTACTCAACTCTTTTTAAAACATACATGATGCTTTTGTGCTTTAATTGGTTGTCTTACTACATATAGGCAACAAAGATGCAGAGGAAATCTTTGAAGAGGTATTATTTGATAGGATTGGGCAATCGGCTTCAGATGCTCAGACGTTTTCAAGCCGTGAAAGAGAGTTAGATTGATTTCAATTATGTTACAATATTTGTCGTAGTGGTATTTCTTTATATACCCAAAGAGACAGATCAACTTTTTTAATGGTTTTCGTAAGAAATGGGATTGGTGTAGTCATGATGAAACCATGTGTTGATGGAGTTTACAAGGTGATTTACACTCTGTTGCATCGCGCGGGCTCCTTACTAGGTTGTACAACAACCTGTAAGATTAAATATATTATGTATTTAATATTTAATCTATAGCCATTATAATCATTTACATAATATAGATCAAAATATATTATAACCTATTAAAAATTAGTTGGTAATTGTTGATGGACCATATTACCCTTATTAACTAATTAGGTTTCCTCCTGGGTGCTTATATAAGGAGAATTATGTGGAGGTTAAAGGGTTACTCAGTTACAAAATCAGACACACCCCATAAGATCATAACATCATATTTCGACCTCCATCTCCTACAGCCGATACCCTTTCGGTTTTCTAAGTCCCCATCATTAGATTGCACCCTAAGGAGGAACCATACCAAGATGACAATCATGTCAAACCTTATTGCTGCGTCTCCATCTGGATTCTCTGCTAGCCTGTGCTGATGCAATCAAAGGTATGTTTTCATGTTTTCCCTCATGTATAAACAGAACTGATCCAACATGTGGTATCAGAGCATATGTTGATTAGTCAGTTCTGTTTTCATATCCATAATTCTGGGATTGAAACTTGGAAAACATAAATTTTGAAAATCTTATGAATATCACAGCCGTTTCGAGTCATAAAGATCCACTCGAAATCCCTGTTTTCGGAAAATGATTAATTACATGTTTACTTGAAACTAATATGGGTAATCTTATAATCGAAATCTGTTCAAAAACCCTTAAAAATTCAGGTTTCGGGTTCCAGAATTCATGTTTTAATTATTTAGGGTTCATCATGTTCTTAGTTAAAATTCAAAATATTCTTTAAGTTTTGGAATATGATTTGAATTGTTAAATGTTTCCCTAATTTTGATCTAATTTTGTCTAGTAAGTTATTTTCGAAATCTGTTAAATGATAAACAGATTATGATTTCGAAATTTTGTGATAAAAATAGATCAATGTTATAATTGGAAACTCAATCACAATTCTTAATTTTCGAATTTTAGTTATGTTATCACAGTAAACAGCAACTGGATCGCACAAGATCAGATCACATAAGAGATGATCTGATCGCATAAGATAATCGCACAAGATCAGATCGCATAAGAGATGACCTGATCGCACAAGACTGCATAATCGCACAAGATTTGTGAATCGCACAAGACTTGTGGATCGCACAAGACATTACTGATCACACAAGTTTTGGGCCTTATTGATCGCACAAGTTTTGGGCCTTACTGATCGCACAAGTTTTGGGCCTTACTGATTGCACAAGTTTTGGGCTTTACTGATCGCACAAGACTTTACTGATCGATCCGCGCTAACGGGTGGTTTGCTATTAAACAATTGGTTTTGTAATCACTTAGTTAATTAATAAGGATCAAATAATGTTTTACAAAACCAAAATGGCTTAACTTGAATGAGCTTCTGATGTATCAATTCTGGCCAAAGCTGATTTGATGCGTCTACTTATCGTTCAAGTATTACGAAAGCTATGTTGTGTGTGCATCATAAGCATGAATGTCTTAATTTCTGGCCAAAGCTGATTTAATTCATTCATAGATGGCATACTCAACAAGTGCATAACTAAAGTGATTGTCTCAATTTCTGGCCAAAGCTGATTTGTTACCACCACTTTGCACATATGCTTAAATGATTACACTTCTGGCCAAAGCTGTTTTGTCTTCGTTTAAGTAGAATTTTAGCTAAGTCTATTATTTTGATGTTAGTAATAGACATATCACAACCTCTTCACACAATGATCCTTATATTAATGATCCTTAATTAATTTTTATGATCATTTCGTCTGCCTTATTCTTAGTATCCATAATTTTACTCACTATAATTTTCTTCTATAAGTCTATATCTCATCCACTCTAATTCCTAAACCTAAAATGTTTGCTTTATTTAAAGTTTCTATAAGATTAGCTCTTAAATTAAATACTTGATTATCTCTTAAGACATGATAATCCTATTGCTCTCTTCTGATAATGATTACTACAGAAGAAAAGTAGAGCATGATGATTAGGATAAATCGAACATGATGTCTCTTATGATAATCAAGAACTTTCTAACATAATGCTATCACTAAAGATATTCCAGATTAAGTCTTTCCTAAGACTAATCTATTATGTGCTGATTAATCACAAGAGCTCCTAAGATGCATGCCTTCATTTAAATTCTAAACTATAAAGTTAAGTGGTATATGTGAATACATTATAATGTACAATACCATGACCCATAAAGTTAAGGGCTTACACATGGAAATAAGTACATTTTTCCAGTACATTACATACTAAGATTTTCACTTGTACAATTTGATGCCTTATAAATCAACTATAACACTCAAAAGTACCAAAGTATAATGAGTGTGTTGATAAGCAACATATGTACAAAGAAATAAATGTTTAAAGCTGGAAAATAAGTTGTTACTCACCTTACAACCACTTAAACTTTAAAAGAGGATTGTTCTAAGGTCCATAGACAAAATACAAGTACAAAATCCCAACTCTAAGGTTCTTCAAGGGAAAATCTCACTGCATAATTATACCATTACACTAGGCATAAGCAACGAGACTATCCATTACTCTAAAGAACAGTTGGATAAGTTAATTATGTAGTCATTTCCTAATGATATTTAAGTCTGATAATTTTTTTTAATATTCCAATTAACACATGATTAGTTGACTCTAGTTCCATACGTTTTCTTACCAGAACTCGACAAATATGAGAGTTAGTGACAAAATTAATTGTTAAGGCTATAAGAACCATAATAAGCAATCTTTTAACAAAGCTTTTCGATACCTTACATATTCTGAAGATTAATCAGAATACAGTATCATTACTTAGGCTATGTCATGAAGGTTGTGAGGTTTGCATAGTCAACATAAAGTCACACTTATCTTAAACTCTCATCTTATTTGTTCTAAATATCTGGATTGAAACATTACTATGATAAAACTAGATGATACCTTACATTTTTCACAACTTTTGTCATCATGTAAATGAGAATTTGACAAAAGAAAAATGAGACTTATAAATTTCATCCATTATAACCGAAATTCATGAGAAATCATGACATGGCTAATGAGGATGATTATTCAACTAATCTCATTCTAAGTGATTTTAAATCATGACCTTAAAGCCCTAAAATATAACTTGGCTTAAGGAATAAGTATGGGTCCATCATAAGTCATTCATTGACATTCGTGGAACTTATTCAAAATGGAATATTCAGACATAATTCATTTATCATTTAAAAGACTATCAACTTGTATCTAAATTTTGTCGCATATGGACCACGTTCTTAGAAGAAATCTATCCATGTATGCACTTATTAAGATTTCTATTAAATATGTCCTTAAGTTTTTTTATGACATTTGGACGTTAAGGAAATCAATTAAAGTCTAACATATATATGATATGTTCCCACATCACGTACCTCATTGAAACTTCTCTTGTAGCATTTCTAGAGACATCAAAGATCAGTGGGAGTATTAAGTGTCTTAATAATAACTTGCAATAGTTGAAAGAGGTGGGGGAGTGAAAAATTTTACATTACTTCAATTTACACCTCTTGTACAAGACACTGCTCCATTATGACACTGTTCTATCATAACTTATCTCCTTAAATCTAATGCTACTCTTACAAAAGTTTCATTGTTGCCTAATTGTGGGCTCACTTAGATTTCTTACCTAAACTAACAAAATCCTCAACAAGAGAAACTACAACGACTAACGTCATTAACTTGTTTCTCTATTAGAATTTTGTTGGTCGTTACATATTGACCCTAAGCATGCTGAGTTCCTAAAGATTTCTAAGGTCGGTGGGAGCAGTCAAAGTCCTTATCATGATTTGCAAGGAATACAAGAGGCGGGGGGAAGAGTGTCATTAAATTTCACTCCAAATTTAACTCCGATTACACCTCTTGTACACCATACTGCACCAACTCTTACAAACTTAGAATCCTGAAAATGATAGCAACCTAACCAAGAGCTAATCCATAAAATTGAAACTTCTAATGAACCCAATAATCAACTCAGGAGGTCATCTAGGTTTAAAGGCCTACTAACTTTGATGATTACATAACCTTCCTAATTGAAGTTGAAATGGATTTTGGAAATGTTTACTGATCCTATCCATATCTCTTCAAATTAAGCCATTAGCGTCAATTAATCTTCTGAATGGAATAAAACAGTTTTCTGGTAAAACTGATTTTATGTGTTCGTATAACATTTGGGATTTGATTGAATTACCTAAGAGTGTTCATAACTAAACCAAATCCTAATATAAACGTTAAGAAACAAAGGAGCATGATTGATTGTCAAAGGTTACACTCAGAAAGAGATGAATTATCAAAGAGTCTTTCTTACCTATCTTACAAAAGATTTCTTTGAGGATCATCACTGTTCTAGTAGCTTATAATAGTTTAAAGCTACATTAGATGAACATTATAAACAATTTTCCATAACAAATGGCTGACACATTTACATGTTCATTAGATAACAACCTAAAGTTTCAAACTGAAGGTTAAAGAACACTTTATTTGTAAGCCAATAATATCCATGTATGGGTTAATGCAAACATCATAATGTGATGAAAAGCTAACGTAATTATTTTCATCAAGAATCAAGTGGATTAATGTACCTACCTCAAAATGAGTGGGAGCAACTAAGATAAACTTGTCTACATAGATGACATTCTTTTGACAAGTATATGTTACATAAGTCAAAGCATCGTTAACACAAACTTTGATATAATAAATCTCATAGATATCTCTTACGTGATTGATATCATAACATACTGAGATAGACCCAATGGGATATTAGTTCCGTTCCATAAGTTTAACATTAAATGGGTTCTTACGTATGTAACAGACAATATTGCTTTCCTTTAGAGGATAATAGGATAAATGAGATTATTTATTTACGCTTCATTAATTGGAAGCTTTATGTAAGTTTAAGTCTATACTCGTTTAGATATTACTCACATTGCAACACACTAGATATGTCTAGATTAATGTGAAGCATCTAATGGAGTATTACAATATCTTTAAAAGAAACGAGAAGCTATAATTTGAAGAAGAAGTGAGAATTAAAACCGGTTTATTACTCTAACTTTGAAATATTCAAAGATGACAAAATGTAATTTCGGGTATATCTTTATGTAAGCAGACAAAACCTATTTCATGGAGGAGTCATAATGCACTGATATTAACAACCTAAGTTATAACGACATAATATAGTCACTAAATGTTGTTGGAAATTTATCAGTGGACTCATAAGTATATTAACTCCATATAATTAATGTTTTGAAGACTTAGTGTGATAAAGTCAGTTACCATAACTCCTTGAACAGTAACAGTTCAAGAGGTGCTGCATTAAGTTTCGATACGCAATTAATTATTTGTTTATGAACGAATTGAGGAAACTAAGTTTTGTATCGAACACATTCATGATATGCTTAAGGATCCTATATCTGAAAGGCCATTACCCATAAGTCTTATTAAGAGAGCTCATAGACGGGTATTAATTGATGGTCATGCGCAACTGCATATCGTACTATGAATGACTAAGTATTAGTTATTTTTTCCTCATCAGTTTGATTTTGTATGTCTCTAAGAATATGTCAAGCTAGCATAATGGCATATAGACAAATGAAGTTACAAATCAAACAAAGGGCTTATGCGTATTTTGATCATAACGATTAGGTTTTAAATTAAGGCTATAGTATGATTAATGGGGGTCCTGAGTCGCATAATGATTCAACGGCTGTATTTCTCTGCTATAGTACTTGTTTAAGGCTAAAATGAGTGTTAACTCCTGATCAGGCTTATCTAATACTCATAGTAAATGATTACTCGGCTAAGTGGGAGAATGTCAGATTAAATATATTATGTATTTAATATTTAATCTATAGCCATTATAATCATTTACATAATATAGATCAAAATATATTATAACCTATTAAATAATTAGTTGGTAATTGTTGATGGACCATATTACCCTTATTAACTAATTAGGTTTCCTCCTGGGTGCTTATATAAGGAGAATTATGTAGAGGTTAAAGGGTTACTCAGTTACAAAATCAGACACACCCCATAAGATCATAACATCATATTTCGACCTCCATCTCCTACAGCCGATACCCTTTCGGTTTTCTAAGTCCCCATCATCAGATTGCACCCTAAGGAGGAACCAGACCAAGATGACAATCATGTCAAACCTTATTGCTGCGTCTCCATCTGGATTCTCTGCTAGCCTGTGCTGATGCAATCAAAGGTATGTTTTCATGTTTTCCCTCATGTATAAACAGAACTGATCCAACACAACCTCCCATGATATCATCACTTCACAACCACTTGATTGCCTAATGTCCTGTCATGTATTGTCGACTCCGCCGCAACGCGCGGGTTCCCCACTAGTAATAATAATATATTTCTTACCACATTCCATACCCATCTAAAGAATTAAAGAAATTAAATTATATAAATTTCGTTTTGGTTAATGCATGTTACTATCACATATGATAAGATTATCTACTCGATGTACCAAGCCGCTGAATTAAAGAAAAATTGATAAAATTATTGGTCGATTTAAGTTTATTGATCTTTTGATAAACATTGGGACTTAATCTAATTATATATATATATATATATGGAACCCATTAAGTGGAAGTTACCTTTGAAATCAGTATCATCCGTTCGATTATGCTGAGATTAAATCTGGGCCGTTTAAACTCTTAATTTTAACCGCTGTTGAAGGTAGTTCTGAGCGGTTACTTGTAGCAAGCATGTTTTTCTGTCCATGTTCCTACATAACTGAACCGAACAGCACCATCCCACGTTTGAGCAGTTTTTCTGTCCATGTTTTTGGCAGTTCAGCACCTAAAAAAATGGGTAGTGGTGGATTTAACTGCCCAGTTCCTAAAAAAATGGCTAATGGTGGTACCTGCTGCAGTTGTGTTCTTCTATATAATGAGAACTTGAGAAGCCTTCTTTCCTCCCCTATATTTTCATTCTCCCATCGGCCATCACTATCAAATTCCTTTAGTTTTATCCTCAATGAAATACATGGTCTGGCAATTAACTGGAGGCAGAGGTTTGAGACGCAATTGGTTGTTTACCATTGTTTGTAGTTTTTATTCTCCCAAAATTCCTGTAGCTGATTCAAAATCCATATAATACTGCGAGTGAGATTGAAAAATCCATCCAATGAGCAAGACACATTCCAATCAAAGGTTTCAACAGGAAATCCAATTTGACGCCAGTGTCTCCAATCCGACAACTTCACCGGTTGATTCCGCCACTGCTCTCTAGCTCTTCCTTGGCCACATTCTGATCTCATCCATCCCGGAATCCATTAATTACCACCCACAGGTACACAATACGGATTTTTTTTATTTACGATTTGTCTTTTCTAAACATGAAGTTTTGTGATGGATAAATGCTTAGGGTTTACATTGGAATCGAATCCTGGAAGAAGTTCTAGGTTTGATCGTTACAAATTTTGTTCATTTATTGCAGTTGGAATTGAAAGGCATTTGATTAACTAATGTTTTTTTGTTCATCTATTGCAATTGTTTTTTTTTCTTCTTGTGGAAAAGGTTGTTAGGACTTAGGTATGTTGAAGAAAGGTCAGGAGGAGTAAATTCATGGGGTCATGGTCACCATCACCATAGGAAGACCGAAGCAGAAGATACCTTATACACTGGTAAGATGGATTTCAGCCTAAATTTAGGGTTTTAAGTTATGTTTTTAGGTTTTATATGACTGCTTTGTGTAGTACGACCTGAAACACTTTGATTTTGTATTAATTCATAGGTTACTTTTGAAATTGATGTGTCCGTTTTGATATTATAGATATACAAATGCATGATTAGTTTCACAAAGGCTCCTACAAAGACGGAGCCACTTTCAAGCCAAAGAAAACATACAGCTCTCAAGTCGATCCATCCAAATAAACGGGTATTTTCGTGAATGTTGGATCTGCAATCGCGCTCACTGTCCTATTCGTCATCAGCGGCGGCAATAGTAGCGGTGCGAACGGTTCAAGAAGGTCAGAGAAGCAACTGGAAACAAAAAGACATCAAATTTGTTTACAATTCTTCTCTTCTCGATCTTATATTTCATAGAGTGCGCACTCTCTCCCTCTCTCAGATTATGCACATTTTATCTACTTCACAATGATCTCTTTTCTATAAATCTACTGGTGATCGCATTGAGTGAAATTTGTAATTGGATAAAAGTGTGTCGCATTTGAAATTATGCACTTCCTGTAGCACTGTTTGAATGAGGAAGTATCTCATACAAGGAATGTTAAGAAGTTATGAATTGATATGAATTAAGGATGTGACATCTGAAATTATGAATTTTTATATCATCCACTTGGACCAATAATTTAAGTGCTTTATACCTGTGTAATGTTTGATTTCAAATCAATATGAGATTTTTGGGTGTAATTTTTTTATTTCTAGATGCATAGACTAAGAATGATTATCATCTGTGAGTTCTCTAAAGCTGTATGGAGAAGGGTGAAAGTGATGGGTGATTTTAATGATGCTCCTGATGAGTAATGATTGACCTGATATAGTTCATTATGTTGAAGGGCAGGGTAATTCTAAGTCTATTTGGAGTATAATAAGGAAACTTGTATTGGCTGATGTGGTTTATTTGATATGTCAAGAAAGGAATAACAGGATTTTTACTGATAAGAAAAGGTCTGTTCAGATGTTATGTGATCAGGTTAGAGAGGTGGTCCAGTTTGTGAAAAAAAATACCGTTTTTTACACCTCTAGTCTAAGCATCAGGTCTATCGTTTGGGCTATATAGCCCGACCAAATGAACTCTAAGTTGGGCTCTATACAAATAGGCATCAAAAACCAGCCCAAACATCTCCACCCTTCCTCTAAGACACAAAACAGCCCAAAGAACTATACAACCAAGGTGCACAAAAAGGGGGTTGGGATACCACTTTTCGTTCTGGTTTGACTTTCTGGTCAAAGTCATATTTGGCTTTTTAAATGACGCACAAGACACGGTTATCTTTGAGTCTTTGACTTTCCTGTTCAGAACCTATTAGTGAAGTTCAGTTTTGAATATGTAACTAAGTCAAAATTTTGACAATATGTGTTCTTAATGGATTTTGGCCAAAACTTACAAAGAGTATAAAACTATGTTACAACTATAATTAATTTATGAAAATCAGTTATAACATCATTGAAATTGACTCAAATCAAAATTAGAAAAAAGGTTGAATGATGAGTGATACTTCCACAAATGGGTTTAGGATTTCAAGATGCAAATGGGAAGTTGGATCAAACTCAAGTTTGTGAAATTTTAAACCAAACGGGTCGGGTCAAATGCAAATGGATTTTGCACCCATTCAAGATTGATATATGTATTAAAGATTGAGCATTTGAGCACATATCTAACAGCTGAACTCTCTCATATGGTAAATCTCATAAAATATTATAATAATATTGAACACATTAGCATATGAACACATATCAAGGGTGGGACTCTATCACATCTTCTAAAAGTAGAGACCAAACTAATTTACGTGGTATTCTACCTCATGAATTTCAAAAGATTGAGGACCCATCTAATCATCTACAATTCTATAATTAGACCATCCGTAGTGGTGCCTTTTTGGGCCTTTTTTTGCCCCCAAACGCCCAAGCTTCCGCCTCCCATGGGCGTTGTTTTGATGATTTTGGGCTGGAGCGTCGTTAATTCAATGCCATCGAGCAAAAAGTTTTGGCCAATCACCCGTTTCCATTCCTTTTTTGTCCAGTAACATTTTTATGGTTTTTTTTAATTTAATTCTATTACACCACAATGCCCACATCCCCACTACACCCATTTTAGAAAACGCCCCACAATGCCCCATTGCTGACTGAGCTGGCACATGACGTAAAACGCCCAAGGGTAAGGACATTACCACTACACATGGTCTTACAAGTTTATAGCTAGGACGCCCCACAATGCCCCATTGCTGACTCAACCAAATTTAAATTCAAGGTTATTTTTTTTTCTTTTTATCTTTCTTCTTCATAACACGACATAACAGTTTTTTGCTCAATTTGATCTCACAATATGATTTGTGTTCTTGTAATCATCGAGTTATTGTTATTCTTTTAAACACATCAATGAGTGGTTCAATGTTCTTCTTCATACAACAATTTCCTGTGGCAAAGGTTGTTGGGTAATCAAGTTTGTTTACGGGTCAGATCAGAACCGGGTCAACAGGTTAATGGGTCAATTGGGTTTGAGAGATTGTTGGTTGTTGAAACTTGGGCTGCCAACACAGACTAGAACCCAAACTGGTTCGACCTTTGATTTATATTTGAACGTTCACAAAATAAGATAATTAGGTGCTTAACTAAATGTACTCCTTGGATATTTATACTACTTTATTGAACAGAAAATAAAACCCACATGCTAATTTAAGTTGGTCCACATATCCTTATAAATTTTAATCGACAACAAATTCTGACTTTGGATACCATCATTAAATCCCATTAGTCGGTTAATCCTAGACTAAGGTAGTGTTTGGTATGCAGGAATGAGAGGTGGAATGGAATGAGTGATTACGAGGGAATGAAGAAAAGAGTGTTTGGTTGGTCAATGGAATGGAATCACCCATTCCAAAAGGCATTCCATTCCCTCATAATCATTCCTTCCACCCCCATGTTTTTTTTCCATTCCATCCCCTCTTGCACCATTCATTAACAACACCACAACCCACGACCTTCGCCACAACCCACCACCACCACCCACCACCGACGCCATCGCCGCCACCCGCCACCACCTCACCCCAACAGCCACCGCCGTCGCCGCCGCCACCCACTCGCCACCGTTATCACCCACAGCTGCGACCAACCGCCAACGCCACTCGTCGCCGCCGCCCACCACCATCGTCGACGCCACCACCACCGCCACCACCAACCGCTGCCGCCGCCACCTTTGCTGCCACCCACCACTAACAGCCACCTTGTCGCCACCACCACTCGTCGTCACTGCCGCACCGCCACTCGCCGCCACCACCACCACCCATCGCCACCACCGACACCCACCACCGCCACCTATAACCACCCACAATCACTACCACCGACCACCACCACCACCCACCGCTAATTTTATTACTCCGTTTTTCTTGCCTACCGAACAATACACAATATTAATTCATTTCATTCACATGGTAACCAAACAAGACATTGAATGGTAATGATCCATTGCATTCCCTCGTCCATTCAATTCCTTCGTCCATTCCATTACCCCATACCAAACAGACCCTAAATCTTCAATAACCAACAATCTCTCAAACCCGTTTGACCCATTAACATGCTGACCCGGTTCTTATCCGACCCGCTGACCCGTAAACAAACTTGATTACCTAACAAAGGTTAGTAAAAGTATTATTAGTTTATTATTCCTTTTGACAGTTCCACTCGGTCACTGCTGTTTATCTATATAGTCAAGGTTCACTGCCTATTTTTTTTATATTTGCATGCTTGATAACAAGTAACAGTACAAGATTGTTTTTGCTCATTTTTTAACCACATAAAAGGACTTATTATATTGAGATTGATGTGTTAAAAAAATTCAGAATTTTATTATACACATGTTTAATGCGCATGTATCATGGATTGGTACATAAGCTGAATGAGTTTATTGCATTATTTTATCAGTACTTGATTGTTCCCTGCTGGTATTACTTTAATTTCGTTAGTATTTAGCACTTGATGTACATGTCTCATGGATTAGTGATGTGAGTTATTTTGGATATGCATGATCAAAATAATTAAAAAAAACTATAAAGGGAACAAGTCAAATGGGTTGAATGGGTCAAACGTGCTAAAAGTCCCCCAAACGTTTACACTTAATGTATACAACCTCCTAAATGGCTAATCAAGGAAGGCTTTTATGGAGAGTTTTAAATACAAAGTGTTTTTTTTGGTTAATTACTTTATTATAGTATAAATTTTTATTATTGCACTCGATTTTAGTCAAACAAGCTAAAAGTCCCCTAAACGATTGTTCGACGGTATGTTTTCTCTAAAAAGGTTATGCATATGTTTTTTCCTACCGTTTACTTTTCCATTAAAATGACACAATTTCATGTTTAGTACTCTATCAATTTTATTTTCTATCGTTTTGTGGTTGTAAACTGTTGACGTTCGTTTTCCTCTTATAAATTAAAGAATGGTGCTTTTGTTTATAACGTTGTTTAAATTTGTGTACACTTAATATAGGTTAGCTTTGTTTCTTACATTGTTCAACGTAACCCGTCCACCGGACGGGTATTAAACTAGTTAAGATAATGGTTCGTAAGTATTTGTATTCTATTCGATTTTAAGTGGTTAGTACTTCGCAGGTTTGAATGACGATATTCTAATTCGTATATGCTAAGTTAATGGTTAGTTTTTCTATAATTTTATAATTTTATAATTCATCTTTACTATATAACTAGCGGTAAGACCCGTGTTTTAGAAAACCATGCATAGCCCATATTGACAGAGAGTAAAAGAATAATTAGTACAAACTTATAAAATTGATATACACTAATGGTTAATAGATTTATTCAACAACAATTCCATTATATTGATAGTAAACTACTGTTATCTATTAACTGTTAAAAACTTCTGTTGCTTTCCAACAGAATTTAATAAGAACTGTCATCCATTATCTCCAACAGAGCTTGCCAGATGGATAGATAGTAACTATCAGATGTTAGTCGACCCATGTTAAAAAGGTCAGTCAACAGAAACTACAAAGGTTAGTAAACAGACATTAAGAGAATAATGTTATTAACAACATGTGTTAGAAAACCATGCATAACACATATTGATAGAACATATACATATGTGTATAGATATTGTACCAAAACGTGTTATCTATTATAGCTAAAAGACATCTATTATGTGCAAACACGGGTCATTTCTTAGAAAGCCATGCATAACACATGAATAACATCATTTCCACTTTTACTTCAATGAACTTAAATGATAGGGTGATTTGAGATTTTGTAAAAATGTTTGTTTTTGTAATACTTTGCAAAAATACATAGAATTCAAGAAAACGAAACAACGAATTAAACAGATGTTGAGTTATTCAAAGTTCTGTTGAATACTAAATGAGATGTTGACCAAAATTCAAACAGATGGTGACCAAAAGTCAATCAGATGTTGACCAATAGTTAAACAGATGTCGACCTTAAACAGATGTTTAATTTAAGGCCAAACATCTGTTTATGGCCAAACATCTGTTTAAGGTAAAACATCTGTTTAAGTCCAAATATCTGATATAAAAGGCTAAACATCTGTTTAAGGCAAAACATGTGTTTAAGCTAAAACATCTGTTTATGGCCAAAAATCTGTTTAAGGTCAAACAACTATTTAAGTCCAAATCTCTGATATAAAAGGTCAAACATATATTTAAGGCCAAACATCTGTTTAAGTCTGAACAAATGTTTAACTTAATCAGATCTACTGTCTTCTCACACTATTTTCCTCTTCAAAACACTGTTGAACCTAACATGGGTTTCCATTAACTATTGACCAAAAGGAAAATATGGGTTCAAACCACTGTTTGTTATTGTACTTCTTTACAAAATTACATAAAATTCAAGAAAACGAAACAATGACTTAAAGAATTATAATTTAACACATAATCTAATCGGGCAAATAAATCTATTATCTGACAATTCCCTGGTTTTTACAACATGAAACACAACATCATCATGCCAAATACAGTTATATATATATCCATCCATTATTCTAAATTCATAAACCCATAAATGCAGAAGAATTTCACATTTGCGATTAATAAACCAAGTTTCTATTAATTGCAGTTACTATTAGCAAAAAGAAGCATGATATCATCTATATATAAAATATAAAGAGCTAATAATAGTGTTTTATCATGTTAGCTATACATAGCAACAAAACATCAAGTTAATAATTAAAAAAAAACATACAACATCACCATCAAAAAAATCATAGTTATAATATCTGATATCAGAACATACTTAAATGTCGTTGTTAAAGTGAGGTAACTTGATTTAATACGATCTTCTGTTGCGAAGACACATATGTGAAGTGCAACATATCACCAAACCTCAAGTTATTCTCAGTCATAAACTTTCGCCAACCGTCCAACGCATAACGTGGCTTCAATTCATTTAACTCCGACTTAACATCATAAACCTCCACAACTCCAACCATGTTTTGAACTTTCAAAGGATGAAGATCAACTGAAAGACCTGCTCATCTGGCAACTTCAACAGGAAGACGCTACATGTATTGTGTAGAAAAAAATAATAGTCAGACAAATAAACATAAATCATTAGTTTATTATAAAAAATGGTATACCAGCCTATAGTCTCCTTTGTGATCAAAATGAAAGAACTCAGGGTCGAGAAGATGTCCAAAATGTTTTTTTGCAGTCTTCGTAATCTTATTCCTACAGTTAAGCTTTTTCTGAACGTTGGCGGCTCTCTTCCCCTTGATGAAAAAGTAAACATATACATGTGAATTAAAGGAATGTTGAATATATGCACAAAAAAAAAAAACAGTTTATATAAGATATACTAATTAAGTGGCGAGTATAGATACCTTAACTCTGTGAGCAGATGAAGAACATCCAATATGATCACTTGTGTCGACAGATAAGTCAGCATTTCCCTTAGTCCTATTCTTGACCTTCTCCTTCCTCTCAGAAGTAACTTTACCTTTCTTCTTAACCTGTTGTCATAGAGTAACTATAATAACCATAGTAATATAACAATCTTTAAGATGATAAACTTACATCTTGTGTTTTATTCAATCGTGAAGACATGCGTCTCTTCGACGTGCATTCGGCATTGGTTGGTAACTTCTTCTAAATAATACATTATTGGATAAATGTAACAACAGTAAACAGTATTACTAATAGTTGTAAAACATTAAATTCTTATATGTGTTAAATTAAAAATAAATATAAATAATTTTAATAATTTAGTAAGTACCTGAGTAATGGTTCTTCCTTCACCTACAGACACAACTTCTTCATCCTCATAGATGTCCAGGTCAACATTAATGAAATAATTAATATAATGATAAAATAATTAAAACTTTTACTGCTAATGCTAAATACATACGTACCTTGAATGCATTCTCAACATAATCAGCCTTCGATATCTCAAGTACACTATCATCGTCAGATTCAGGTTTCTTCGAAAAGCAAATCTCAGTCTCATCTCTATAAACTACTACCTCAAAAACAACATCATCAATTCTGCTAAACACAAGAAAATCATCCTCAAGTATCCCAACATCTTTGCACATTTCAGGCCATCCTCTAGCAAATACAAAGTTTGTATCAACCTTAGAAACCTCAACATTCCAATAGGAACCCTTATAACAAATTTGAAATTTGCCACTTGGTGGGTTGTTTACGTAAAATTGTTTAATGAAGCAGTCTTCGATTACCTGCATAAAATTAAAAATAATGAATACTATACATGAAGTATGTAACTTATGAGAATAAGTGTTGACACGTTTAAGATGCAAAAGGATTGAAGTTAAGATCAATAGTCATACCGTAAAACCAAATCTTGCATAACGACTAAACGTGAAATAAGATTCACCACACATGCCATCAACAAAACATGAAAGTTCAAGCCCAAAATCACCTAACGCTTTGAAAACCAACAAAGTATCCCTCGACAGATTGAGATCTTTAACAACATTGTCCCAACCGTCAGTTATTATTGGTGTTGAATTTTCTGTTCTGACCCTCACAACCCATTTTTTACCAGACTCATGATAGATTCGCAACTTATTTTTTTGCCAACAATCTCCCCACTTTTGATTAGCAAAGGCTATAGGTACATCCTGTATATAATTTTTAAGTAGTGTAAGAAAATATAAACCATAACAACTGTTAATGTTGGTGCATATGTCTTTCGACTTCGTCTTGTATCGAGTCTTGTAATAGATTAGATAGATCAGGGCTCGAAATACGAGAAAAATGTGAAATATATAGGATGTGACCATTTCGCACGAAATGGCAATGGCCATTTCGTGTGAGGCCATCTCGTGCGGAATGGGTCTGCCTATAAATAGTAGCCTTGAGTCTTTCATTTGTAACGTTCTGATTCCAGTACCGAGGTGCTGCCGAAGTGTCTCCAGCCTGTAAAACATTGTGAAATCAATATACGAGACTGTTAAAGTGATTCTGTGTGCTAATCAAGCTGATTCAACATCGATACATTTGTTTCCGCCTCTCGTTTTGATCAAAAACTCTTCTGATCGACTCATTTGGTCGTCACAACAATCCTACAATTGGTATCAGAGCTCAGGAGGAAGAGTTTTTACCGATTCAGCTTGATTTCATCCAAAAATCTCACTTTCTTCACAATTTTTCAAAATTAATCGAGATTTTATGGTTAAAATGAACTGATTTTTACATATTACATGCGAAACACTGATTTAAACAATCCTTGAAAGAATCAGACTTAAAATCAACCTAAAACCTGATCAATTTGTAAAAAAACATGGCCGATTGGATGACATTAGCACCATTTCAGATGAGTCGAATCTTCCATTTCGCACGAAGTGGACCCATTTCGCATGAAAAAGTTCATTTCGTTTGAAAGTAATCTCATTTTGCACGGATTGGTCATAGCAGACTTCATTTCGTACGGATTGAGCATTGGTTTGTCCAATTCGCTTGAAAAGTTCAATTCGTGTGAAACATACATCCATTTCGTACGAATTGGGCATTTGTGATTCATTTCGCACGTATTGAACATTTGTGATCCAGTTCGCGCGAATTGAACCTTATCCTATTCGTTTGAGATTTGTTTTCAGGTTGTGTGAAAGATTTCAGTTCGTTTCAAGATCATCCAGTTCATTTGTAAAGTCTGTTTTTGTGAACTTTTGATAACTATAACATGGATTCTGAATTCTACAATGCCTTTGCTACCGCTCCGGGTACTCCTGTTACCGTTGCTCAGAGTGTAGCCATGGAAAATGAAACTGGAACGTTACAGAAACCTCCAAAGCTGATGGGTATTGAAGAATATCATAGTTGGAAAGAACGTTTCGAGAATTGGGTTCAAGCAAATCATCTAAGATATTGGGAATGTATTGAAACTAAGTATGCTAGACCACTGTCTGATTTGGGAGTTGCAAAGATTATTTCAGAATTTTCAGATAAAGAGAGAGATATGTACAAGGCAGAAAAAATGATGGCCAGTCTACTTCAACAAGCTGTGAAAGAAGATATTTTCATATTACTTCAACATGATGGTAGTGCTTATTCGATTTGGGATGCACTTCGCAAAAAAATCGAAGGAAGTGCAGAGATGATCAAGAGTAAAAAATCATTATTGAAGAAAGAATTTGAATTGTTTACAAGTGTGTCAGGTGAAACTACAAAGACTCTCATTGAGAGATATTGTCATCTGTTGCGTTCAATGTCTCGATTGGAAATTACTAAAACTCCAGAGGAATGGGTTGAGAAATTAGCCGATGCGTTACCTCAAAAAGAATGGGGTACATACATCATGATTTTAAAGAATTCCGGAGAGTATAGTAGATTGTCGATTGCACAATTTATTGAGAAACTTGAGGGACAAGATCTTGAGCAAAAAAGATTGCTAGAATGAACAATTCAAGCGGTCAACAAGACATCAAGATATACTACAAAGGAAATGTTCAAAATGTTGAAGCAAGTCCAAAGATCCAAACCGCTTTCAGCGCAGAGAACTCATCTGGATCAGTTAATCAAAGCTCAAACAATACTAGTGGTTTTTCTTCATATCCAAGTGTAAATCCGAGTGTTCAAAGTTCAAACAATGGTAATGGTCATATGCTACAATGTAACATAGCGTTGCACCTTCAGAATGGTCAGAATTTCTCTAAAGAAGTCGCTAAAGGTCATATGGCATTACTTGTTACCGTGTTAGAATCTTATGAGGGTTTGATTGCGGGAAGAATCGGAAATCCTATGCTAACAAAAGAGGATTATGATCAGATTGATGCTGAGGAAATGGAGCTTATGGATATTAAGTGGTGTTTAGCGAGTGTGTTGAGGAGAGCTGAGAAATTTAAGCAGATTACAGGAAGAGATGACTTCCGTGATGCTAATGTTTCTACTTTAGGTTTTGATAAATCTAAAGTTACTTGTTTTCGATGCAGGGAAAAATGACATTTCAAGAGGGAATGTACTAATCGAGAAGCAGGTGGAGCTCAGAATCAGTTCGGAAACAATGATTATTATCGGAAAGCGATTTATCTTCAAGTTGCTCAACAGTCGCATCAACAACAATCATCATCATCCAATGCTAATCAGATTGAAGATGGAAAGAAGAAAACTTATATAGTGAATCAAGATGATGAAAGAGTGTCAGAGGGTTTTAGTTGGGACAAATATATTCCAGCTGACTCAAAGTTTAGAGCATTCATTGCACAAATAGTTCAAGAACCAGAGTTGATGAAAGAGTGGATGGATGTGTTTGCAGATGATGAGAAAAGCCAAGATGGAGAGTCTGTTTCTTCAGAGAATAGTTCAGAAAAGACACAAGTCTTTGATCAATCATCAACTGATAGTAGCGATGATGAGGAAGAAATTAATCAAATTAACATTGGCAAAACTCATCTATCTCCTGAAAGTTTCAAATTTTATTTTGCAGATAAATTGGAGAAGCTAAAGGAGAGACGAGCAGCAAAAGAAAAGAAAGAGGTAAAATGAGAGAATGTTGCTCAGGAAGAGAAGTCTGAACAGAGTGATGAAGTTAAAGTTGTCGAAAAGATTGTTGAAATTGAAAAGATTGTTGAAGTCACAAAACCTTGTCTAAAATGTTTGGAATCATGCAAACATTGTGAAGAGAAAGACAAGAAGTTTAGTGAGCTTGACAAGATGAAAGAAAAATTATTGTTCGATGTTAAGTATGTGAAAGAATCGTATAATGTGTTGAACAGAATGGTGAATAGTTTGCAAAAGACAAACTCAGAAAGAGAAGATGCTTTAACAATGATGAATGCTGTGATGATGTCTAAGCAGAAGGCCATCAATCACTATATTGAAGAATGTGCAAAGTTGAAGCAAGAGTTGGAGACTGAAAAGATAGAGAATGAAAGAATCAGATGATTGTTGCAAAGTTATTCAAGTTCTGATTATTTGATTGATAGAATTTATCCAACTATTGCAGGTTTTGAGGCATTTCAAGATAAGAACTCTGAAGATACGGATACTGGTAAGAAACAAAGTGCAAATTATAACAAGTGTCCGCCTCCGATCTGGGAAGGATATTCTCCTAGAAAACCAAATGAGGAACAAGTCAAAAAGGCAGTCAATATAAAGTTAAAGTCCGAAACAACTGATGACTTACCAGACAACATTGACGTCATATTCACATCGTCTGACACTGATCATGAGTCTGAGTTAATAAAGAAAGTGGTCGATCAGGTGTTGGATAAAGATGAGGAGTCAGAGTCAAAATCCGAATCCGAGAGTTCGAGTTCATCAGTTGACAGTCCAAAATCGTTGATCAAACGAGTTTACAATAAAGAATTTCTATTATCAAAATCTAATTTGAATGACGAAATATTTGAAGTTGCATATACTTTAAATGATTCTGACAAATTATATTGTGATAAAGAATTTCTTATAAGAAGTGTTCAAATTGAAAAGATTAAAAAGGTTTTCAAATTAACAGAAATCAATATTTCTGAAATAAAAGATGTAAATCTTTCTGGAAAACCTAAAAAATACACTTCAAGAGTTCAACAAAGGTTAAACAAGAAAAAAAGGGTTACAGTTCTGGTTCTGGTTTTCAAAAGAAACCAAACCATAACAGTAATTTTAAAAAGAAAGGTTTAGGATTTATTCCACCCATAAATCATAAAAAATGAGAAAATTTCTAAAATAAAAACAGTATTTGTTTCAGGGTCAAGTTCTGAAGAAGAAGAAGAAAAGAGCTCATTCTGGAAACAATCAAACAAAGAGTTCTTTGCTGAAAAACAAAAGTTTGAGAAGAATGGAGCCTATCAGAAAAAGGAGACAAGAACCTGTTACCGATGTCAAGAAGTTGGTCGTATCGCCTAGAATTGTCCAAAGGCAACCAACACAAAACAGGAAGTTGTTTCTAAACTCAAAGAAAAAGTTATTGATAAAACTGAACCACCAACTGAAAAATTCAAAGTGTTTAAAAATTCAACATTTGAAGTTGGTGAGTGTTCGAAAAGGTTTTACAAAAGAAGGGTGAATCTTAACAACCAAACATGGGTTGCTAAGAAAACAGATGTTAAATCTGGCAATGAATCTGACTCGTCAAAGTCAGAGGAGCCACAAGTTGAGGTTAAAGGAGAAAATTCAGTACCGCCAATGGATGATGCAAAATTTCCACCATTGCGAACTGAAATTTTTGAACAAAAAGTTGAAAAAGTGGAAATTTCGAATTAATTCTATTCTGAAAAGAAAGAATTTGATGTCGAAAAAGCGTTTAATGGCAAAGTGAAAAATATTTTTGGAAAAATGGTCGAGGGTAGGGCCAAAGGGGTAAAAGAATTTTATGAATCGAAGAGGAGAACTTTCACACCGAGTGAAAATAACTCGGACGTACCCAAGGTTGGTCAGGCTTGGGTCTCACCATTCTTTGTTTAAAAATCCTGACTTGCCGGAGCTCCCAAGTTGGTAATCGTGGAGCATGAATCGGCATCTTTCTTGAAAAATTCAACATCGTCATATTTCAATTTACAAGTGGTAATTGTTGATGAGAACCTACAAGTGGTTAATCAAGGTCATTAAGTTGAACTTGATTTAACTTTCATTCACAAGTGGTTGAAAGAACAATGTGATGAAACCCCGATTTTACAAGTGTTTGTGAATTCGACAAAACTTATTTTCCGGAAAAACCATTTGATTAAAACAAACTTAAGTGTTTTGAAATCATAATGGGAAAATAGTTTGTTGTCAGGGGGAGTTCTGATTGTTTATGCCAAGTGAATGGAGAATTGAAGCAATTCACATCGGTTTGTCAAATTTTTCTTTAAATGGTTTTGAATTTTAGGGGGAGTAAGAAATTTCAGAAAATCCAAAAACGTTAGAAAATTCGAAAAAGTCAAAAACATCGAAAAATCAAAAATGAGTTTTGTTGTGAAAAAGAGGAAATGATAGTACATCAGTAGACAATCACAGTATGCTAAAGAATTGGAAAGTCAAATGTGATAAACAGTCTCACTGATGATATGCCAGTAGGTTTTCACACGCTTAGTAGATTGTTTTCGAGATATAAACCTAAATATCATATACTTACTTATCTCATGGGGAACATCTCTCGGATATATGGGTAACCCCCGAAATCTTGTTTGAAGGGCTTTCTATTTCTGACATACTAGGTCTTTGTTCTGATGATATATGGGGTATTATACCTGGACTTCTGATTTTGCGGGAGCAATAGCCTAGTCCTCGTATAATACTTTGCATTGCTTTAATCTTAAAGCTCGCCCTCAGCATAAACAATGATGAAACAATGAAAAATGCTAATCATGTGCTGTTGTAAAAAAGATCCCCAAGGGGGACCCATCTAAAGTCGAACCATCATCTCTTTGATTTTGCGGAAGCAATAGCCTAAGCTCTCATGGTCTCGCATTTAACCCCTTACAGATATCATTAGTGTACATTCACCTGTAAGACTGAATATAGGAGTCTGGATACGGGAGTATATTCTGAGGTGGGACACGCGAATAAGTTTAAGTCCTTAAAACACTAATCTCGTATCTCGAATCGATTGAAATTTGTGTGAAAATTTAAGTGGATCAGTATACTGACAATCTAAGTGAATCGTTTAGAACTTAAAGTGTTTAAAGCTCAACGGTGCTAGTGATTGGTCTCAAAAACTGATATGATCCTCTTACACCAATTCACAAAAATATTGTCTGTAAATATTTATTTACTGCTTTTCATTAGAAACAAAATCCAAAACGAATGTGTTTTAGCATAAAATTTTGAAAAAATCAAAAAGATTTTATTTCATCTTATTTTCGACAACTGATCTTGAAAAACTGATTTTCAAAATTCCGAGTGCTAAACATGATCGACAACAGGATTGGGAGAGTTTATTTGAAAAGAGAAATGTTTTTGAAAAGATAAAACGGTTTCAAATTAATGAAATGTCAAATTTGAATGTTTCAAATTCAAGTGGTAAAGCAGAAATTAAAATTGTTATAAATCAAAATCTTATGTTCTGGGTCGAGAATGTGCAGGTAATTCAGGTTACGATTCCTATGGACTTTCCGCATAACCAGATACAAATTTTGGATCAACATCCAAGGGGGGGAAGCTTCTAATGCTGAAGAGAGAAAGAGATAGAAAAAGATAGAAGATTGAGGATGCTTACAGTGTCAGATACTTTGGAGAGAGAGCGAAGACTGATCAAGACCGAAGACTGGTCATACTGAAGACTCGACACCGAAGACTTCGTCAACATCCAAGGGGGAGTCTGTTGGTGCATATGTCTGTCGACTTCGTCTTGTATCGAGTCTTGTAATAGATTAGATAGATTAGGGCTCGAAATATGAGAAAAATGTGAAATATATAGGATGTGACCATTTCGCACGAAATGAGACGTGTCCATTTCGTGTGAGGCCATCTCGTGCGAAATGGGTCTGCCTATAAATAGTAGCCTTGAGTCTTTCATTTGTAACGTTCTAATTCCGGTACCGAGGTGCTGCCAAAGTGTCTCCAGCCTGTAAAACATTGTGAAATCAATATACGAGACAATTAAAGTGATTCTGTGTGCTAATTGTCACGACCCCCGACCCCACCCTGGACGGAATCAGGAGCCGCGAGCAGCCAAGTGGTACCGGTGGTTATTTAGAAAAATAGTGCAGCGGAAATTTCGTCAGAACCGTGAGTTAGGAAAAATATCAGAGTTTAAAAAACACCAGATTTTTATTTATTAAATAGATGGGATAAAACCATGTTTTAAAAGGTAGCTTTAATATAGGATAAATTCGAATACATAAAACAACTTTTCTTAATTTAATTTAATTAATAAAATAAGCCAATTCTGTAAGCCTTGTTGGTGCCGCATCCAACTCTAATTCTTGATCTACTGTAATTACCTGAAACGCGTTTTAAAAAGATTTGGTCAGCAGGAAATACTGGTGAGTTCATTCAGGTTTTATAAAATGACCCTTAGTTATGAATTACAGCATAAGAGCGATTACAATGGCTTTTATCTTATTTAAGATAACCACGACTTAATCCCTGTAATTATAACTTTGTTATAGATTACAGCATAAGAGCGATTACAATGGTTTTTATCTTATTTTTATCTGGCGCCGTGTCACCTGGTGACGATGGTCATACCACTATTGGGTTTTTCCCCAAGTAGTGATGATTATCACTGTTAGGATTTATTAGCCTAACCCGTGAGAAATTAGTAATGTGCACAATACCCCACTAGCCAGTGATTCAAGATAACCACGACTTAATCCCTGTAATTATAACTTTTGAAAATGGAGTATTGTAAAATACAGTTGATAAAAAGAGAATGACTCACATTGCAACTTTATACGGGAAAAGTTTAGCCTACTGATTAGCCTTGTAACCTAATTTAAATAACAATAACAATGCACACGAACTAGGTCAGTAACTAATACAACATTTATGATAACTCACTAGATTAAAACCCTCACGACAAATGACAAAAGTGCATACTTAAACATCCATCGGATTCGCAACGAATGACAAAGTGAAATACTTAAACATCCACCGTTTTCACGACGAATGACAAAGTATACCCCGAGTTCGGGTGGCACTCAAACATCCTGTCGGATTCATGACTAATGACAAAGTATAGCCCGAGGTTGGGCAGCACTTAAACATCAAGTCGGATAGTTTCAATCGATCGGATAATGAATCATAGCAGCGATTGAGTTAATACCCGGTATCGTAGCAGCGCCTCCCTAATGAAAATTACGACTTCATGCAGTAATTCTTCGTTTTGAGAGAATTTGTCGAACACAGACGAACTGCTCATGACCAAACTATTTATAGCTGATTTCTGGGGTTGTCCCGGCCCGCGTGAGCTATAAGACAAACCTTAAGTTGACGCGGCCCGCGAGGAGGTCTAGTCTACGTATAGGCTTGCTGTGTCACGAGTAGGTGTGCCAGGTGGACAACACGTGGCCCAGATGCTTATCCGGTCAAACCTTAAGTTGACGCGGCCCGCGTGACCTCCTGCCTATTCTTTACGCGGCCCGCGAGAAGACCGAAATGTGATTTTTCTTAATTTTTAATATGAAAGGGTAGCAGTGATCGGGAGTTAAAATACTTAAAACGGGGCAGGTCTTTATTATTATATAGTGTAAATAATAAATAATAAAAAAATATGAATATATATATATATATATATATATATATAGAGAGAGAGAGAAAGCGAGATCGAGATACAAGAATGAAGATACTGAATTGTCCTATATTTATAGTAAAGGGGTATTCATGCATGAAGACACATATGAAATTTGAAGTTGTAGTTTTGAGTTATTTGTCATCCATGCATGCATTTTGAAATTCCTGATGGACATGTATAACTTTCTTAAATTTCATTTTAGTTATTATTATTTTATTATTTTATTCTTATAATTAATTCACCTACTTCACTTATTTGGCGCGTATAACTTCTAAAATATGACGTTCTAGAAAATAATAAATATGCCATTAGAATGAGAATATTTATATCTAAATTTTGAACCAAGTTTCATTTAAAAGGAGTAGGTTCAAATATATTGTATTTTTATAATTTAATTATTAAACGGTTTCTAGGCCCGTCTAGATACTTCATATTTCTAACAGTCAACTTACCTGTAATCTACCTGTCTAATAATATAAGTTTTTATATACTTTTATTTTATTTAGAAAGATTACTCATATACAGGCCAATTGCTTAGTATAATATTTCAATCAACTATATATAAAATAGTTTTTAAAATTACTTGGGTTGAATAATTATATAAATTAGTTACTAGTGGTTAATAAATTTAAACAACCCTAACATTCTTATATGGTAAAAATAGGAATGTTACATCCTCCCCACCTTGTTTTAAATCTCGTCCTCGAGATTTGGGCTACGATATATCTTTTAGAGTTATGTCACATTTTAGTCAATAAAATAATATTAAGGTAAATGATACAGAATCAAAACATCAAATTTTGTGAATATGAGTTGTACAATAAATAAGACTCAAGGGTTCAACCGAATTATTTGAAAAAAAATCAATGTCAAATGAACGAGATAAAATGATATAATTTCCAAAGTGACTAGGTTTAAGCCAAAAGAGATATATGATCAATAAATGTCTAAATCAAATATTTACAAGTTGTGAATGATTTTTAGAAATAATAGAATTTACTGTCAATAGAAAATTTACCCTGATTGTCAACTGAGGAAGACTCAGAATCAACAAGCTCGAATGAAATAGAAGTATGAAAATGATTTGTCAACTATTGAATTATGATATGAGAAAAATCAATGGATTGACATTTATCAAATTACAAGGATACACCGATATACAATAGAGTTTAGTGTATCATTGTCTTAACACATAGTTGTATTAAGACCACTTTTAAGGATGAGTCAAACGAAAGGTATATATAGATTAACTCAAGCTACCAGTTTATAGCGACGCCACAAGGTGTCGTAGTGATCGAAATAATAATAGCGGTGACTGAATGAGTTCACCATGCTTGAAACCAAATGAAAGTTCAACGAAGTAAATCCGAATGTTTGTTTAAAACAATCTAGTAAGATTTTTGATTGAAAATGAAACAATTGAATAATGTTTTTCGATCGAAAAGATCAAGAAATGCTCGATCGATGTTGTAGGACTGTTAAGAGATACACTGAGATATGACATGAATTTGTGTATCATTATCTTAACACATGATTGTGTTAAGATTGCTTGAATATGATAAACCAGTAAAGCGGATTCAATATAAATAAATAATTAAATCCGTATATGATGTGTACAATGAGATTAGCGCAAGCTTCAGATTTGTGAAAACGTCTCCACAAGGTGATCGTGATTAAAGAAACGATTCAATGAAGTCGAAGATCAAACAAGCATGTTATGGTTCAAGAGAATTGAAGTGCTAGTTGGGATTATTTCGAAGATGATGGCTTCAACCCATTATATGGAACCTTTGAATTGAATACGTAATGCGAGCAAGTTCAAATAATTGAACTTGGTTTAAACAAAACAAGTTCATGTATTAATAAGAAAGTTCGGACATGGTCACAATGAAAACCATGTATGCCAAAGAAAATTGAGTTTTTCAAAAATTCATTGACTCGATATCAAAGAGTCATCGTTTTGCAATAATGCGGTTCATAGTGCCAAAAATCAAGTATAGCGAAATGATATTTGAGTTTTGATAAAACAACAAATTAGAATGAAGCCCTCCAGTGGTCTTCATAAATTAAACGAACCACATGCGTAACAAACAGTGCATGTGTAATGTGTGGATTTACCAAGAAATGAAACAGATCAATATTTGCTACTATGAAAGAAATCCTCATGGTATGATGACCCTTAGGGGAAGTAGCAATGCAAAAGTCTATTCACAGAGGTCAAAATTTTAACAAAAGAAATTTAAAATTTTTATTTGGAAATTTTGTGTGATAACCATTGTTAAGTGACATTACCAAGGAATGTCGAATGAAATAAGGGATTTGCAAAGGTATGTGACTTCTTTTGCAGTGCCAATAATTATGACTCTGATTAGACTGTGCATCGATGGTTGTGAAATCTTGTTTCAACGTACTTCAGCGAGATTCATGTCATTTGTAGGATTGCGTGGCAAAGTGCTGCTTTTTGATTAGTAGTTCTTCTACTGACGGAATTCGCATTGGTATTGTCGTGCCCAATTATATTTTCCAAAGGTCTTGCCTTGAAAGTCGGGTGTGATATACTTCAACGTCTATGGACGTATAATTTACGTTTCATGTGTTTTCTTGTGCACTAGCACAACTTTACATGCTTCTTACTTGCGTTAATAGTCTATGGTAACGCATTGGAAATTTTTTATACTTTTGATGGTGTCTCAACTTAAAGGGTTTCCATTGTTTATATTGTCGTACGAGTTACGAGGCAGATGATCAAACGAAATAATGTTTGATATCGGAATTATAGATATATGCAAGAAATTCCTGATAAAGAAATCTAGAATTATTATTATTGACACATATGCTTGTGCTTTATTTCAAATTATCAATCCTTATGGTTTTTGGATTTCCTTATAGATATGCATATCTATATAATCGTATATTTCACATGCTGTAATATACATACCCTTTATAAGGTCAATGTATTTAACAGATTCATATTTCAAAAAACAAGTCAGATATTAGGTCATGATACTATTTATGGAAATCTTGTCACTTGTTTGACATTTTATATACCTTCTTACCCGGTTCTTGCCGGAGAGGTAACCCCGTTATACCCGGACAAGCTGGAGAGTCTGCTACACCATCCCCAGTCTTGCCGGAGAATTTTTTTTTGTATTTCCCATAAATAGATCTTTCTTAAATCATTATTTGGAAAGTGCATTACGACTTTCAACAAAGACTAAGTAAATTAGTCTTCACATGACAGATCATATTCTAGAACAAAGTAGTACTAACGAATAAGAAATAACAGTGGTCAAGTGTTATTGCTTATTTATTATACTTGCAACGACATACCAAAACCCATCACACTTTATTTACACAAGTATTTAGCTTATCTCGAAGCTGATACTAAGGCATCTTTTCTTAAGTTCAAGTCTAAATGCTATCATGTGTGCTACCAGTTAATAGCAATCTCCTAACTTTTTTATATAAGCTTAGGTATTATTATCACAACACCTATAGGCTTAAATCAGTGGCTCTGATACCACCTTCTGTCACGACCCCCGACCCCACCCTGGACGGAATCGGGAGCCGCGAGCAGCCAAGTGGTACCGGTGGTTATTTAGAAAAATAGTGCAGCGGAAATTTCGTCAGAACCGTGAGTTAGGAAAAATATCAGAGTTTAGAAAACACCGGATTTTTATTTATTATATAGATGGGATAAAGCCATGTTTTAAAAGGTAGCTTTAATATGGGATAAATTCGAATACATAAAACAACTTTTCTTAATTTATTTTAATTAATAAAATAAGCCACTTCTGTAAGCCTTGTTGGTGCCGCATCCAACTCTAATTCTTGATCTACTGTAATTACCTGAAACGCGTTTTAAAAAGATTTGGTCAGCAGGAAATTCTAATGAGTTCATTCAGGTTTTATAAAATGACCCTTAGTTATGAATTACAACATAAGAGCGATTACAATGGCTTTTATCTTATTTAAGATAACTACGACTTAATCCCTGTAATTATAACTTTGTTATAGATTACATCATAAGAGCGATTACAATGGCTTTTATCTTATTTTTATCTGGCGCCGTGTCACCTGGTGACGATGGTCATACCACTATTGGGTCTTTCCCCAAGTAGTGATGATTAAACGGTTTCTAGCCCTGTCTAGATACTTCATATTTCTAACAGTCAACTTACATGTAATCTACCTGTCTAATAATATAAGTTTTTATATACTTTTATTTTATTTAGAAAGATCACTCATATACAGGCCAATTAATTAGTATAATATTTCAATCAACTATATATAAAATAGTTTTTAAAATTATTTGGGTTGAATAATTATATAAACTAGTTACTAGTTACTAGTGGTTAATAAATTTAAACAACCCTAAAATTCTTATATGGTAAAAATAGGAATGTTACACTAATCAAGCTGATTCAACATCGATATGTTTCTTTCCGCCTCTCGTTTTGATCAAAAACTCTTCTGATCGACTCATTTGGTCGTCACAACAATCCTACAGTTAAATATATATCTCAATAAAAATAAATTATGTATATAAAAACATGTCATACCAGTTTCAAAGATTTTGGGTTATCAAGAAACTTGACAAATGTAGTATACATGATAAAACTTTAATTAGTAAAGATGTTAAAAGATTGAAATTAAAAAGTTGGCTTTGAAGATGAACATTAACTTTTTGTATTAACAGAGTATCTACTGAAATTAATCATAGAAGCAGAGCATGAGTTAAAATTTTTCTGCAAATAATAACTATTTTAATATATTCTCAACAAATGATTCAAACACCTAACTAAACCCTTCTTGAATGTATAGCAATAAACGTTTAAAATCGTATTTGTAGCAAGTTTGGATTTGAATTAAAATCAGTTAAACAATATAAAGTTCATTACAATATGAATGTACATATCAGTTGCTGAAGAAAAAACAATAAAACCTCTAGTGATTGAAGTGTAGAAGACGGAGAATAAGAAAGTTGAAACCCTAGAAAATGACTAGGAAGAAGAGATTTTTGAAAGAAGTCAGATGATAGATGTTTGATGTGTAATGATGCTAAAGAAATAATGATGGTTGTGTTTTCGTTTCCCATATTTTCAACAAATGAAAAATATTTACACATACACCCCTTATTGAATTTGTTATTTAGATGTCTAAAAGATGTCTAACAAAATGTGTTTGGAAACCTCTGTTGGTCGTTGGGAACAGCGTGAGTCAAACAGTGGTTAGATAAACAGAAGTTATGAGAACAGATGATAACTTTCAGCAGTTGTTTAATTTTTAGCTAACATCTGTCCACGTCAGAACCTCTGTTGTCATAATGGATGACAGTCAGCAGTATAGTAAATCAACAGTTATTAGGATAAACATAAATTATGACAACATACTGTACCATTTAGCAGTGGATGTATTTTTAGGCAATCATAAGTTTCAAAAACAGTTGTTTTCAATCGGTGTAACTCAACAGTCGTAAGTCTAACATCTGCTATTAGCCCAACCACTGTTAGTATCAAATCCTCTGTTAAACATTTTAAGACTGAAAACACACCTTTTATAACAGCAGATGCTCTTTTTTGTCAGATTTTAGCTACAACACACCTTTTATTCATTTAGTCATTAGTGGTAAATCAAACAGTCGTTAGCATACACAGTTGTTTCATCATCAGCAGATGTTCTCTTTTACCAAACTTTAACTACAACATACCTTTTATAACTACAAATATTGACTCTCTGTAAGTTTGCAGGAGCACAGATTCTTCAAAAAACTACTATCAATGATCAAATTCTGAAATTTGTTTTATCTTTGTACTCATCTGTTCACCATCAAACCAACCCTTGATACTATTAAACCTCTGTTGACTTACAAAACATATGCTCAAACACAATTCAACATCAACATAATCTGTTCACCAACAAACCAACCCTTGATACTATTAAACCTCTGTTGACTTACCAAACAGATGTTCAGACACAATTCAACATCAACATTATCTGTTCACCATCAAAACAACCCTTGATACTATTAAACCTCTGTTGACTTACCAAACAGATGTTCAGACACAATTCAACATCAACATTATCTGTTCACCATCAAACCAACCCTTGATACTATTAAACCTCTGTTGACTTACCAAACAGATGTTCAGACACAATTCAACATCAACATTATCTGTTCACCATCAAACCAACCCTTGATACAATTAAACTTCTGTTAACTTACCAAACAGATGTTCAGACACAATTCAACATCAACATAATCTAAATGAAACTCAAACACTAAATAAGTAAAACTAAAACGCAAAGTTTAAATCTAACAATAACAACAAGATTTGCAGGAACACAGATGTTCAAACACTTAATTTGCAGAAGCCCAGATTCTTCAAAAAACTACTATCAATGATCAAATTCTGAACATTTGTTTTATCTTTGCACTCATCTGTTCACCATCAAACCAACCCTTGATACTATTAAACCTCTGTTGACGTACCAAACAGATGTTCAAACACAATTCAACATCAACATAATCTGTTCACCACCAAACCAACCCTTCATACTATTAAACCTCTGTTGACTTACCAAACAGATGTTCAGACACAATTCAACATCAACATCAACATTATCTATTCACCATCAAACCAACCCTTGATACTATTAAACTTCTGTTGACTTACCAAACAGATGTTCAGACACAATTCAACATCAACATTATCTGTTCACCATCAAACCAACCCTTGATACTATTAAACCTCTCTTGACTCACCAAACAGATGTTCAGACACAATTCAACATCAACATTCTCTGTTCACCATCAAACCAACCCTTGATACTATAAAACTTCTGTTGACTTACCAAACAGATGTTCAGACACAATTTAACATCAACATAATCTAAATGAAACTCAAACACTAAATAAGTAAAACTAAAACGCAAAGTTCAAATCACACAATAACAGCAAGAATTAAGAAACTTTAGCTTCAACTCCATCGATTGCTGAACCTCTCGATGTATGTCCTTCAGCATTGCCATGAACTCCACGTCTCTATCACCGCATTCTATATTACTGACAACACAAAGCTCACGAACAGAAGTTGAAGGTATCCACATAAGATCTCTCGAAACCTGCTCTCTAGTGAACAGGCCAACTTGCAATCCATCAAAACATCTCTTCAGCTCTTGAAGAGTAGCCCTATCTTCAAACACCTATTCGTCGATTTTCCTGACAAAACGCTGCTTTAAAACATCTGATTTTGCATTTGTGTCATGGCCCCCGGCCCGGTTTTAGCCGGTCCAGAAGCCGCGGGACAGAAACCCGTGGTATTTGTTTATTTTGGCAGCGAAAATTTTTAACAGGATCTTTTAAAACTGAAAATGCCTAATTATTTTATTTAACATTTTGGGACAAACCCCATAATTTACAATAAGGGAAATTTCACTGGGAAATCCCTAGTTTTACAAAAAAATGTTTATTCATTTTATTTACTGAGCCACATTCTTCAAGCTGGTGTGCTACGCAACACCTTCTTGATTCACAGTAAATCACATGAAACATGTTTAAAAAGATTTTATCAGCGGGGAAATACTGGCGAGTCACTCAATTTTATAAAACGACCAATTAGTTATAGATTATAGCATAAGAGCGATTACAATGACCACTATCTTATCATTTTCTGGCCCCGTGTCACACCCTGGTGACGATGGTCATACCACTATTGGGTCCTTTCACCCAAGTAGTGATGCTTATCACTGTTAGGTTCGTTCACCCAACAGTGAGATAATAGTAATGTGCACAATGCCCCACTTGCCAGTGATTTAAGATAACCAAGACTTAATTCCTGTAATTATAACTTTGAAAATAATTTTAGGTATTGTAAAACCCCTTTGATAAAAAGAGAATGACTCACATTGCAAGTTTAACTGGACAGAACCTTGCCTACTGATTTAGTCTTGTAACCTAGGTAAATAACAATACACACGAAACTAGGTCAGTAACTTAATATAACATTTACGATAGGCTCACGAAATCAAAACCCTCACGACGAATGACAAAGTATAGCCTGGATTTGGGCAGCACTTAAACATCCATCGGATCGGTTTCAATCGATCGGACATTGTATCGTAGCAGTGATTGAGTTATTACCCTGTTGTCGCAGCAGAGATTCGTGCTTGTGTGTGTTTTTGAACGAAACAGTGAATAACTCAACGTCCGAAACGAATTTGAATGTCGAAACAACACAGCCATGCAAGTGCCAAACCCCTGCATTATATACTGAAATTTGGCTCCTCTCGCGTGGCGCGCCAGACCCACCTGGTCCTGGCGCGTGGCGCGACGGCTACCCTTTTAGGGTAGGGTAGCCTCGTGTCCTGTATAGCCTAAATTAGTCAACACCCAACGAATTTCGAGCTTTACAAACGGTTTTTGAGGATAATTATCAATTAGGGGATTCCCCCCTTGAGTTTTAGGGGCCCTGATCCTAGTTTCGATTGCTCTGAAAATTATGGGTCATGCCATACTACTTGGGGGTCTCAATTAGATTTTCCTAATGGACATTAATAAAATAAGAAATAGTAATTTTGGCGAGAGTTGTTACATCCTCCACGCCTTATTTAAAATCTCGTCCTCGAGATTTACTGGAACAAATAGGGATATTTTCGCTTCATCTCTGATTCCAATTCCCAAGTGTACTCAGGTCCTCTCTTTGAATCCCACTTGACTTTGACCAATACTAGTCTTTTGTGTTTGAGAAACTTGATCTTTCTGTCTTCTATCTGAAGGGGTTTCTCCACAAATTTCAACTTTTCATTTACCTCTATATCTTGAAGAGGTATTACCAGGGATTCGTCAGATAAACATTTCTTGAGGTTGGATACATGAAATACGTCATGTACCCCGACTAGCTGTTCTGGTAGTTGTAAGCGATAGGCAACTGGTCCTATTCGCTGGATTACTGGGAATGGTCCTATGTACCTTGGACTTAACTTTCCTTTCTTACCGAACCGAACTACCCCTTTCCAAGGAGAAACTTTTAAGAGTACCTTGTCTCCAACTTGAAATTCTAGTGGCTTGCGTCTATTGTCTGCATAACTCTTCTGGCGATCTTGAGCCGTTTTCAACCTTTCCTTAATTTGAGTTATCTTGTCGGTGGTTTCCTGTACGATTTCAGGACCTGATAATTGACTTTCTCCTATTTCTGCCCAGCAAACTGGAGTTCTACACTTTCGTCCATACAGTGCTTCGAAAGGGGCAGCTTCAATGCTTGTATGATAACTATTGTTATAGGAGAATTCAATTAAGGGTAGGTGGTTATCTCAGTTTCCACCAAAATCTATTACATAGACTCTCAGCATGTCTTCCAGGGTTTGGATCGTCCTTTCACTCTGTCCATCTGTTTGCGGATGGTATGTAGTGCTTAAGTTCAGTCTGGTCCCAATGGCCTCTTGGAAACTTGTCCAGAAATGTGAAGTGAAACGATTATCCCTATCCGATACAATGGAAAGTGGGGCTCCATGTAAGGATACTACTTCGTCTACGTACAACCTTGCTAACCTTTCCATGCTAAAGGTTTCCTTCATGGGCAGAAAATGAGCTGATTTGGTTAATCGATCCACGATTACCCAAATCACGTCGTTACCTTTTCTGGTTTTGGGTAGCTTAGTAACAAAATCCATAGTTATTAGTTCCTATTTTCAAACAGGCATTTCTAGTTGTTGGAGTAACCTTGAAGGTTTCTGGTGTTCTGCCTTAACTTGCGAACAAGTAAGACATTTAGATACATATCTAGCTATGTCCTTTTTCATACCTATCCACCAGAAGTGATTTCTTAAATCTTGGTACATCTTATTATTTCCAGGGTGCAGGGTATATCTAGATTTATGGGCTTCCTCTAAAATTTTATCTCTTAAATTTCCTTGCTTAGGTACCCAAATCCTTTTCTTGTGGAATCTCCAAATTCCATCAATTCCTTACTCCAATTCTTTTATTCTTCCTTTCATTCCTTCAGCATCATCCTCAATTGCTGTTGCTTGAACATTCTTCAGTTGTTCCATTAAATCTAACTGTAGATTTAATCTAAGAGCGCGAACTCGCTTTTGCTTTTCATGATACTTACGACTTAGGGCATCGGCTACTGCATTTGCCTTCCCTTCGTGATATTGGATATCACAGTAGTAGTCACTTAGAATTTCCATCCGTCTCCTTTGCCTCATGTTCAATTCTTTTTGCCCAAATATGTACTTCCATACAGATAGTGTCTCCAAATCTTAAGGGCAAAAATTATCGACCCTAACTCTAAGTCATGAGTCGTATAATTTTCCTTGTGCTTTTTCAATTGCCTTGAGGAATATGCAATTACCTTTTTGCGTTGCATTAGCACACATCCTAATCCTAGCTTAGAAGCGTCGCAGTAAACTTCAAAATCTTCTGTCCCTTCTGGTAAGGCAATAATTGGGGCGTTGGTTAATCTTTGCTTTAAAATCTTAAATGCCTCTTCTTTCTTGGGTCCCCATTCAAACTTAACTGTTTTACAGGTTAACTTAGTTAATGGCATAGCTATCTTAGAAAAATCCTTAATGAATCGTCTATAGTATCCATCTAATCCTAGAAAACTTCTAACTTCCATAGCTGATTGCGGGACCTTCCATTTGGTGATCACTTCTATTTTGGAAGGATCTACGTGAATACCTTCGTAATTCACCATGTGTCCTAAAAATTGCACTTCTTGTAGCCAAAACTCGCACTTCGAGAATTTGGCGTAGAGCTTTTCCTTTCTTAACAAGGTTAAGAGTGCATGTAGATGTTTACAATGCTCGTCCTGCCTTTTGGAATAAATAAGTATATCGTCGATGAAGACAATTACGAATTTATCCAAATACGGTTTACAGATCCTATTCATCATGTCCATAAATGCTGCAGGAGCATTTGTTACTCCAAATGGCATGACTGTAAACTCGTAGTGACCATACCTAGTTCTGAAAGCGGTTTTAGGTATGTCTTCTTCTTGTACCTTCAGATGATGGTAGCCGGATCGTAAGTCTATCTTAGAAAAATATCTAGCTCCCTGAAGTTGATCGAAAAGATCATCAATTATAGGTAATGGGTATCGATTCTTAATTGTAACCTTATTCAATTCCCTATAGTCGATACACATTCACATTGAACCATCTTTCTTCTTTATAAACAACACTGGTGCTCCCCAAGGGGATGAACTAGGTTGTATGAATCCTTTGCTTAACAATTCATCTAATTGCTTTTTCAATTCTAACATTTCCGTGGGTGCTAATCGGTAAGGTGCCTTAGCTATAGGTGTAGTTCCAGGAACTAAATGAATTCTAAATTCTACCTCCCTATCTGGCGGCAATCCTGGTAGTTCTTCTGGGAATACATCCGAGTATTTTGATTTTACAGGAATTTCCTTAAGTTCCATACCTTTAGTGTTAATGATTACTGAAATCATATACACAATTCCTTGCGTTCGTTCATAACTAGCAACTTTCATTACTGAAATGAACTTTAAGGGTTTACGTGGCTTATCTCCTGAAATCCTAATTACTTCTCCTGCGGGTGCATGAATTTCTATGGAAGTCTTATCACAGAGGATTCGAGCATGGTTGGCTACCAACCAATTCATTCCTAGAACGACATCGAATCCAGCTAAATTTATAGGCAGCAGGTTTGCAGAAAATTTGTGACCTGAAAGTTCTATCTTTCCTTTTTTCAAAACCTTATCTATGTTAACCGAATTACCATCTGCGGTTTCTACTGTATAAATCTGCCTAAGTTTGGTTAAGGGTAGGTTAAGAGCTTGGCAGAATAAAGTATTTATAAAACTTTGGTTTTCACCAGACTCAAATAATACTTTCGCGTAAATGTCGTTCACCAGAAACGTACCAGCTATTACGTCGGGAATCAGATCTGCTTCTTGGGTAGTTAGCTGGAAGGCTCTTGCATTCTTCTTATTAGTTCCTTCAGCTGGTTTGGCCTTGTTATCAGCTGGCTTTACCAGTTTAGGGCAGTCTGGTCTAAAATGTCTAGCTTCTCCACAGTTGAAGCAAATTGTTGATTTCTTTCTTCTGCATTCTTCTTCTTGGTGCCCCGGGATTTTACAGAAGTTACAGTACCCCTTACATTGTCCAAAGTGCTTTCTTTTACAGCTACTGCAAAATAGAGCAGTGGAGGATTGCCTAGTTCCTCTTTTCTTGAAGTTGCTACTAGTATTACCCCTCGGAATCCTTGGGGTAATCTTCTGAGCCAATTCCTTCTTTCTATTTTCTTCTCGCGTACGCACCAGCCTGTCAGTCAAGGTGTTGGCTAATTCTACCGTATCGTCAATGGTGCAGGGTCTCGCAGCTTTAACGATATCACGGATCTCGCTAATTAAACCCCAAATGTAGCGAGAAATAAGTACCGGTTCTGGCGAAGCCAGAGTTGGTACAATTCTGGCATACTCGAAGAATTTCGAAGTATACCCTCGACAGTCAACATCTATCATCCGGTGGCTCAGGAATTTATTCGCCATTTGTTCCTTTTCATACTCGGGACAAAATTTCCTTTCCATCAATTGCTTAAATTCTTCCCAGTTTATGGCATAAGCCATGTCACTTCCTTTGGCTTGCAACACCGTATTCCACCATTCTAATGCCTCTTCCTTGAAAAGGTGAGAAGCATGCATAAATTATCTTCCTCGACGCATTTACTTATTTTAATTACTGCTTCGGTCTTTTCCAACCAACGCAGTGCAGCAGTTGCCCCTTCATTGCCTGTAAATTCAACGGGTTTACAGGCAAGAAATTCCTTGTAAGTGCAGCCAGGTGTTGCCACTTTCATTTTCTTAAGTATTGGGGCTTGAACCACATTATTATCATTGTTACCGCCTCCATTAACATTGTTACTAAAATTGTCGTCGGGAGTACGCTTGCTGTGGTTGGCTTTTGAAGGTTCAACGGGGTTTTTAACAGCAGCGATAATTGCGGGGATAGCGTTGGCTATTCCCTGAGCGACGATGTTTTCTATATCTTGTCTATTAAGGAAATGATCCTCATTATTTTGTTCCGATTGATTAACTTCATTGACTGGTTGATTTTCCGCGTTTTCCATCTGAATAATTAACAATATAAATTATTTCCCAAAATAAATAACAATCAAGCATAATAAAGCAATCACACATAATCATGTCAACATGTATAGCCAAAATTGTCGACTTTACGACTTTCATAATTTTATATATATTAGTATGCATCGATACACACCAAATATTTTACAAGAGTTTTATCTAAGTTATCTTACATGATTATATATTTTATTATTATTTTATTATTATTATTATTATTAAACACATAACCACAGATGACTGGCCCCTCAGAAAAGACGCTCCCTCTCGTCGTATTTCCATGTGATTTTCTCCCCCACATCCCTAATTCTATTTCCTGCTTCCACTAGTTCCTCGCTATAGTGGCGGAGTTCAGCCAAGTTTTCTGTGCTCATGTGTGGGTTTGGTGCAGGTTTAGGGTCAAATTGAGGAAAATAGACGTTGGGGTTATTCATGAAATTCTGAAACTGCCACTCGCTTGTCCACCACTCTTCCAGCTGGCCTATAATAGGTTGGGGGTTGATAATAGGATCTGGGATAGCCGGTTCCAAATTATCTAGAAGTTGGGATTCAGCAGGGTAATTGAAGGGGTTTTCATCGGCAGGTCCGATGAGGTCACAATTTGCCAGTTTGCGATCCAGCTCCTCTCACGGTGGCATTTCCTGAGCTTGCCCGGAACTTTCCCCGATCTCTTTTCCTTTCCCTTTATGCTTCGGATCCTCGGTCTTTTTAACCTTCTGTGCAGATGGCTTCTTCCTTCGCCCATGTTTCCAGTCCAAGATTCTCCTCCTCTTTTTCGGCTTTGGTTTCTCCTGAGCCTGGGCCTGGAGAGTTAGTGGTTCCTCCGTATCTGCCAGATAGCTAGATGGGTTTCCTGTGGTATCCATATGGTGGTATGGATAGTAAAGTTTCGGAGTGCCTCCGACAGTTCATTCATGCTGTTAGCACACACGAAGAAACACACACAAATTTAAGTTAAAATTTTATTTACTGTAAATTAAATTTTCACGAAATCACAGAATGGCAATCAGAAAAATTAAGTATTTCTAAATACTTAATTGGCTTAAATCAGTGGCTCCGATACCAACTTTTTCTGTCATGGCCCCCGGCCCGGTTTTAGCCGGTCCAGAAGCCGCGGGACAGAAACCCGTGGTAATTGTTTATTTTGGCAGCGGAAATTTTTAACAGGATCTTTTAAAACTGAAAATGCCCAATTATTTTATATAACATTTTGGGACAAACCCCATAATTTACAATAAGGGAAATTTCACTTGGAAATCCATATTTTTACAAAAACATGTTTATTCATTTTATTTACTGAGCCACATTCTTCAAGCTGGTGTGCTACGCAACACCTTTCCTGATTCACAGTAAATCACCTAAAACATGTTTAAAAAGATTTTATCAGTGGGGAAATACTGGCAAGTCACTCAAGTTTATAAAACGACCTATTAGTTATAGATTACAGCATACGAGCGATTACAATGACCTCTATCTTATCATTTTCTTGCCCCGTGTCACACCCTAGTGACGATGGTCATACCACTATTGGGTCATTTCACCCAAGTAGTGATGCTTATCACTGTTAGGTTCGTTCACCCAACAGTGAGATTTCTATTAGTAATGTGCACAATACCCCACTTGCTAGTGATTTAAGATAACCAAGACTTAATCCCTGTAATTATAACTTTAAAAATAATTTGAGGTATTGTAAAACCACTTTGATAAAAAGAGAATGACTCACATTGCAAGTTTAACTGGACAGAACCTTGCCTACTGATTTAGTCTTGTAACCTAGGTAAATAACAATGCACACGAAACTAGGGCAGTAACTTAATATAACATTTACGATAGGCTCACGAAATCAAAACCCTCACGACGAATGACAAAGTATAGCCTGGATTTGGGCAACACTTAAACATCCATCGGATCGGTTTCAATCGATCGGACATTGTATCGTAGCAGTGATCGAGTTATTACCCTGTTGTCGCAGCAGAGATTTGTGCTTGTGTGTGTTTTTGAACGAAACAGTGAATAACTCAACGTACGAAACGAATTTGAACGTCGAAACAACACAGCCATGCAAGTGCCAAACCCCTGCATTATATACTGAAATTTGGCTCCTCTCGCGTGGCACGCCAGACCCACCTGGTCCTGGCGCGTGGCGCGACGGCTACCCTTTTAGGGTAGGGTAGCCTCGTGTCCTGTATAGCCTAAATGAGTCAACACCCAACGAATTTCGAGCTTTACAAATGGTTTTTGAGGATAATTATCAATTAGGGGATACCCCCCTTGAGTTTTAGGGGCCCTGATCCTAGTTTCGATTGCTCTGAAAATTATGGGTCATGCCATACTACTTGGGGGTCTCAATTAGGGTTTCCTAATGGACATTAATAAAATAAAAAATAGTAATTTTGGCGAGAGTTGTTACAATTTGTGAATGACGCCATTTGAATAAACTATATTACTCGACTTTCTGAAATTTACTACAAAACAGGTGAAGTGAATATGAGTTTATATACTGAAATTTGTAATTGTGAAAAGGTGTAGATTTAATATAAAAATATTAATGTATATTTCACAACAGCAGTCTTTTAATGCAAAAACCCTTTTCAAACCCAAACTTTTATGGGAAACTTCAGCTTCTACCACTGGTCAGACACCAGCGATGTTAAAAAACAGGTCTCCATGTGGTCTCTCAAAGAACAAAGAACAGACGAAGAACTAAACAGAAAAGTCGACATAATCAATGACACTAATTACAACAAAACCTGCAACATGCTAACTGACCTAAAATTCAAAAGATAGCATGAAATAACATGGAGAAGGTTGATGTGTGATGGGAAACTTCATTGAAACGACGATGTTGGAACAATGATATTGGAACGATAACATGTAAACAAAATCATCAAAATTCGAACAAAGAAGTGTAATAGGAGATTAGCGGCTGAATCACGAGAAAGATGCATTTGAGAGAGAGAGAGAGAGACACGCTCGCAGATACGAGCGAGAGAGATTTGAATGTGGAGCCAGATAATTATGTCTTATTTATAGGATTAGAATATATGGTTTGAATTTTGAATGTGGAGCCAGAATTTTGAATTGAGAACAGATGTTTGATTATAAAATGTTGAGGGCAGATGTTGAGGGAACTGGATTTGAGGTTTTGAATTTTGAATTTTGAATCGTCAAAGGTTTAAGGCAGTGGTTTGAATTTATTATATAGGTTTAAATTTTGAAGATAGACAGTGGTTTGATGACAGGCATTTGGAATATGAATGTGGGCCACCTTTGAATTTGTTAGTATTTTAATATTAGGCATTATGATGTAATAATGACATAAGAAAAGCCTTGTTGGACATGCTCTCCTGCTGACACATCAGCTTTTCTTATGTCATTGGGATTTCTTCTTTTATAAAAAGTATAGATAAAAGAAACCACTTTAGGGACATTTGTCATCATATTAGGGCATTTCTTATAGATAATTATTATTTTAGTTTAATCTCTTCTAATTAATTATAGATAACCCTCATACTAAATATTATTTAGTTTAATATCTTATGGATAATTATTATTTAGTTTAATCTTCTTCTCAGTTATAATATTATTTATTTGAATTAATTATTACTTTTATATTTATCTATTTACTTCAAATTCAAATTCAAACTTAATTATCTAATTTGATATTAACTATAAATTTGAACACTTTGTTTACTTTGTTATCAAATAGATTTTACGAAACTTAAAATAAAATTAACTAATATTATATATCATTTATACATTTACGGAGTTTTAAATAAAGGGTTAAATTTATTGAGACTTCGTTAACAAATTTTGCAACAACATAATAATCTATTTTTATCACGAAAACCAAACTTTGTGTTAATATATTAAATATTTTTATTTTCACTAAACAAAATTACATTTACTCGACCCATGTAATACATGAGGTTTTTTAAGATATAACTTTTTATTATTTGATGGATAAAATTAGATTTATTCAATTCGTACAATACACAGGGTTTTTTAAAGATATATATAATTTTTTTATAATTTAGTACAGAAAATTACTTTTATTCAAACCGTGTAATACACATATTTTTAAAAATGTATTTTTTTGTTATTTGGTATATAAAATTACATTTATTCAACCCGTGCAATAAATGAGTTTTAAAAATATACTGTTTTATTATTTAGTATATAAAATTTATTTATTCAATCTGTGTAACACACGTAGTTTTAAAGATACAACTTTTTTATTTCGTATATAAAATTACATTTATTCAACTCGTACAATATTGTTCTTATAGATATAACTTTTTATTATTTAATAAATAAAATTATATTTATTTAACCCGTGGAATAAATGAGGTTTTTAAAGATATATTGTTTTATTATTTAGTATATAAAATTTATTTATTCAACCCGTGTAATACACAGAGTTATAACCTAGTAAGCATATTTAGTAATTACAACTTCAAATTTTTAAAAACAATACAAACATATCATAATCAACATCCTGCTTCAAGGCGCGAGTTAACATAAACCCGTTATATAACAAATTGTATAGTATGTACTTTGACTTCAATAATTATAACGGGGGTTGAGCTAATAGAAAATAAGGGGATCTCAACTAAGGACGTCTTACGCATGTGCAATTTAACTTTCCACCTCAAAAAGATGACTAAGTTTGCAGGGGCGGACCTAGCATGTTACTATGGGTAGCCTCCGCTACGCCTTGACGCTCCGGCAATAGTGTAAATTTTGAAAAAATTTGAGGTCTTTTCGATTTCGTTACCCCTTTTTATATATGAAACATTGCTCCTATAAAAATAAACAAATTTTATATAAAATAAGTGGTGTCCGGACACATTATTCACATTCACTCGTGTTTTATAAGAAAGAATAAGAAACATAGAATAAGGTGATGTTTGCTTTGATCCACATTCACTCGTGTATATCGTGAAGAATATATTCACCATGCAGGATTTTAACATTAGTTTGTGCTAACAATAATCATTGTTAACGTAAGCCTACAATTAACTATTGACATCATGCGTGGCTACTTTTCCTAACTTTAATTGATCAATTTCAATCTTTATAATTAAAATAATAGAGAAATAATAAAAAATAAGAGAGAGAGAGAGAGTTAAGAGATGAGAAAATTAAATGATTTTAATTAAACATACTTGGCTAATGTAAATCTTATCATTTTAATCTAAAAAATGATAAAGGGCCAAGATTAATTCATTCAGTTCGCTCTTAAGAAGTTGTTCACTCTTGAACCTAATATATATATATATAGTGTAAGTATATGGAGAAAACCACTTTTAGCTAGAAAACCCGGGAAACTCTAAGCTCCCGACATTTTTTTTGAAAAAAATAACATATGTAATATACATGTTTTTAAGACATTTGGGCCAAAAAAATCATAAAAGCGCCGAAGGGTTTTTAAAAAAAAAAATAAACAAATTTCAGCAACTTTGCAATGTAACACGTGTTACACAAAAAATGCTGAAATTTGTTTATTTTTTTTTTAAAAATCCTCTTGGCGCTTTTTTGTTTTTTTGGCCCAAAAGTCTTAAAAACATGTATATTACATATGTTATTTTTTTCAAAAAAAAAAAAATGTCGGGAGCTTAGAGTTTCCCGGGTTTTCTAGCTAAAAGTGGTTTTCTATATATCCTTACCCTATATATATATATATATATATATATATAGGGTGGGGTTCATGCGAGAACCACCTTTATTGCGAGAACCGCGAGAACCAATGTGAACGGATGACAATTTTGTAAATAATAAAAAAAATTATAAAATCTCGCTGCTCCCCGCTCAAACGATACGGACGTCATCTTTTAATTAAACTATAATTGATAATACAATTTCACGTCCAAACAACTATCACAACCTAACTCTCCCAACCAATCAATTTTTCCCCCAAAAAATCTCATAAACATCAGTCCGATACTCACCGACGCTCACAATTCCAGTCGTTCATTATCAATATTCGCCCACTATCATCGTCGCTAGTCAATCGTCGACCGCACATTAGTCGTCGGCTCTAAATTAGGGCAAAAAACGGTCATAACGAATCGATTTAGGCAAAAAACGGTCATAATCGGCATAATCGGCGAGGTTTATTGCACGAAGAGAGATATTACGAAGAACATAAGTCGTTGCATGGATTTACGAACTTGAAAGTTCATACAGCCGATGTAAGTTTATACTATGTAAGTTCATACAAAGTTCTTATGTGCTTGTTGCCGATTATGTGCTTATTCATGTATATTACAGCCGATGTAGGTCAATACGATTATGTGTTTGTGTGTTTATTTGGAATGCACATGTGCATAACATTGTTCATGTAAATACGATTATGTGTTTGTGTTTGATTTGGAATGCACATGTGCATAATATTGTTTGTGTAGATTTCAGCCGATGTTGTGCATATGTGTCTGTGTTTGATTTGGAATGCACATGTGCATAATCTTGTTAATGTAGATTACATCCGATGTAAGTAGATTACAGCCGATGTTTGTTCGTGTAGATTACAGCCGATGTTGTGCATATGTGTTTGTGTTTGAGTTGGAATGCACATGTGCATATTGTGATAACTTATGGTTTTACACTTTCGCAAGGTTCATACGAGAACGCGAGAACCAGTGTGAACACATGGCATTATTGTAAATACATAGAACTTTCAAAATAGCCGCCCCATCCCTGATTCTCCTCTAATTTGGACTTCAAACAAACATTAAATCACAATACATCAATTATTCACGTCCGATACATCTGATAACCTACAATCATCATCAATCCATGCGATTCATCCTACAAAATCAAGATATACCATCCACGATATCAGATACCAGCAGTTCGTCATCAAAATTAGTCGATATCAGTGCAATAACAACATAATCATCGATCGCACATTTGTATTCCAGTCTAAATTAGGGCAAAACGATCGTAATCATCGAGGTTTGTTGCACAAATAGGGATAATCGGAAGAACACACGTCGTCTAACGGACTATCGATTATCTGTTGCACTATTCCGTGAATTTGTAAGTTTATACACCTTGTTTTGTAGTCGTATATGATAAAACAACTGTTAACCGTCGATTCAGACATGTTATTATGTGGTTATTACATTTAAACAGTTGTTTGATAAATGAATTATTGAAAATTGTGGTATATATATGTTTTTTAGTGAACAGAAGGGCTAATGTTGTGATGAACTATATGTAATGAGGTACTGATGTGTTGTTTTATGTATTTTTTATTAAGGAATGATGTTACGTGTATAATGTTGGATATGATTGGCAACACGGAAGTTGATTTGGTAAATGATAGGGTTTTTACTTCTGAATTATGACTGTCGACAAGTTATGTGGTGTTAATGCACATGTGCATTGACACGACAGAATAGGCTTTTACTGAATAGGCAGAATGTGCTTATACGGAACAGGATAGTAAGATAATTTTATGATCTATACAGTTAATGCACATGTGCATTAACACGACATAATAGGCTTATACAGAATAGGCTTATACAAAATAGGCTTATACGGAACAGGATAATAAAATAATTTTATGATTATTGATATTATTTTTTAGTATTTTATTATTTTTTTTGTTTTGTAAATTATTGTAGATCAACAATGGGAAAAATTGAAGAAAGTAACTTTTGTTTTGAAGTCAATGGATGAAGGGTCAAAAAAATGTCGGATGCAATGGAAGATGATTATGCGACTTGCAATGGAATATGATTACGCGACAGTTAAACAAAGAGGTAAAAATCGAAGAAAGTAACTTTTGTTTTGTCTATGATTTTTTATCGAAGCAAACCTGTTGATAAGCTCAGTCATGTTAATGCACATGCATAGTTATGAACAAATGCATATTTGCCAGATTATTTCAATTAGGTCAGTCATATGGATGGAAATGTGCAGTTAGGCACATGTGCATAATTTGCCAGAATATGTTAATAAGATCATTCATGTTGTTGTACATGTGCATAGTTATGCACATGTGCATAGTGTTCCAGAATTTTGCCAGAATATGTTAACAATGTAATTTATGTTGATGCACATGTGCATAGTGTATATAGTAATGATAATGTTAAAGTTAATGCACATATTCATTGAGATTTTATGTTTGTTAATCATATGTTTTTTTGTTTTGTTTATTATCGTAGATCGATAACGGAAAAAAATCAAAGAAGGTAACTTTCATTTTGAAATCAAGGGAGGAAGAGTAAAAAAAAATGCCGGATGCAATGGAAGATGATTACGCAACGGTTAAACAAAGAGGTAAAAAAGGTTGACTAATATTCGATGATGTAGTTGGGAGTTTATGCACATGTGCATCCCTTTATTACTTTCATGTTAAATGATATCATTTATGTAAACACATTAAATATATCCCATGTAGGTGCACAAGAAGAAAAAAAAACATAAAGAGGAGGACAAGTGAGCGAAATCACTATGAAAAAATTGAACAAGTAAACAAAATCCCTTTATTACTTCACAGATTGCGGGTTGTTCGCTGTGCGACATATTGAGATGTATAAAGGGAGTGGTGAGAAGTTTGATTGCATATTCAACAAAGACAAAGAAATTCAAGACTTGCAACTTAAGAACATGAGAGTGAAGATAGCAACAAAAAACTGTCGTTATTAGAGGCGAATGATCATGTTCGTGAATATATGATGTATTATGTTGTTTGCTAGAGGGAATGTTGGTACTACACATGTGCATAGTTTGAAATAACATACATATTGGTATTGTATAATGTATTACAGATGGTTATATTTGTTAATTTAGGATGTAATGTGTTGTTTGGTATAGTATATTTTGGTGGTGCATATGTGCAATAATGATTGTTGATCGGACTATGTGATTCTTATGATGAGGGTGTTATATTTACTTGTTGTAACTGTGTTAATGTTGGTAATGCACATGTGCATTAATAAAAAACAATAAACATGTCGGTAATGCATGTGTATATTTTGAAATATTGTATTTTTGTTTATATCATATTACGCATGTGGTACCCTATTACGTATGGGGTATCACATTACATATGTTGATGTATATGTAAGGAAAACGGATTACATGTAATTAAAAAATATACATGTATGCACGTGTGCATTGTTCGAAACAATAACCGTGTGTAATGAAATGGTAAATATGTATGCACATGTGCATTGGTCAAAACAACAACGATGTGGAGTGAAACAGTAAACATGTATGCACATGTGCATTGTGCGAAACAGTAACCATGTCAATACAATGCACACGATCATTATCATTTTATATATAACATGAGCATTATCATTTTATATATAACGACATTGTTTTTGAACAGAACCAGATGCCATATATTCAAACCAGAACTCTAGCCAGGAACTAGAGAATTACGCTTACAATAAACATATAAGCTCCTAATTTTCTATTAAATTTACACCACTACTATAGAATTACGCTTACAATAAACATATAAACTCCTAATTTTCTATTACATTTAAACCACTGGTGTACCGCCCTTCAGTCACTAAATTCTCCATTTTGGCTACGACTTTCATCCACAACAGAGTACAAACCTTGACTTGTTCCAGTCTTCTAGCATTTGAAATCTGCACGACTTTGAATACCTTCTCATTTCTGCTCGACCATATGATCCATAATGTAGCCATCACTGTGCAGTTGACTACCTTTTTCTTCTTATAGAAATCTCCAGCCTACAGGAAAATCTTTTACTCCCAACCATGCTCCGACCATCCACCATAGCGTTTTCGACATCAAACACGTAATGAGAATGTGTCCAACAGTTTCTTGCTCGTATTTGCAAACCGGGCACAATGTGTTGTTGGTCTGAATTACCCCTTTTTTCCAGCTCCGTCTTTGTCGGTAACCTGCCTTCGACGCCTTTCCATGCTAACATATTGGCTTTAGGTGTAGCCCAGCCATTCCAGGTCATTACAAAGCCACTCGACATGTCCCCGCTTGTGACACACAAATCCTCTCTAACGGTTTTAACATTAAAAGTCGACTTATTTTCCTAGTGCCAACCCTACCCATATTGACCCATCTTCATTCTGGTGTCTCTCAGCAGTGCCAAAAGCTGCATAAACTCCACCCATGCCTCCCCGGTTATCGACTTGTTCTTCCATTTCCAATCCCACACAGTCACCTTCCCTATTCTTTTGTAGTTGTCCGCCACCCAAGACTATTTGTTTGCTGCCATTCTGCACATAATTGGATAGTTCTCCATAAGGCACTTTTTCAGAATCCATAAATCAACGACATAGTCTAATTTTCAACATAATGAACATGTGCATATAATTTAATACAATATCATTTACAATCAACATAATGCACATGTGCATATAATTTAATACAGCATCATTTAGAGTAAGTATAATGCACATGTGCATATCATTTAATACAATATCATTTACAAAGTATATACATCATTTACAGTCAACATAATACCTTTAGTCACAAATCGAATGAATTGCAACTCTTGATGTTCTGTATTTGTAGGTGTATTGTGACAGTCAACTGTATTATCAACAAATGGACTGACAATGTCAGCAACAATGCCCACATCAGATGTATGAGGAGGATTATCAGAGAATGTATGAGGATGAACATCATACGTAAATGGTGGTGTAGAGGATGTCGTAAACAGAGGATTATCAGAGAATGTATGAGGAGGAACATTAGATGTAAATGATGATGTAGAGGATGCCGTAAACACCGTTTCCGGCTGCCGCCGCCGTGACATCCGCCGTAAACACCTTGCCAACTGCAACCACTGTGAAATACATGAACACCGACTACCATATGACGTGAAAACCACCGTGCACGACTCTCTGCCACCGTGAAACCGCCGTGAATGCCTCTCAGCCGAGTGTGGAGACCATAAACTGGTGAACTACTGAAACCCTAGAAAAGGAGACAACAATGACATAAGGAAAAAGAAGGAACGCTGGAAAAAAAAGGAACGCTGGAAAAAAAAGGAACGCGTGTTTTTTATATAAACATAATATAATTACAAAAATGTCATGTGTTCACACTAGTTCTCGCGGTTCTCGCAATAAAGGGTGGTTCCTAACGGATCTTTATCCTATATATATATATATAGGGATGAGGTAAAATAGGAACCACCTTTAGATGTGAGAACCGTATGAACCATTATCCACCCTAGATCTCTGAAGTATGAGTGATGGAGATTGAATTGTTTAAGTTTGATTTGCCTCGTAGTGATTTTATTGATTAAAAAACAATAAATAGTACAAGAAGGGTATTTTGGAAAATTTAACTTGTGTACTATTCATGTCAACTAGATGTGACAGTCTTGACCCAAAGGCTTTCAAGTGGGTTACTTTGGTTTGCTTTTAAAATTATATGGGTTAGTTTGGGTAAGTTATTTTAACTAAACGGGTCACAACGAGTCAATTGAAATTCCATCTTGTTATTTTCTGGTTAAAGCTGGTCGACAACTTTAAAGAAATGAGTCGATGTGCGTTAGCACCTTAAACGTGTCAGATTTCGGATCAGAATGGGTTTTGGGCAGACACAAGTATCCGCACAAGACAGGTTAAGACACGAAATAGGTTTTGGATCGGAACGGTTTCAGTTCGAATTGAGTTTAAGACCGAGACGGGTTTTGGCACGTGGCGGGTTTTGGATTGGAACGGGTCGGTTCGGATCGGATTCGGGCCGACACGGGGTTCCGCACGGGACGGGTTTCAGATCGCAACGGGTTTTAGGCCGAAACGAGTTTCCACACGGGACGGGTTTTAGGCCGACATGAGTTTCCGCACGGGACGGGTTTTAGGCCGACACGAGTTTCCGCAAGGGACGGGTTTCGGATCGCAACGGGTTTTAGGCCGACTCGCTTTCAATATTTTCAGTTTTATTGTTTCGTTTCGGTTTCGGTTTTTTGTTTCCGTTTGGTCAGTTTATTCGGTTTCAGTTTTTTATTTCCGTTTGGTCGGTTTATTCGGTTTCGTTTTGGTTGAGTTTTGATTTTAAGTTTCGTTTTGTACAAAAATGGTTCGAAAGGCATATATCGATGGCAAATTGGTTGTTATCCCTCCCTTCTGGTCATAGTCCGTATGTCAGACCCAAACATCTTCAGGTTCCTACGGATCTATTTTCAAATTTCGTGATATTTTGAATTTAGTGATATTTTTGATTTTCGATATCTATTTGCAACTGATCCTCAACAGACCGATCTTTTAAACCAAACTTGTTTGGGTCGACCGGTTATCACTGTAATTTGTGAACTAGGTTATGATAGGAACATTATGAGTACGGGTGTTTCAATTGCAATGTTTGATGTTCTAATATACCTGGGCAAATATCAGAAGGTTTTGTTCAAGGTATTGAAGGTATAGTCGTCAGTTAATGTTACCTATATCACTTACGTGTTTTTAACCGTTTGTTTGTTATGTTAGTAAGTTGTTAAATCCATTGAATGAATTTAAGATATACATTTGATGAATATGAAACAAAATAGATGAAATTTATTCAATTGGATTGTTAATGTCAAAAGTAGACCAGTCATTAGTAAAATGCATTTGATGATGGTATTACAAAGCATTTGATGCTTCATATGGCTACTAATATATCACCAGAATATTCTATTGCTACTGAGTTGGTTATCACTTAAGCAGGTTAGTTAGTACATAACCGTTTGATGTACAATCTTTCTTTTTTTAAAGAAAGCAATTTTTAACCAACCCGATTCGAAACCCATTCTGACCCGAACCCGTTCTGACCCGAACCCGTTCCGACCCGAACCTGTTTCGACCCGAACCAAAACAACCTTTTTTTTTGTAATTGACCCGTTTTGACCCAAACCCGTTTTAAAAACAATCATATACCAAACAAAACAAACAATCATGAATGGACGTAAACGAACATATTACCAAACGTTCACGAATGTAATTGAACGAACACGGCCTTTGTTCGTGTTCGTTCATTCGCTTATTTATTAAACGAACGGACTTAAATGAATTCTCCGCCGAATGATTCACTAAACTCTCAATTTACACATCACCTCTGGCGATCAACCAAATATTCCAATAAATATAATAGTTCTTACTTTATTCCATTAACCTCAATCAATCGCCAACTTATTCCATGATAATGGAGGCATCAAAAATTTGCTTTATAAAGCTAAAATGCAATCACTACATGAAGAGAGAATCCACACACATTTGATTACCTTCTTGTGTGTGAGAGAGAAACAACAGAGAGAACTGAAAATGGGGGAGGAACTGAGTCAAGAAACACACCACTCAACAAGAAAGAAAGGTGGCCTAATCACCATGCCTTTCATTATAGGTATGTAATGTTGAATCTTGAGTCACAAAAGTTTTCATTATAATTACAACTTATTTCACACTTTCACAGCATGGGTTTCTTGAATCCTGAATTTTTATTTTTTATTTATTTATTATTATTTTTTTTTTTGGCAGCAAATGAGGCATTTGAGAGGGTGGCAAGCTATGGTTTGGTGCCAAACATGATTTTGTATTTGATGAGTGATTATAATGTTGGTGTAGCTAAAGGCACGAACATAATCTTTCTATGGACAGCAGCTACTAATTTTGCACCAATTTTAGGGGCATTTCTCGCTGATTCGTATTTAGGCAGCTTTCTCACCATCGGCTTGGGTTCACTCCTTTCTCTTCTGGTAACTTTTATTGGTGTTGGATATTTTGGTCATTAAACTAAAATTTTTATTATTCGAAATTAGATGAAATGGTTCAAAACCTTTCTATTTTTGAATATATTATCTAATTATTATTTATGTTTAATAATATGTAATAAAATTAATTTACAATTTTCATATTTTTTTTACGGAAGAGATCAAATAAACTTAATAGTACATGTGGCTAGCGAATAGAATAATATAAATAAAATTAACACATGTATATCTATATCTAAACTAATACTATATATAGGAGGTTAACGTATAATATTCCTTAATGTACGAGCGTATGAAATGAAATTACGCACGTTATAAAACTCAAAACCCAAATCACGCATGTTGAAAAACACATAATCACGCATGGTTATATTTTTCAACATGCATGACTATTTGTTTTTCAACATGTGTGATTATGGTTTTCAACATTCGTAATTAGGCTTTTGAGTTTTATAACTTGAATAATTCATCGTACGCTACTACGTTAAGAAATATTGTATTTTACACTTTCACTATATGTACATATGATAAAACTTAAATACAAATCAGTCTTAACATACTAAACGTAAGAAGTAAAAAAGTTTTTTTTTCCATCTACTTAAGCATTATGTTTAGTTGAAAAGTGCAAAAAAATTATGTATTTTCTCTAGTAGAGTAATATGTGCAATTGCACTAGAGTGATTACATAATTACTCCATTGGCATAAATACATGATTTGTTTATATTTTTATTTAGATTATGTGATTAAATTCCGTGCTTAAAAGATGTGAAAGTAATTTTCAAATTAAAAAAAAAAAATCCTTCTTCACTTTTCACATTTAGTATGTTAAGCTTATTTGTATAATAATCTTACAATATATATTAGGAGTTACGAAGTTAAAAATTGTTAAAAAGTATAAGAAGTTTATGTAGTCATTGTATTTTAAATTTTAGACATGATTTTTAAATTTCTTTTGGCATAGTATTATATAGAAAAACATTGAAATGTATTCTGTATGAAATTCAAAACACTATGCCAAAAAAGTTAGGGAGTGTGTTTTAAGTTTTGTGTCTGGAATACATTTTATTGTTTTTTAAATTGTTGTGTTGGTGTTTTTCTATATGATTGGATGTCAAAAGAATTTAAAATATCATGTCTAAATTATGTATTTTTTATGATTTTTAAGTTGGATATTTTTTGAATGATATAGATACAAATTAATTTCATATGCCTAGAATAATATCATATACTGATTTTCATATTATGCCATAAATGCTCTCGATTATATGCTAATAGAGGGCATTTATGAGGAGAAATAATAGCTCTATCATGATTTATATTTAATGGAAAAGTAAATTATAAAGGTTTGTCTAGACATAACCTGTTCCCCTTACTGAATATGGAGAAATATACCCTTCCCCATATTAACAGGAGAAATATTTTTCATGGTGAGCCCCTTTTTAAGTTTGTGAAGGGAGGTTTACGTTTAGGAACACCTACTTTTGAATGTTTTAAATTTATATATATATAAAAATATGGAATACCAGTGTTACGATAAAGTAAATGCTTTATTAGATATCATCAGCAATTTGGTAAGAACTTTGGCTATATTTGGTCCAGTAAATAACAATGAACTTCATAGAGTTTATTTGAAAAAAAAAGCAATATGTATGATATAAGAAAACAGACACTTGCTTATTAGATTTGTTAAAATATTAAAAAAACACTATCATCAACTTATAAGAAATATAATTTTTCGATATAATTTCAGGGTATGTCCTTGTTGTGGCTAACAACAATGGTTCCACAACTGAAGCCACCCCCTTGCAACCAATCAACAGAAACCTGCAAACCACCCTCAACTTCTCAATTTGCTTTCTTGATTGTCGCCTTCATGTTCATCTCTTTGGGAGCTGGGGGTGTTAAACCATGCTCATTAGCATTTGGTGCTGAACAAATTGACAATACAAAAAATCCCAACAATAAGAGGACATTAGAAAGCTTCTTTGGCTGGTACTACGCCTCTGCCATGATCGCGGTCCTTGTTGCATATACTGTCATTGTTTACATTCAAGATCATGCTGGATGGAGGGTCGGTTTTGGTGTACCTCCAATTCTTGCGTTGTTATCTATCATTATGTTCTTTCTAGCTTCTCCTCTTTATGTTAAAATGAAAGTTGAAAAAAGCATATTCACAAGCTTTGTACAAGTTATTGTTGTTGCTTATAAGAACCGTAAGATTGTTGATGGACCTTCAAACCAATGGCATTATCATCATAAAGATAAAGATTCAGATGCTGTGCCCACCAAGAAACTCAGGTTAATATTTCACTAATTTCAGTCTGTACATTATTATTTTCTGAGTTTATGCAAGAGTGCTTAACAAAGACTGAAATAAAGCAAGGGCTTTGTGCCTTCACTTCCTTAGGGACCTTAAATTCTAAAAGAAAATAAGAATATATGTAGGTAATTTTTGCTTTAGGATTGTTGACGGTGGGATTTGTTGTCTATAATTATGTTTACACATGAAGTCTATAAGATAGAAAACAAAATCGTATTTTTCTTAACGAAAAATATTCTTTTTTTATTATCTGTTTTCAGTGGCGGAACCAGAACGATTTAGTTAGGGGGTCATCATAAGCTTATATTCTATACTGGTTCAAATTAGGGGGTCCATTCTAAGTTTGTTCTTCAAAAACTCAAAATTTATAAATAAAAAGTCAAAAAGTTTTGGTGACCAGAGGGTCAACGGACCCTCTTGACCCCCCCCCCCCCTCTGGTTCCGCCCCTGTCTGTTTTGGACCCCAAAAAGGTTGAAACGCTATGGATTTGGGTTTTGATAGCATAATCAATTTGCAGGTTTCTAAACAAAGCTTGCATAATTCAGGATCCGAAAGACATAACACCAGACGGAGTTACTTCGAATCCTTGGCGTCTATGCACAGTAGAGCAAGTTGAGGAACTAAAATCGCTAATCCGAATTCTACCATTGTGGTCATCCGGGCTTGTGATGGCCATAAACATAAGCCAATCAACATTTCCAGTAATCCAAGCAAAAACCATGGACCGGCATCTAGGTTCATCACACTTCCAAATTCCAGCAGCTTCTTTCTCATTTTTCGCCTTCATTATACTACCGTTATGGGTCCTAGTATATGATCGTGTAATAATCCCCTCTGCCTCAAAAATTACAAGAAAACCAGTTCATCTGAATGTTAAACTAAGAATTGGTATGGGCTTTGCATTTTCCACACTAGCCATGGCGGTTTCCGCCATTGTTGAACATGTTCGACGACGAAAAGCAATTCAACAAGGATTTAGAGACAACGCGCACGCAGTGATCAACATGTCGGCAATGTGGCTTGTTCCACAATATTGCTTACACGGGTTAGCAGAGGCTTTGAGTATAATTGGGCAAAACGAGTTTTATTACTCTGAACTACCCAAAACTATATCTAGCATTGCGGCATCACTTTTCTTGCTCGGCTTGGCTGTGGCTAACTTGTTGGCTAGTGTTATACTAAACATGATCGAAAAGTTAACTAGAGGAAGTGGGAAAGAAGGATGGATTGCTACAAATATTAACCAGGGACACTATGATAGGTACTATTGGGTTCTTGTGGTGATTAGTTTCATCAACTTGCTTTATTTTCTTGTTTGTTGTTGGGCTTACGGACCTTGTGTAAATGAGAAGGTGAAGGACGAGTGTATCCAAGAATCGAATGAACATATGTGATTATGTTCTTGTTCTTGTTCGTAGAGTAAGATATATTCCGTATAAGTAAAGATCAAATAAGAAAGTGTAAATTACACTTTTTGTCCATAATTGCAATTTCATCACCTTTGATTTTTTTTTTCACCAAAAGTTCTCGCCATTTTAATCCAGCTCACTAAATCGACATAAAGATTAAGTAGTTTTTTTCCTTTTTATAGAGAGGTATATCCATTTTAAACCCATATGAGTTGTGTTAACTTTTTAACCCCACAAGGGTAAAGTACCATTTCATTACTATATTTATTTTCTTTAAAATATTTTCCCATCTTTTTTAATATACATAATTATTTTAATTATATTTTACTTTTTTCTATAAAGTTACACTATTAAGTAGAGAACATTTTTGCCTTTAGTCATGGTATATTCTTAATATAGTAAAAATTAATTAAACGACTATAGAAAAATTAAACTATTAATTTGAACAATTACATATGTAATAAGATTAATTGTTTACATTAGAAACAATTACATACATGCATGTTGAATTTCTTATTTACATTCTTATAATTTAGCTAAAAATCAAATTTATTATTTAAATTTCGTTTGTTCTTGAAGAACCTGGTTATATGACATTTTACAACCTGCTATATGACATATTACTTTTTACATTCCTCTCCCTATTTAATTAAATGCTATATTTCTATTCTTTTTTTTTCATCCCTACGATATGTATATCGAAAAAGAGATGAGGAATAAATAGTAAATTCATAATGAAGAGAATGAAAAGTTAGGGGCTGTTTGGCAACTTCTGAATGATTAATTATTGAATCAGTAAGAGATCTGAATTATTAAGTGCTGAACCACAAGATGTTTGAACAATTAAGAGGCAGTATAATGTTTAACGGTTCAGAGACAATCTGACCAATTCAGATTAGAGGTCTTAACCATTCAGACTTATTAAAATGTTTAACCATTCAGACATCTGCTCGCAAAACAAAAATCTGAACAATTAAGTGCTTAACCAATAAGATGTCTGAATCATTAAGAGCTAAGGGAAATGGACTGTATCACACTAAACTATGCAAAATTGGTCAATACCACGCCCAACTTTCAAGTTGGCTCCCACCACCCCCAACTTAACACTTAGGTGTACCTGTCACCCCTTCGTTAAATAATCACTAACTGGGTTTGTTTTTTAATCCTACGTGGCATGGGGATGATGAGGTGGACATCCTACGTGGCTAATTTATCCAATGTGGCATGCTGGTAGATCTGGAACATATTTTATAACTAACAAAAAAAATTAATATATATATATATATACATACTAGGTTATGTACCCGTGATTTCACGGGTTATGCGTTGTTTTATAAAAATTTATATTTATAACACCACTTTCACGTCTTATAGTTGGATAATCTCTTCATACTAACACCACTTTAACGTCCATTCTACCACGTGTTTTTCTTACCGTGCCATGTTGCTAACGTGACGCTTAATGTCTCCTATTTATACCCTCCCACGCTTAATATTATATACCCGTAAGTTTCATGTGTTATGCGTGAGTTTCAAACAACCGATAACCCGTGAAATCACGGGTATATAATGATATTTCCATCACTACAACTGAATTATTCTTGAACAGTTGAACACCCCAAATCAAACTACTCATATCGGAAAACGAGCTACATTGCCAAATTTAACAGTAAATAACGGGTTACATACCTCATAAAAGAAGGTTCATAGATAGGGTTCAAATATGTTTATTGTATTTTTCTTCTCTTTAACCGTACACTCTCATCACACATAAACTTTTTAACTTTTATTTTTCAAACCATATGGCTAAAGCTTTACTCAACCCTATTTTGGGAAGTTGGACTTCAAGTTCCCAACATAGGGTTTAGCGAAACTCTAGCCATATCATTTGAAAAGTAAAAGTAAAAAAACCAAATTTTTTATATTTGCAAAAGAAAATTTTTTTTATATGATCTCTCTATTATAAATTATAACACTTGTTTTTTTTTTTGGAGGGGGAAACATAAAAAAAGGATCACATTATATGTGGGTGGGTTTTATTTGTTTGGATGATCCAAAGGTTGAAACGGATCCAAACACTTCAACACTACCAACAGTCACAAAAATTAAAAACACACCAGACTACTACTCGCTTCCCCCTAGGGTTCTTCAACACTCCCACTCGCTTCCCCTAGGGTTCTTCAACACTCCAACACTCTCACCACTAAATCTCTGCGTTCCGTATCTTCAACATCCAGACAAACCCTATAATCTCTGAATTCCGCATCTTCTTCAACATCCACAGACGCGATTTCACGATTTCACTCACGAAAAGGTTATAAACTAACAGTTATCAGAAATCACTGGATTCAGTAACTTTTTTTTGAACTGATTTCTTGCTTTTTCACAGATTTCGTAGTTTTATTTGTTTAATAATGTTAAATAATGAGAATCTAAGTGTCGGAAAACAAAATAACGATGACCAGAAGTTCAATCGTTTGTGTTTCATTTTTTTTTTCTTCATTTGTTTTTCTATCTAAGTAATGTTTACATTATGTTTCGTTTTTCATTAAACCCTAAAACCTTGATACTGATCAAACCCTAAATGTTTTGTTAGTGGTTGTTGATTTTCATTTTAAACCCTAAAACAGAGATTTTGATTGTTTGTGCTTGATTAATGCCCTGGTTTTTTAGAAATTTGACACTTTTTGGTATTTGATATAAGATTTCTGGTTAAAATGATGGTTTTTAGGGCTGTGATTGATAATGGTGATGTTTTTATGCTAAATTTTCATCGTGATGTTTCTATGAACTGTTATATGAATTTTCAAGGTCGTTGTTGATTTTCTTTACTTCAAACCATAAAACGGAGATTTTGATATATGTTCTTTCAAACCTTTAAGTTCTGTTTTAGTGTGGTAATTGAAAATTCTTACGAGTGATCATTGTGAATTAGATTGCACAAACTGTATATGAGTGTATTTACACTGTTTTGGGTCAAAAATCTTACACTGTTTGAGTTAAATATATATATATATATATATATATATATATATATATATATATATATATTATACATATAAAAATTTATAATTTTTCAGTCTCACCACCATCCTGCCATCTCTCTCCACCACCACCGAGTTGTAGCCACGGTCGAAAATCACTGCTACCACCTCACTTGTAGCCACCTCCGTCTCCGACATCCCACACACCCAATTATAAATCCTAAATCAATCCCCAAATACATCATCCTGCCATTTTTCTCCAATACCAGCATACACCAAACCACCACAACTACCCACTTATAGATCCTAAATCAATCCCCAAATCATTCAATAAATCATAAAATTTAATAATACCTTTGAAAAATAAACGGAATATCGAATTGAGTAGAAACAGCCATGAGACCAGTTCCAGAAAGATCACACATACTAAAAACCTGACCTACAAACGCCGGACCACCACTATTTCTGTCCGCTCTCAAATTCGAAACCCTAATCGTCGATGGAAACCCTGAGCTAGTTGTCTCTGATGACACACTACCAGACGATGAAAACGACTTCGTATTACTCGCAAAAGAATCGAATAATGAAACCGGTGGTGAGGAGAGAGGAAGCGGGAGGAATAATTTGGCCGGAGAAGAAACAGAGGTTGAGTTGGGGGATTTAGGAGTGAAGATGGAGGAGATGTGTGTGGCTGTTGAGTGGATGAAGTTGGAGATGTTGTTTAGGTGGTGGTGGTGGTGGTGGTGGTGGTTGTGGTGACGGTGGTCAGTTGTGGTGGTCATCGGAAAGCTTTGTTGTTGTCGCCGGTGAGTTAGAGAGGTTAGGTAAAACTTTTATAATTAAAAAGTGACTATATTGTGTTTATGTATATATTTACATTAATTATAATTAAAAAAAAAGCCACATCACCTTGCCACATCAGATAAAAAGCCACATCAGCAAAATAAACAAACAGAGTTAGTGTTTGGTTAACGTCAGGGTGACAGGTACACCTAAGTGTTAACTTGGGGGTGGTGGGAGCCAACTTGAAAATTGGGCGTGGTATTGGCCAATTTTGCATAGTTTAGGGTGATACAGTCCATTTCCCCTAGTATCTAAATTTAAACCTCATTTTAGAGAATGGATTAAATATCATGTAACCTCTATTATCTATATCTATATTACTATATAAAACATCTTCTTGAGATAAATATGCAATTTTATAATTTTTTTAAGAAGCATGTTGTAATGTTTGAAGCATACCGTATGAGTACTCTATATAATAGTTCTTAATTGGCATTTATTTAATAAAGTTTTCTTAATTAATGCATCATTTAATTTAATACAAATGAGATTATTTAATTCACTATATTAACTATTAACTTATTTATAATACTTTAAACTAATATTTAAATTTAGATTTACTATTTATATTTAATATAACTAAATACTACTTAGATTAAGTATTAAATATATAATTACTAAATATTTACACAATAATAATAATAATCTTATTTATAAAACTTTGAATTAAGATTTAAAGAGTTAATTACATAGTTAGTCCCTGTGGTTTGCACAAAATAACAACATTAGGTACTAATAGTTTAAAATCACATTCTAGGGTATTAACTTTTCATTTTGTAACGTTTGAGGGTATTAACTTTTCATTTTGTAACGTTTGAGGGTATTAATTTTTCATTTTGTAACGTTTGAGGGTACTAATAAAATGTGATTTTAAGCCTTTAAACAGTGCTAATACCCTCAAACGTTACAAAATGAAAAGTTAATACCCTAGAATGTGATTCTAAACTATTAGTACCTAAGGTTGTTATGTTTTGCAAACCACAGGGACTAACTATGTAATTAACTCAGATTTAAATTTACATTTACTATTTGCAATTTTATAAATATTATCTTATTTAAATACTTAAGTATTTCGTTAATTACTAGATATTTACATAATAATAATAATAATACTAAAAATGATAATAATAATAATAATAATAATACATAAATACAATCAATGTTTAATGCAAGTCGGATTATCTTATATTCATTTTATATTTATGAATATCATAAGAATGATAAAATGGTAAATGACAGATTCTTTATGCATTAAGACTTGCACAAAATGTATTATATTTTCTTAAGTCTTGAAAGTAAAGTTAAATTACCAGTGTACCCTAAATATATAATTTAAATAGTGTTTAGTCATAAAAATATAAATAGTAAATGTAGCTTTTTTGAGAACGCAATCTAATCCGACCTGTCTTAAACATTGTTTTGACTTGAATTTGTTTTGACTCGAATCAAAATAAATTTTTTATGTGACATGTTCTGACGTGACATGCTGCCCGACTCGACTCGACCCGACCAATACGTACTATTAACTACCAAATGTATTATTTAAAGAACTTTAAAATGAAATATTAAATTCAACTAATTATCATAAGAATGAAAAAAAATGGTAAATTAGAGGTTCTTTATGCATCAAGACTTGCACAAAATGCATTATAAATTTTCTTAAGTCTTGAAATTAAAGTTAAATTACCAGCGTACCCTAAATATATAATTTAAATAGTGTTTAGTCAGAAAAATATAAATAGTAAATGTAGCTCTTTTGGAGAACGTAATCTAATTCGATATGTCTTAAACATTGTTTTGACTCGAATCAAAATAACTTTTTTATGTGACATCATCTGACGTGACATGTTGCCCGACTCGACCCGACTAATGCGTACGATTAACTACCACATGTATTATTTAAAGAAATTTAAAATGAAATATTAAATTCAACTAATTATCATAAGAATGACAAAATGGTAAATGACAGGTTTTTTATGCATCAAGACTTGCACAAAATGTATTATAAATTTTCTCAAGTTTTGAAATTAAAGTTAAATTACCAGCATATACTAGATATATAATTTAAATAGTGTTTAGTCATAAAAATATAAATAGTAAATGCTGCTCTTTTGGAGAACGCAATCTAATTCGACCCGTCTTAAACACTGTTTTGACTTGAATTTGTTTTGACTCGAATCAAAATAACTTTTTTATGTGACATGTTCTGACGTGACATGCTGCCCGACTCGACCCGACCAATATGTACTATTAGACTATCTCTAATGTTAAACGCGTCCTTAGACGCCCTTAGCTGGCACATCATCTGCCACATAAATATCCTTACAAATCCTTAAAAACCTCAATTTCATCTGCAACCCTACAAATATCCTTACCCTTCTTAATTTTCACCTCATCACCTATCCATTACACACAATATTTAAATAAAATATTTCTTTTTTTACTTTGGGCCCACCACATCGCATGAACACAGGCAAATCCATGCCCTTGTGCAAGGGCATCTAACCTAAGGGCATCTTAGGATAGATGTACTCCAATGGTAAGGATGTTTAAGGGCTTGTAAGGGCATCCCTCCAATAGATGCATTGGAGTTAGCCTTAACTACCAAATGTATTATTTAAAGAAATTTAAAATGAAATATTAAATTCAACTAAGTATCATAAGAATGACAAAATGGTAAATGATAGTTTCTTTATGCATCAAGATTTGCACAAAATGCATTATAAATTTTCTTAAGTCTTGAAATTAAAGTTAAGTTACAACTCTACCCTAAATATATAATATAAATAGTGTTTAGTCATAAAAATATAAATAGTAAATGTAGCTCTTTTGGAGAATGCAATCTAACATGACCTGTCTTAAACACTGTTTTGACTTGAATTTGTTTTGACTCGAATCAAAATAACTTTTTTATGTGACATGTTCTGACGTGACATGCTGCCAGACTCGACCCGACCAATACGTACTATTAACTACCAAATGTATTATTTAAAGAAATTTAAAATGAAATATTAAATTCAACTAATTAATAAATATCACGTTATAAAGAAAAATAAATAAAAATTATATTTGTAGAATTTATTAACAATTAAATTTACATCTACTATTTATATTATTAAAACTAAATATTATTTTAATTAACTATTATATTATTTAAATACTTAAGTATATAATTACTGAATATTTAAATAGTAATAACAATAGTAACAATAATAATACCCCAAATAAAAAATCAGTGTAAGGTATGTCGGGTTAGATTGCGCTTTTCAAAATAGCTGCATTTACTATTTATATTTTTCTAACTAAATATTATTTTGATTGAGTATTATCTTATTTAAATGCTTAAGTATATAATTATTAAATATTTACATGATAACAACAACAACGATAATGATAATAATAATAATAATAATAATAGTATCTAAATATAATCAGTATTTAAAGCAAGCCAGGTTAGATTGGGCTCTTAAAAAAAAACCTTACTGACACATGTTGCATTGCACGGACTAACCAACTAGTTAGTAGTAGGTTGAGACGGGAAATAGGATGTGAATGCTGTTGCATTTATTATTGATTCTTGATTTTTCTTTTCTATAATCACCCTCTCTGTTTCTCTAAAAACAACTCATATATTTTAAGATAAAGTATAAACCTTTATTAATAACATAATATGATATAATATAATATTATATGGTATAATATGATTTTGATGGATGGGTGGTTGGTTGTTGTAGTTTTTTCTACAAGTAAATCCAAAAAAAGTCATGTTCTCTGGTTTTAGGGTGTGACAAAGCATTCACATCCAAACCATTAAATTATACATACATTCCACTAAAAAACAACTCCTATATCAATATATTTCCACTAAAAACAAATACTTTTTCTCTCTCCTTTTCAATTAAATAATATTATCATCACATTTTTCTCTCTCCTTCACTCACAACCACTTTCAATATATATTAAAAAAATTATACTTGGTGAACAGTGTCCCCCAAATATACAGATGAACAGTAACATTTTCTCTCTCCTCCACTCACAACCACTTTTTATACCCTTTATAATATAAAAACTCTCACTCACATATTTTGATGGATAGAATGTGAATCCAAAAAAAGTCATGTTCTCGGGTTTTATGGTGTGACAAATAGTCTTAGTCCACTTTCGCACTTCGAAGATGGATGGAATGATGGTTGTCGCAATTTCTTTTATTTTTGTTTACAAATTTTAGATAAACACATTAATTTCTAAAACACACAAATTAAAAAATTAAATTGTACTTTTCAAATTTTATATGAAAATATTAAATACAATATTAAAAATGTGGAGTGGTAAGAGAGAGACCTTGTGTTCCAAGTGACTCAAGTTCAATTCCTGCCCCTAGCATTTAGTTTCTGCGGCACCTGGTGATGATGGGAGACTAGGCGAGTAGGCGGCGATCGCTAGTTCGATCCTTGAACTGAGCGGGTTTTACCTCACCGCACTGTCGTGCCTTCGGGCGAGTGTTCACGGGCTTCGGCCCTAGGTGGGGGTTTTCCCCGGTTCGGAAGGCGAGTGTATCCCGATGTGGTGAATTTCGCCAGTAGCCCATTTGGAGGATTCGTTGGCCGTTCAAAAAAAAAATTATTAAAGTAGCATTTATTGTTTTGTTCGAATAAGCATGGGGAATGATGGTTGTCGCAATTTCTTTTATTTTTGTTTACAAATTTTAGATAAACACATTAATTTCTAAAACACAAATTAAAAAATTAAATTGTACTTTTCAAATTTTATATGAAAATATTAAATACAATATTAAAAATATTAAAGTAGCATTTATTGTTTTGTTCGAATAAGCATGGCAACTACATGTGATATGGCCAAAAATAAATAAACAAAACAACTACATGTGCTTTGAATAAGCATTGCATACTTAACAAAACATATGTTAACATACTTGAGCTTAATATTTGCTTTGAATAACTAAACATACATGAAAACCACCACTATCGATCTAAAGATTTAGATCTTCAGACCAAACAAACCGTCTTTAAACTACCATCGAAATCGATTTCATAACGCGCAATTAAAACTTCAACAACCTCTCATAAATCAGCAGGATTCCTATTGATCAAGCATACCATATTAGCATGGCGGACCCTGAAGGTGGGCGGGGAGGACCACCGGCTAGAGCCCGATATTTTGATGGGCACGTTATTTAAAAAAATCCGATATATATGTAAAAAATAAATTAATAGGGTATACACATACAAACACTAACATAGGTTCACTTACAAAACTATTTTTAACTTTGAGATTAGTTATTAGCACATTGTCATTAGGTTTAGACCTTAAGTAAGCCCAATACCCAATTTCGTTAAGGCTTAAGGGCACGTTTTTTCAAGCTCGAACAAGGTACACGAATTCTCAGGGCCTGCTCTGCATATTAGCCTCCAATATGTGTTTTCTTCTTCATGGATGTCACCAAAATGGTAACCAAGAGCTTCACAGCCTCCTTTTCAAGATCATCTATATCTATACCTATTTTTCTCCAGGGACCAACATTTGAAACGTTTCGAGTGGGTTCGTGCTTTGACCTGTTAATCTGGTCAACTCCTGGTTCATCTACATCAATCGTCTTCTTCTTGAATGTTGAGTTAGTGATATTAATGTGGGAGCGTACATTTGCTGGATCAATCGTCTTCTTCTTGAATGTTGAGTTAGTGACATCAATCGTCTTTTTGAGTTTTTTTTTTTGCCCATTGCTCAAAGTCATTTCCTACATTACAATCTTATTCAATCATATCATTTGTTAATTTCCTTTGATCTTCCGTTATAAAATTTCAATTTTAGATGTTGTAGAAAAATAAAATAAAAAACATATTAACTTATACCGAAATCAAATAACATAAAAGGACCAAACTTTTAGTCCTATGGAAGCTCTTATCATACTCTACTCTTTAAACTAAACTATTCAGGCTTCCCACAAATGCTCGAACATTTGCACACCAAATTGAAAAATGCTACAAATATGAAAAAATTCACACTCCAAATAGAAAAGTTGATGAAGTGACTTGCTTCTTCTTTGTTGCTATCAATCCTTATTGAAAGTAATTGTAGATTAATAGTGTCCACACAGAGACAAGTTAATCGATCGATGTGCCACTCAACAGTTGCTACGAACCTGAAAAATATCGAACAAAATTACAGACGAAAAGGCCTAGATGATAATCGTTTATGCCCGATCATCTTGTAAAAACAAAACAAGTTACATATGTTTACAGTACTAACTTGAAGATCTGTGAAACAAATCACAAATTAATTAAAGAAATCTTAGCAAAGTCATATTAATTCCAAACAAGTCTAGGAGCTTTTGTGAATTGATAAAGTTTAAAATTAGTAATCAGAAAATTGTTGACGTTAATGGTGAACACAAACAAGCAAAGAGACATGCACGGCATGAATAGACCAATATTGAAAATCCAACATATGCGACTGCGACGGTACTTGAATCCTAAAACACAAAAAAGAGCAAGTTGGAGATAATATGATCAAGAATGGGGTTATTCAAGTACCGTCGCAGTCACATATGTGTTTTAGGACTCGTTAGGACTTGTTACAAGAATGGGGTTATTCATGTAACCACTCTCCGGCGTGAGAATAAGTCTCGGTTTTGGGAGAAAGTATAAGTACGTAGAGAAAATAGAGTAAACGAGAGCAAGATGGATCATACCTTAGATGTTTACCTCTATTTATAGTTTACCATTAGGGTTTCCCTTAACTTAGGATGAGCTTCGATAAGTTAGGGATTTGCATGATCCTCCCCAAAGAATGCGGATTCGGTTACGTGATTTATCCATGCAGAATAGAACATTCTAGAATAAATGTTTATAATTAATTATTTATGATAAAATAATAGGTAATGACCGGGTCGGGTTAGCCGATCCGGGTCATACCTCGTCATGTCCCTCCAGTCCGAAGTTATGAAATGAAATTCATGAAATCGGACAAAAAAACAAAAAGTCAAAACTTCCCCCTTTGAGTGTTGGTTTCTCGAGTGGGGTACCGTTGTGTTTTTTTGAAAAAATGGCGGCGATGGGAATGGATGTGACAGTTAAATCATCATTAAGATGACAACTGTCACCACCCTGCTCTGACGCGTGTTCCCGTCCGTTTGTCTTTTCGAATTCGAAAAGTTACCATTTCCGTATAAATAGAGTTCATGTTTAGGGTTTTAACTTTCATTTCGTTCTTTGTGCACGAACACTTCCTTCAATTTCTTGAAACGAAAAATGGCCTCAAAGACCGGCGAATCCTCTTCATCTGCCCCCAACAAGTTCCGATGCCCTGTATATAAAGTGGGGGCAAACTTCGTTCAATAATCTTCTTCAAGATTACAATATTAGGGCAGAGTGGAATCCGGTGTTGCCGTCGAAGACAGACACGTCATTTCAGTTGAAGCAAGGTAAAATCACTCTGTTTAGTGATTTTTTCAGGTTCTGCAACTTTCGATTGCCGATCACTAAGTTCTGCAAGTTAGTCCTTGACCATTATCCCATCCATATTTCCCAATTGCATCTGTTAGGGTTGGTGAAACTCCGACAGTTTGAGTTTGCCTGTATCGCCTTAGGGCACATCCCTGAGCTCCTAGTTTTTAGGGCTTTTTTCGTTCTTGTATGGAAATCCCCCTTTTTACCTTCAACAGAAGGGACACCGATGTATCTTGCCTGAGAGACATTCCTACCAGTTCCAAGGATAAGGACAGGAAGAAAAAGTTCTTTTATATCGATGCCGCTGTCATTCCCGGAGAGATACAGTGGAGGGATATGGGACCAAAAGACACGTTAAAGACGAAGCCCCACCAAAAGATGCTTATGTAGCCAACGCTCTTTACACAGGATTATGCGGGCATCCATTTGTGTGTACAGTGATCCCTGATGGAGCCTTGGTGATGGCGGGGATGAGCCTGTTATGGCGTGATATCAAGCTGTACCCCTCTTTCCGGAGGGATGATGAAGGTACATAGTTCTTTGGCCTTGCATATGCGTTATTGATTGTTTCTAAAATAACATGTGTACATGTTGCAGGGGACTGGAGTTTGTTTGATTTCGTTGATCCTCTACGGCACGCTGCCTTAAAGGTTGCGGACCGCGTGCTTGGTGAGCAGGAGCCAGATGTCCTGAAGATCCACTTGGAGCAGTTTTTGCTGCCAGCTGTGCCGGCGGACCCGACTGCTTATATTACAGTCCCCCCCCCCCCCAGCGGAGGAGGTAATGTTGTTGCCATAGAGAAGAAACCAGTCAGGGTGAAAATTACCGGGAGGAAATACATGGCTGCAGGGGCGGGTGCTTCCTCGATTAGCGTGATTGCACCCGCTAGGAGTGCTGCTGAGCTGGCAAGTCCGACCCATGTGTCGAAAAAGCGCAAGACTGTTACTGTACCTGCCCTTACTGTTTTCGAGGCTATGCAAGCCGCCTATGCCCTGCCAATTGGTAAGTAATTTTGCCTGTAGACGTTATTGTGGACTATGTGCTCCATATTGTTGAATGTCTGATTAAATACAGGTACTACCGCTGGGGTGCTGGTTGAGAATGTGATCCCCGCCCCATTGACATCTGTGGGAATTATACCTTCCGCTGCTGGCGAAACCAGCCTTTCAGAGCTTATATTTCAGGCGAGTGTTACCGCCGCTGTTAGTTGTACTACGTCGCCGCCCATGCCTACAACTGCGGTGACTGTGACAACTAGTCCAGTGTCCACACCACTACCTTCAAGTGTCACCCCTTCCTCCTTGTTCGATTCTCCTTTCAGCATATTCTCTGCCACCGAGAAAGAAATGCCTACAGTGTCCGCTGCTCATGAGGCAACTAGTGCCGGAGGTACCGCTGCTAGCGATGCTAGAGGGTCCAGCAGTGGAATTGGTGATGATGGGGCCCGCTTGGGTGATGATCTCTATTTACCTACCATCAACTGGGATTTCAATATGCAAGATAAACGCTACCAGCCCCGGTGGAAAATTGCTGAGTCCTCCAGACTGATTTCCCCCCCAGTGATTCAGCACTGGGTTGAGCTGGCATACCCCCCGGCTGAGTCGGCATATGTGGAGGGGTTAAACAATGAAAATTTGATGAATTCTACTATGGTAGACTCCGTTAGTCAGCCCTAGAGGCTTGCATAGATCCGACGTAAGTGGATGCATGATAACAACGAGCTCCACCAAGCGCGGGCTGTTATTCAGGAGCTAAAGGATGAGAAGTACCGCTTGGAGAGTCAACTCCAAGCCGCTGGGTTGAGGGAGAGCAAGTTTTTATCAGAGAAAAACAGAGCAGAAGATGACCTGAAACGGGTGACCGCCAACCTTGCTGAGGAGCGGATAATATGGGCTCGTGATATAGCGGAGAAGAACCAGGGCCTTGCTCATGCTAAAGGTGTGCAGGAGGAGCTGGAGCGTAAGGCTATTACTGAAGCCCAAAAGGTGAGATCTGAAATGTCTGCTCAGGTGGAAAAATTCCGAATTGACACTGACTTTGTGTCTCAGGTGTAGGAGCGGTACCAAGCTTTGACTGTTGAAGTAGAAACGTCTAACGCCAAGGCCCGAGCTAAACAAGCTGAGTTGGAGGAGCGGGAAGATCAACTTAGAAAACTTCAGCAATAATGTGACTCCCTTGTCTTTGGAAAGAACAAGCTTGCTCAGTCTTCCACCGCCCATCAGGCACTCCTTAAGGAGGCGGAAAGTGCCATGGAGCAGTCAAACGCTGAGGTGGACAGCCTGACTAGCCAACAGGCTGCATTGCGCGGCGATAGGAATTGGCTAATAACCAATGGTCTGGTTGTGGCATTTGAGTATCTTCGTCAGTCAGGGTCTTTACGGCGTTGTTGGATCGCCTCTCTGCTGCGGCTTACCAGTCCGGTCATCATGATGGTGTTTACAAGGGCTACTTTGAGTTCCAACAATCAGGGAAGATTACTCCCGAGTTCCACACAACGAGGGGCAAACTTCAAGGGGATATGGCAGATGCCCTTGAGGCGGCATGCAACGACCCGCTACCCGCGTATGAGGATTTAACGAAGAACGTTGCTGAAGACGGCATGGAAACTCTACGCATAATGCTGGAACCAGGGGAGAAGTCGGGGGAGGAATGAGTGTTTTCATTTTGTTAGGTACACTATTCCTTAGATATTTTGTATGAACACTGTTGTACTTGGTTTTTGTGCAAATACTTGATTTGTTTGTCAGACATTTAATGCTAATGTCATGATTGATGACGTCGTCGTTCATATGAAATGTGGCGATTTGACATGTGATGATTATTTTTCATTAACTGTGCTATCGTTATCACTATCAAACTGTTTATACTTCTACAAATTAAGTTTCTTTTTCCAAATTTGGTAATTCGAAAAGATGAGCCAGGGGAGCTATAAACAGAGACTTTCCGACCTTTTCTGATGCTTAGATGCCGCTGATGGCTTATTTCGTCTCCAAATTCCGGTGACGGAGGAGATGATCAGAGGAGAAGGAGTGCCTTCTGATGATGTCTTACCCCGGGTTAGCCGGTCTTGTAAGAGCATCATACATGAGGATCCTTCCCACACTGAGGCAAGTGCAGCTTCTCTATCAGCTGATACTTTGATAAGAGCCATTCCACCTGATCATGTTCAACGCTGTGGATTGGTGTATGAAAGACGTTGTGGTGGCCGTTCCGGCAAGAACCAGATTGATGATCAAGAGATGATGGCTTCTCCGGTGGATGAGGAAAATGTTGATGACTTGATCGTTGATCCTCATCCATTGGAATGTTATGGTGAGGTGTTGCATACCCCTATAGAGGTGAGAACAACACTTTCCCAGAAGTAGGTATTAGAACATGTTCGTTTTTGGTTCCCATATGTTGGTATTTAGCAACAGGGACAAGTACTTGGTTTTTTGTAAGATAGTTGTATGTATTTATTACAAAAATACCTATCTTTTTGTAGTGGTTGATGTATCTATTACCAAGATACCCACTATTAGCGCTGTATATTTTGACCCTTTGACTTATGTATATGAAAAATATTTCATGTCAAGGATGCCTTTTTACCGTAATGTGCAGTTTAGATGCGATGGTAATTGTTTGTACCGTAAAGTGCAGTGTAAAATGCGATGGTAGATTATATTGTACATTTAAGTAATAAGGAAAAAACAAAAAGAAATAACTTTTATTAACTCAAAACTTAGAAAAAGAAAGAGACATCGCTATAGATGAATTACACTTATTTGCAAAAAGGAAAAATAATCGCACCCGCCGTTAGGGGCAAGGCACTACATATAACATTTTTTTAACTGAGCCGCGTTCCAGCTACGTGGAACCACGGTACCATCTTGTCTGGATAGGCGATAGGCCCCTTTGCCTAGGTCTTCTTGGATGACGTAGGGGCCTTCCCAGTTGGGTCCCAATTTGCCTGAGGGTTCTGCTCTACTCGCTTCATTATCACGCATGACGTACTCTCATTCCTTGAGAGTATGCTGAGCCACGCGTTGGTTATAGTATTTTTCTAGGGTCTTCTTATATTTTGCCTCGCTGATGGCCGCTGCCTCACGCCTTTCTTCGAGCATATCCAGGCCTTCCATTAGGAGCCTGTCATTATCGTCGTCAGTAGTAAGACGTCGTAGCGAGGGCAAACCAACTTCCGCGGGTATCATTGCTTTCGCGCCATAGGTTAGGCTGAAGGGGGTTTCATTGTTACTCGTCTTAGGCATTGTTCGATGTGCCCAGAGGACATTCGGCAGTTCTTCCACCCAAGAGCTTCCTTCATAACCTAGCCTTCTTTTTATCCCATCCAGCAAACTCCTATTTGCCCGTTCCACCTGGCCGTTTCCATGGGGATGTGCTACTGATGTAACGATTTGCTGAATCTGAAGTTCTGCACCCCAATCTTGCAAGACCCTATCAGTGAATTGCGTTCCATTATCGCTCACCAAGTATAGCGGCAACCCAAACCGGCACACTATGTGTTCCCAGAGGAACTTCTTGGCGTTTTCTGTGGTTATTTTGGCCAAGGGTTTCGCTTCGGCCCACTTGGGGAAATAGTCGATTGCTACAATAAGGTATTTTAGCTTCCCGGGTGCCAGCGGGAATGGCCCCATAATGTCCACCGCCCATTTCTGGAAAGGCCAGGCCGTTGTGACTGGGATTAAGTTGTTATTGGGACGGAGTGTTTGGGGAGCAGACTTTTGGCAACTGCGGAACCTTCTGAGTTCTTCTACTGCGTCCTCGTGCATCCCGGGCCAATAGTACCCGGCGTTGTGAATCTTGGCAACCACTGCCCGACGTCCGGCGTGAATGCCACATATGCCAGCGTGTATTTCTTGGATTAGGTATTTTGCTTCCGCTGGGGATACACACCGCAGTAGTGGTCCCAAATATGACTTTCGGTACAGGATGCCATTGTTCACTTCATACTGCAATGCTTTAGTTTGTATCTTTTGAGCCTCGCCTCTGGCAGAGGGTAATTCCCCTTTTGTAAGGAACTTTAGTATGGGAGTGTACCAACAGGGTTCTTCCGCCGTGACGACGGAGACTTCCCGGGGTTCAATGGAGGGCATTTGCAAAGTTTCTACCTTTACTTCTCTTTCCATACCCGAAGTAGCAAGTTTGCTCAAGGCGTCTGCTATTTGGTTTTTTCCTCTGTGGGAGTGATTGAGCGTGACATTGTCAAAGGAAGCCATGAGCTCCTTGGTTTAGACAAATATTTCACCATTGATTCGTCCTTGGCTTCCTAAGTTTCGTTTACTTAGTTGTTGACCAGCAGAGAGTTGACATACGCGTCACCTCTTTTTGCTCCCATGGATTGGGCCATCCTCAAACCCACAAGTAGCACCTCGTATTCTGCTTCATTATTGGAGCATTCGAAATCAAAACGTAAGGCATACATCAGCCTTATCTCATCTGGGCTTATCAGCATTAGACCTGCCCCGGAACCTTTCCTGCTGGATGATCCGTCAGTGTAAAGTTTCCAGGTTTGTCTGGCTGTGCTGGACTCGGGGATATCCTGGATAGCGGGATCCTGTATTGTTTCACCCTCAGGAATTTCAGCCAAGAAATCGGCGATCACCTATCCCTTGATTGTTGTTCGCTTTCGATATTCGATATCCAGGGCACCCAACTCGATCGCCCATTTAGCCAATCTTCCAGAGATCTCGGGCTTGTTCAAAATTTGCTGTAGCGGGTAATTTGTTAAGACCTGCACGTGATGCCCTTGAAAGTATCTTCTGAGTCGCCGAGTGGCTTGGACTAGTGCTAGGACCAACTTTTCGAGTGTTGGATATCGCGTTTCGGGTCCCGCCAGAACTCGGCTGATGTAATATATAAGTGTTTGCTTCCCATCTCTTTCAACCATGAGTACCGCGCTTACTGCGTTATGGTCCGCTGCCAGGTACATTTTGACTAGTTCTTCTGGGTATAGCGCTATCAGCATGGGTAGTTTCTCAATGAAACGTTTCATGTCTTGCAGGGCTTCTTCCGCTTCGCTGGTCCATTTGAAGTTTTTTCTTGTTAAGGCAATCTTTCAACGTCTTGATAAATGGCAAAGATTTCTCGGCGTGCCTTGCCAGGAATCTGTTTATGGCCACTAGACGCCCATTTAACGCCTGTGCCTCTTTTAAAGTCCTGGGAGAGGGCATTCGCGTTATGGCAACTATTTTTTCCGGGTTAGCTTTAAAGCCGTCCCAGGTGACCACTACCCCCAAGAACTTGCCATCCTCTACCTCAAATGAACATTTCTTGGGGTTGAATTTAATATTGTATTCTCTGAGCTTTTGGAAGGTTTCTTCAATGTCTTCAAGCATTTGTTTTTCTTCCCTGCTCTTGATTACCAAATCGTCAACGTATACTTCTAAGTTTCTGCCGATTTGTTTTTCGAAAGCCTTGTCCATGAGCCGCTGATAAGTAGTTCCGGCGTTTCGTAGACCAAAAGGCATTTTGGTATAACAAAAAATGCCCACGTCAGTATGAAACGCCGTTTTTGATCTGGTGATAGCCCTTATAAGCATCTAGGAAGCACTTGTACCTATAAGGGACCAGAGAGTCCACCTTGAAGTCCATCTCCGGCAGCGGGTAGGCATCTTTGGGGCATGCTTTATTCAGGTCTTTAAAGTCAATGCACATTCGCCCTGTGCCGTCTGGTTTCTTGACCATCACAGGGTTCGATACCCATGTGTGATACTTTGTTTCTCTGAGAATTCCCGTTTCAACCAACTTTCGTACTTCTTTGACTACCACTGCTTTTCGATCCGGAGCCATGCTGCGTTTACCCTGTTCGACCAGTTTAATGCCCGGGAGTGTTTTTAGCTTGTGTTCTGCCTTATCCCGGGGTATCCCAGTCATGTCAGAGTGTTCAAAAGCAAAGATGTCAGCATTCCTTCTCAGCAGCTGTTTCAGGTTGTTTTTTACTTCAGGGGAGAGACTGTCCCCTATTGTTACTGTCTGATCTGGATGTTGTGTGCTTAACACCCACCTTTCCGGGCCAATGGCGCCGGTAGGCCCTTCGCGGCATCTTTTGGTGTCCAATACCTCTCCCACCTTATCTCGACATACTGTAGCAATACCCCGTGGGGTGGGAAACTTCATGAATTCTCATGCCGTAGATACGATGGCGTCCAATTTCCCCAGGGTGAACCTTCCAATGATTACATTGTGGTAAGACTCCGCGCGTACCACAAGGAATGTAAGGAGTATGGTTCTTTCCCGGGGGGCTTGTCCGAATGTGACTGGGAAGGTAATTTGGCCAACTGGATCAACCTTTTCCCCAGTGAAACCTTTAATAGGGGCGTGTACTGACTCAAGCAGTCTTCTATCTTCTGGTTGCATTATTTTGAAGCAATGCTCATAGATGATATCTTCTGAACTCCCGATATCTACAAGGATCCTTCTCATGTTATAATCACCTACCACAGCGGATATGATTAAGGCGTCAGTGGTGAGGTGCAAGTCTTCCACGCGAGACTCGATTGTCATAGTTGCCAGCATCCAGGGTTCGAGAATGGAGAAACTCTGTTTGGCTCCTTTACCCTTATCCACGTATACCATGTTTAGCTCTCACGGCCTCTTACCCGCCACTTTGTCGTTTTCTTCTTTGACGGGAGGCGGCCCCTGTTTGATGTCTCGCACCAGGTGGGCCAATTTACCCGCCTTCACGAAATACTCGATCTGCTTCTTTAACTGAAAACAGTCATTGGTATCATGGCCACTCCCTTTGTGGTACTCACAGTACTTGTTTGTGTCTTTGTTGGGGTTGTCCTTTAGCGGCTTTGGAGGGTTAAACTTGAGGTTCTCAGAGGCTAGGATTTCCGCTGGTGTCTTGCTCAAGTTTGGGTACTCGGACCGCGGTTTAGAGGATTCATTCCTTGAGAAGGTATTTCTAGACCTATCATACCGCGAGTCCGTTCTGTCACCTTTCTGGTACCGGTCTCCTCTACCTTTACTTTTAGAACTCCGCTGTTCTTTATCCTCCTGGCTTTTCTGAGCCTCCTTTTTTCTGTTGGCCGTGTGACTGGCAGCTACAACTTTTTCTTGTATAACGTATACTTTGGCTATCCTTGTCACACCCCGATATTTCCACATATTACCGGTGGGCCCGGTGGGGGTATCGTGACGTAGTTGATATCATCATAGACAATTTATCACAGTTTAATACACAGCGGAAGTCGAAAGATAAAAATCATTACAAACCGAATGAAAGTAATATCAATTATTACAAAACGGTTGCAAGGGATCCACAGGCGGATCAAAGATAAAAGGATCATTGTTCAACAGATTTATAAACACCTAAGCTTGCAAGACTCTTTATTGATGCTAGGAGTAGCCAGCCTATTCCGTCTAGTACCTGCACTTAGCCTTTTTTGGAAAATATGTCAGTTTACACTAGTAAATACAATTAACTGACTCATTTTGAAAAGTGTTTAAGAAAATTGATTTGAATGCACAAGTCACAAAATATCTTTTATAACTTGGGATAATTATTTAAAAATAATCTTGTATACATATTTATATGTTTGCCGTCCGTCAGGGCCGGTTAGAAGAGCCAGACAAGATTAACTGACACACCACAGGTATAATACCCACAAGGAATTTCCTTATTATGGAGTACCTTTTTACATACGCAACTGTCAGGTGTATGCCTACACCCCATGCTTAAGTCGTGGCCATTTCAATGAATGAGCCGAGGATATATCCAGGACACGGTCATTAACCCCCAAAGGCCATATACCAAACAAAACAGTTTAAAACGGGTTATGTAAATATATTAATCACAATCCGATTTAAATAACTACATACCCGACCAAGCAGTATTATTATAATACCGTATCCCAAACCCGTATAACGGAAAATAAGTTAAAAGTATTTACCTACGCAAATTATACAATTTATCCCAGCCGTATACAATTCAGCAAATGGAAGTATCTTTTACTGGTCTCCTAAATCTGGAATGAAGGTTTTAATAACCTATTAGATTCCTAACGGGTCTTAATTAAGCCTAAACTTAGACCGGTTAGTTTTAAAGGAAGATATACGGTTCAAAACGCAAGATTAAGCGAAGACCGGACTAGAATGTGGTTTAGACCCTACAAGTTTGAAGACTTGTATAATATGGTTAAACTAAACACATTCTGGATTTTGAGATAAAAATGATAAGGTTTGACCCGTTTCGGTTAGTTTACGCAAACTAGTTACATAAACCGCACCGAACGCGAAAAATGCATAACGGGTAAACAAATGAGTCATGAACAGGTTTCCTAAGTTAATATGCCTTAAATATGTTGTGATATCAGTATGATACCTTCCATTATGCCCAAAACGAATTTAAACTCATATTAAGCCCCTTAGGGGTATTTTGGTCATTTTAAAGGTTATAAAAGAGGTTAAACATTAATCTAAGATTCTGGACTGAAAAGAACAGTAAAAATATTTATTTTTATAAGTCATAACAGTAAGGTGTTGCATATATGTGAAATTTGTCTTTTATAACCAAACTATGCATCGTAGGGGGATTTTGGTAATTTCACACAAGCTTTAAATGTCAAATTTGGGAATCCGAGTTTAAAACTTTTGCTCACTGGTAAAGTATAAAAATTTTCTTAAAACATCAGTGAGTAATAAGTCTTATATGTTAAAAATAGTTTTAACTCATACTCTGCGTTTAAAACGCGTAAAAGTCGGTTTTAAGCGATTTTCGGGTTATAATAGGAAATCTGAGTTTTTGATCAGTTTATAAAGTTCAAAATATTTTATTTATCATATAAAATCAGTAGCAAGAAGTTTGGTATCAAAATATTATGTAAAACTCATTTTATTAGCAAAAAAGGTATAACCGACAATTACCGAATTAAAGCAAGAACCCTATGTTATGCTCAGCTTAAAAATAAATAAAAATCTTCAAAAATCCCAAAATATTATATTACATCAGTGGGTAAAAAGTTTGGTGTCAAAATTTGGGTTTAGATAGGCTTTGTGCTAGTAATGTCGTTTAATTAATAAAAAGCTTTCTAATTACGATATTGAGCATAACTCCTAATTCGGACCTCAAACTGAAGTTAAATTTTTAGGACATGTTTATAAATCAGTATCAAAGGTTTTTGTCCTCTCACAATTTCAAAAATCTCGTTTTATGGTCAAAAGGGCATAATGGTCAACATTTAGGCATATAACGGAAACATGCAAATGAATCGGATAAATTAGGAACCAAGTTGTATAACCTCAGAGGGTTATACTAACCTATAACCTGGTCCTAATAGAGCTCTAAGGCATATCTAAACTAAGCTAAATTGGGTCAGAATTGAAAGTCAAAGCAAAAGTCTACTTTTGCGACTTTCGGTTTCGAACCGAGCCTAAACTCAAAATTGTCGGGTTGAACATGCTTAGACATGTTCTTACATTAATTACCAAGTTATAAAAGTGATAAAACAGGTTTCATGGCTTCTACATTGTTAATTATGTGTTTATTTGAAAATTATCTTTCTGTTGACTTTTTACAATTAAGTTTGACCCGAAAATTGACCTAGTTAGGGTGGGAATCAGAGGGTGCCCTTTTAAGGGTTTATTACCCACATAATTACCAACTCGTGGCCACTTTCAATTCGAAAAATGACTGGACCATTAGTGATTAATCACTAAGTCAAACCTTAATTATGACGGTTTTGACTTTAGGTCATTAAACTAATAAAACACGAATTAGAGAGGTTAAGAAAGCTTACTGAAGTACTTAGCACGGTTTAGAAGCTAATGGAATCTTGCTTGAGGTCCAGAGAGCTCCAGAAATTCACTTTTTAATGATTTTCCAAGTGCATGCAAAAATGTTGCAACCAAGAGTTCTTATATAGTGGTTTTGATTGAACAAGATCATGCCAACAAGGTCTATGGGTGATTCCTGATCATCACAGGTGTCCCCTATGCATGAAAATCTGTTGGCCAAGCTCCTGAATTCAAATACTATGCTCATAAGTCGGTTTAACCTGCTGAACAGGCACCTGTGCATGATTTTGGACGCTGGTGACTTCCAGGCGGCTTGCGTAAGAGACCATAGAGGTCTTACGCGGCCGGTATGAGTGCCCCCTCCGGTTACAATGTTTCAGAATTTCCCATTTGGTCCCTGGTCCTTCTAATAGTTGTTTTAACTTGTTTTTATTACACTTTAACCCCCAAACTTGACTTTTAAGGACTCTAAGTCATAAACAAACTTCGTTAAGTCCCCAGTTAGTTATACGATCACCGAAAAGTCCTGAATTTCAACGTTGGCGCTTTTAACCCCTTATTTACGAATGTTAACGTATTTTCCTCATACGATATCGAAACCGTGTGAAATTTTTATCACTGATTCTTGGGAGCATATTTAATCGTTACAAAGCTTCGGGTTCATTAAAAGGTCACTCAGAGGTATAAATTTAACATGTTGACACATTTAACCCTTGCTGTTTGTAAATTTTCACTTTCTTCCACAAACGGATTCGTACGATTCATAATTCATTCTATTAAGGGTATAAACATCGTGTAGGGTTGTTGAAAGGTATATTTATCAAACGTTGACACTTTGAATCCTTTTACACACATACATTCTTTGTTTGTCAACTTTAGTCCCTCATATTTAATCCATTACACGTTTAAAGCTCATGACACGTGTCTTCATTATATTGGTCGTGATTTTACGAGGTGTTACATCCTCACCCCCTTAAAAGAAATCTTGACCTCGAGATTTACTGAAATAAATTAGGGTACTTCTGTTTCATTGTGGATTCAACCTCCCACGTGTACTCGGGACCTCTACGGGCATCCCATTTAACTTTTACAATCGGTACCTGCTTCTTTCGAAGTTTCATAACCTATCGATCCTCGATCGACAAAGGTTTTTCGATAAACTTTAAGCTCTCATCTATATGCACATCCTTATGCGACATGGCTAGCGATTCATCGGCTAGACATTTCTTCAGATTGCAGATGTGAAACACATTATGAATTCCACTAAACTCTTCAGGTAGGTTTAACTTGTAAGCAACTGATCCGACACATTCGATGATCTCGAATGGTCCTATGTACCTTGGGATTAGCTTGCCTTTCTTGCCAAATCGCATTACCCCTTTCCAGGGTGATACCTTCAGTAACACTTTGTCACCTACCTCGAATTTTAGAGGTTTACGCCTTTTATCTGCGTAGCTTTTCTGATATCCCTGGCAGCTTTGAGACGATCTCGTATCTGTACAATCTTATCTGTCATCTCCAGGACTATATCACGTCCTGTTAGTTGAACATCTCCAACTTCTGCCCAACAAACGGGTGTCCTGCACTTTCTTCCATACAAAGCTACAAAAGGTGCAGCTTGGATGCTCGAATGATAGCTATTATTATAAGAAAATTCGATCAATGGAAGATGATCATCCCAACTTTCACCTAGATCAATAACACAAGCCCTTAACATATCTTCCAACGTTTGAATTGTTCGCTCGCTTTGACCATCCGTCTGAGGATGATATGCAGTGCTGAAGTTTAATCGAGTGCCTAGGGACTGTTGAAAGCTTTTCCAAAAATGCAATGTATATCTCGTATCCCTATCAGAGATGATAGACACTGGCACTCCGTGGAGAGATACAATCTCGTCCACATACAGCTGAGCTAACTTATCTGAGCTATGTGTTTCCTTAATAGGTAAGAAGTTAGCTGACTTAGTCAATCTATCCACTATAACCCAAATAGTATCATTTCCTCGCTTTATCTTTGGTAACTTGGTGATAAAATCAATAGTCACCATTTCCCATTTCCAGGTGGGAAGTTCAGGCTGTTGCAGCAAACCTGGCGGCTTCTGGTGTTCAGCTTTAACTTGCGCGCACGTCAAACATTTGGCCACATAAGTGGCTATAGATTTCTTCAAACCTATCCACCAGTAATTTGCCTTTAAATCCTGGTACATCTTGTCACTTCCAGGATGAACATAATACTTAGAACTGTGGGCTTCTTGAAGGATAACATCCCGAAGTCCTCCATAGATTGGAACCCATATTCGTCCATTCAATCTTAGGATTCCATCCTTGCCATATGATAACTGCTCAGCAGTTACTCCCAACTTTTCATTCGGATAGTTGGCTTCTAACACAGCTTCCTTCTGAGCGGCTAACAATCTTTCATTCAAGTTGTTCCTTAATTCAATGCTCTTGGCATTTATTCTAATGGGCTTAACCCTTTCCTTTCTGCTCAGAGCATCGGCGACCACATTTTCCTTTCCTGGATGGTATTGGATTTCACAATCATAATCATTCAGTGTTTCCATCCATCGACATTGTCTCATGTTCAAATGCTTCTGATTGAACAGATGTTGAAGGCTCTTGTGATCAGAATAGATCACACACTTGGTTCCATATAAATAATGCCTCCAAAGTTTTAGTGCAAACACAACGGCACCCAACTCCAAATCGTGGGGTGGTGTAATTCTTTTCGTGCACTTTTAATTGTCGAGAAGCATAGGCAATAACCTTGCCTTTATCCATGAGCACACATCCCATACCAGTGTGCGATGCTTCGCAGTATACCACAAATTCCTCTATTCCATCAGGCAATGTCAACATAGGCGCGTTGCTTAGCTTCTGCTTAAGTATATCAAAGGATTCTTGTTGCTTAGGACCCCAGTCAAATTTGATATTCTTGCGAGTTAGCGAAGTTAGGGGTGCTGCAATCCTTGAGAAATTCTCAATAAAATGCCTGTAATATCCTGCTAGACCCAAGAAGCTACGAATCTCTGTGGGCGTCTTCGGCTCTTGCCAATTCATGATAGCTTCAATCTTAGCGGGATCCACCTGGATACCATGCTCGCTAACAACATGTCCAAGGAATTGGACTTCACGAAGCCAAAACTCACATTTTGAAAACTTGGCGTAGAGCTTCTCATGCTGAAGAAGTTTAAGAATACAACGAAGGTGCTTCTCATGGTCAGCTTGATTCTTCGAATAAATAAGAATGTCATCAATGAAAACGATAACAAACTTGTCCAAGTAGGGCTTGCAGACGCGATTCATGAGATCCATGAATGCTGCTGGTGCATTAATGAGCCCAAAAGGCATCACTAAAAACTCGTAGTGGCCATAACGAGTCCTAAATGCAGTCTTGTACACATCTTCATCTCTAACCTTCAGCTGGTGGTAACCTGACCTCAAATCAATCTTGGAGAAGTAACTTGCCCCTTGTAGTTTATCGAACAGACCGTCAATCCTGGGTAATGGATATCTATTCTTAATAGTAACCTTGTTCAGCTCTCGATAATCGATGCATAGACGCATCGATCCATCTTTCTTCTTCACAAATAGAATCGGTGCTCCCCAAGGAGATGAACTAGGTCGAATAAAACCTTTGGCCAACAAATCATCCAGTTGAGTCCTTAACTCTTTCATCTCAGTCGGTGCTAACCTGTATCGTGCTCATGCAACTGGTGCTGCTCCAGGAATAATGTCAATTCTGAATTCTACTTGCCAATCCGGTGGTAAACCAGGTAGTTCTTCAAGGAATACTTCTAGATATTCAGCAATGATAGGGATGTCTTCAACCTTGGGCTTTGGTTCATCAATAGTCACCTGTTCCATGTAAATGACACAACCCTTCTTCAAACACCTTGATGCCTTAAGCATAAACACTTGCTTAGGCAACCCATACTGAGTATCTCCCTGTATGGTAAGTGGCTCACCATACGGAGTCTTGATCACCACTTGTTTCTTGTCACAACGATCTGGGCTTGGTTATGAGATAACCAATCCATACCTATCACTATGTCGAAACCAGCTAATTTCAAAGGAAGCAAAGATAATGGAAAGGAGTGGTTCCTAATGGATATAAAACATTCATCTAATACAGTTGAAGCAGTTTTTATGGTACCGTCGGCCAATTCTACTTCGTATTTTATGCTTAGGGTTTTAACACGCAGATTTAACAATTTACAAAACTTATCATCAACCAATGACTTATCGGCACCCGAATCAAATAATACCCTTGCATAAACATCATTGATGAGAAAGGTACCTGTTATCACGTTATCATCCTGAACTGCATCCTGTGCATTCATCTGGAAAACCCTAGCTTTGGTCTTTTTGCTCTCTTCGGGTTTCTTGGCATACTTTAGGCAGTTGGACTTGATGTGCCCCTTCTCGTTACAGTTATAGCACGTCGCATCCTTTATCTTCTTACAATCCAAAGTTTTATGTTCCTTGGATTTGCATATCCCACAACCAATCGGCTTTGATTGCGACTGCGACTTTGATTCAAACCTGCATTTTCCAAAATGATGCTTTTGGCAAGTTTTGCACTTAGGCTTCTCATCTGCATGTTTGTTGCCCTTGTTAGAACCAGTATTCTTCTTGTGGTTTGTGTTTCCCTTATGCTTCTTGTCAGACCGTCATGAGTTATCATCCTCACGTTTCCTTTTTCCATCCTCATAATTTTTAAGCGATCTCTGCCTGACCGCATCCAGAGTAAGGGATAATGACAAATCAGCTGCTGACCTAAAAGTAGCAGGTCGGGACGCTTTCACACTAGCTTTGATCTCCGGGGCTAAACCCCCAATGAAACGGGCTATACGTTTTGGTTCCGGTGTCACCAGGTACGCAACCAATCGAGACATGGTATTGAAGCTGGTGAGGTATGCTTGACAGTCCAAGTTTTTCATAACCAATGATAAGTAGTCGGACTCGATTTTCTCAACTTCATGTTGAGGACAGTAATTCTCCTTGATAAGAGCAACAAACTGATCCCATGTCAGATTGTACAATGGGATCTTTCCAGTAGCTTGGATCAAAGACCTCCACCAAGCTAGAGCTTCACCTTTGAAAGATTGTGATACATACTTCACAATATCACGTTCTGCGCATCCACTAATATCAACTACCGTATCCATCTCGTCTAGCCATGTCATGCAATCGATGGCTCCTTTTTCCCCAGTGAAGTCTATGGGCTTGAAGGAGACAAAATACTTATAAGTACAGGTTCTTGCTCGTGGCTCCTTATCTAATACAATTTTCTTAGATGGAATACTATGCTGATTTGAAGAGTGTCGGTCATCATCCTTCTTTGACTCATGGGTTTTAGATGGTGGCTTGTTATGAGCATCAAAGTTAGTCTTAGGGTGAGATTTGGAATGAAGTGCGGATAGGGTCCTGCTTCGAGTCCCGCTAGATTCATTAAACTGCCGTTCCATGGATTTGGTAACAACATTATCAATTAATGCTTGAAGTTCCGCACCGGTCATATTGATCCTGGTAGTATCATGATTTTCTCGAGGGTGACTGTTGACTTCTTCAGATTCTGCCATGTAGCTTGATTGCTACATAAAATTAACGACAATGATTTATTCAGGAGCTTAATATAGAATTGTCTCTTATGGCAATTCATCAACCATGGTACTTATAAACCATATTGGTTAATTTAACTCATTTAAATTTTTATTAGATTTTATCCCAGTTATAAACTTATTAAGGATAATTGAGTGGCATACAAAAGGCCTAGTCACAAGGACAATTTTAAATTAATAAGTCATGATTTTATAGAATCAAGGCATTAAGATTTGAACATAGTTCATTACCTTTTCTTGACAGGGAGTCGTAGACTACAACTGTCTTTTGTCTTATATGACAATGAATATGGCCCGTAGGCATTACATCGCTAATGGATGTTTAGTTAATAAGGAAAGGATTTGAATAAAAATCTAATATAAAGATGACTTATGTGATTTTATTAAATCACATTTGCCAGGAATCTTAACATGTTTTCAGATGTTAACAAGGATCTGAATCTTAATAAGGAACTACCATCATGGCCCTGTCTTAATATGACATATGGACTAGGCTTTGCCTTTAAGATTTTATTTTATATATAATGGCAGAATTAATTTTTAAAAGGAATGATATTTTGTTTTATTTTATATATTATATTTATGCATGTAATGATAATTAAAATTCAACACATTCCATAATTAAATAAAAGAGTACATGAATGCCCTAAACGGGACTTTAACAGAAATGACTTGCCCACGCAGGGGCTAAACTGGAAATACAAGTCCTCGCAGGGACTGAATACATAAATAGATGTTCACGCAGGGACTTGATTGAAACAAGGAAATTACAATACAAATAAATAAATAAGGAATCTTCAAAAATCCCTTTTCTTCTTTCCCTTGATTAGATTCGCCAGACCTTTGAGAAATCCCCGTTGGTTCCTACGCTCTTCTTGAACCTCCCGCTCCACCTGGCTCAACCTTTGAAGAATCCCCTGTTGTTGCTGTGGCGGTATCAGTGGCGGTTGCGGCTGCAGAGGTTGAGGAGGTGGCGGGTGTTGTACCCATAGGCCGGGTATCCGGTCCCCTAGGGAGCTCCATAGGGCCCCTCGGGATGGAGAGCATTGTAGTTTGCCGCTACAAGCTATGGGTCCACTTCGGCGTAGTTGTAGTTAGTATGGGCTAGCTGCTCAAAGGGGTTATACGTCGCTGTACCGGCGTATGAAGGAATTGGGTTATCAAAACCCATCGGTGGTGGTGCGACTGGCATAGAGTCCACCTCAGAGACGGGGTTTGAAGGCCCATCCATCTGCGGGTCTTCATAAAGTGGCAGGTAGTGACTTCCACTGGAAGGTTGAGGGGTGCTGATACGGATTCCCCATCGGTGGCTCCTGAGGTGGCTGTTGTACTGGCGGCGGTGGCGGTGGAGTGACCGCTACAAAACGTGAATCCTCGGAGGGATCCTGCTGCTGCTGCTGCTGAGGTGCTGAGTGGTAGGAGGGAGTAAACACCTAATCGTATTGGGCGAACCTCGCCTCATAGTTGTCTGGACCGCGATAAGGCGATCCGTGAAAAGACGACCCATCAGAAATCTCTATGGGATGCGTGGGCGTCCCAGATGGTGGCTCGGTAGGATATGTGTCTTCATCCATGTCCATGTTTTGATCACCGGAGAAGTGGTCTTCGGGTCCCAATGGGTTAAAACCCACTGGTTCTTCAATTAGGTTTGCCGGGTTGAACCGACTCTGGAAATAGGGTGTTGGGTTATTGAAAGAGTGGTGTGAGTTTGAGCGTTGGAGAGGGATGAAGGAGTGATCTGAGTTGTGGGGCTCATTCTCCGATTGCGGCCTAAAAGAATGATGGTAGGAGGGTGATGAACTTAGCGAGACAGATCGCCTCGCGGGCTCCATATAGGTCTTCCAATCCTCTTGAGGACTTGTGCTCATGGTAACTGATGGGGTTCGCCGGTGAGATGGCCCGGCTTCATGGTTGTGGCTGGTAAATAGCGCCTTGCCCAGTCCTCCTCTTCTGAACCTTGGTGGCATTTTGTTGAGCCTGTCAAAATAAACAAAAGAACAACAAAGAAAACAATAAAGAGCAAAATAAAATAAATTAGGATTAGTCCTAAGTTCTTTGCCTAGACTCAGAAGTCAAGGAATGTGCAATTATGGCATTGAGATTAAACACCAAAGGCTAGTGTTTAATTCACTCAATGTTGGCTCTGATACCAACCGGTCACACCCCGATATTTCCACATATTACCGGTGGGCCCGGTGAGGAGTATCGTGACGTAGTTGATATCATCATAGATAATTTATCTCAGTTGAATACACAGCGGAAGTCGAAAGATAGAAATCATTAAAAACCGAATGAAAGTAATATAAATTATTACAAAGCGGTTGCAAGGGATCCATAGGCGGATCAAAGATAAAAGGATCATTGTTCAACAGATTTATAAACACCTAAGCTTGCAAGACTCTTTATTGATGCTAGGAGTAGCCAACCTATTCCTTCTAGTACCTACACTTAGCATTTTGGGAAAATACGTCAGTTTACACTTGTAAATACAATTAACTGGCTCATTTTGAAAAGTGTATAAGGAAATTGATTTGAATGCACAAGGCACAAAATATCTTTTATAACTTGGGATAATTATTTAAAAATAATCTTGTATACAGATTTATATGTTTGCCATCCGTCAGGGCGAGTTAGAAGAGCCGGACAAGATTAACTGACACACCACAGGTATAATACCCACAAGGAATTTCCTTATTGTGGAGTACCTTTTTACATACGCAACTGTCAGGTGTATGCCTACACCCTGTGCTTAAGTCGTGGCCATTTCAATGAATGAGCCGAGTATATCCAGGACAGGGTCATTAACCCCCAAAGGCCATATACCAAACAAAACAGATTAAAACGGGTTATGTAAATATATTAATCACAATCTGATTTAAATAACTACATACCCGACCAAGCGGTATTATTATAATACCGTATCCCAAGCCCATATAACGGAAAATAAGTTAAAAGTATTTACGTGAGCAAATTATACAATTTATCCCAGTCGTATACAATTCAGCAAATGCAAGTATCTTTTACTGGTCTCCTAAATCTGGAACGAAGGTTCTAATAACCTATTAGATTCCTAACGGGTCTTAATTAAGCCTAAACTTAGACCGATTAGTTTTAAAGGAAGATATACGGTTCAAAACCCAAGATTAAGCGAAGACCGGATTAGAATGCGGTTTAGACCCGACAAGTTTGAATACTTGTATAATATGGGTAAACTAAACACATTCTGGATTTTGAGATAAAAATGATAAGGTTTGACCCGTTTCGGTTAGTTTATGCAAACTAGTTACATGAACCGCACCGAACGCGAAAAATGAATAACGGGTAAACAAATGAGTCATGAACAGGTTTCCTAAGTTAATATGCCTTAAATATGTTGTGATATCAGTAGGATACCTTCCATTATGCCCAAAACGAATTTAAACTCATATTAAGCCTCGTAGGGGTATTTTGGTCATTTTAAAGGTTATAAAAGAGGTTAAACATTAATCTAAGATTCTGGACTGAAAAGAGCAGTAAAAATATTTATTTTTATAAGTCATAACAGTAAGGTGTTCATATATGTGAAATTTATCTTTTATAACCAAACTATGCACCGTAGGGGCATTTTGGTAATTTCACACAAGCTTTAAAGGTCAAATTTGGGAATCTGAGTTTAAAACTTTTGCTCACTATTAAAGTATAAATTTTTTTATTAAAACATCAGTAAGTATTAAGTCTTATATGTTAAAAATAGTTTTAACTCATACTATGCGTTTAAAACGCGTAAAAGTCGGTTTTAAGCGATTTTCGGGTTATAATAGGAAATCTGAGTTGTTGATCAGTTTATAAAGTTCAAAATATTTTATTTATCATATAAAATCAGTAGCAAAAAGTTTGGTATCAAAATATTATGTAAAACTCATTATATTAGCAAAAATGGTATAACCGACAATTACCGAATTAAAGCAAGAACCCTATGTTATGCTCAGTTTAAAAATAAATAAAAATCTTCAAAAAGCCCAAAATATTATATTACATCAGTGGGTAAAATGTTTGGTGTCAAAATTTGGGTTTAGATAGGCTTTATGCTAGTAATGCCGTTTATTTAATAAAAAGCTTTCTAATTACGATATTGAGCATAACTCCTAATTTGGACCTCAAATTGATGTCAAATTTTTAGGACATGTTTATAAATCAGTATCAAAGGTTTTTGTCCTCTTACATTTTCAAAAATCTCGTTTTAAGGTCAAAAGGGCATAATGGTCAACATTTAGGCATATAACGGAAACATGCAAATGAATCGGATAAATTAGGAACCAAGTTGTATAACCTCAGAGGGTTATACTAACCTATAACCTGGTCCAAATAGAGCTCTAAGGCATATCTAAACTAAGCTAAATCGGGTCAGAACTGAAAGTCAAAGAAAAAGTATACTTTTGCGACTTTCGGTTCCAACCGAGCCTAAACTCAAAATTGTCGGGTTGAACATGCTTAGACATGTTCTTACATTAATTACCAAGTTATACAAGTGATAAAACAGGTTTCATGGCTTCTACATTGTTAATTATGTGTTTATTTGAAAATTAGCTTTCTGTTGACATTTTACAATTAAGTTTGACCCGACAATTGACCTAGTTAGAGTGGGAATCAGAGGGTGCCCTTTTAAGGGTTTATTACCCACATAATTACCAACTCATAGCCAATTTCAATTCAAAAAATGACTAGACCATTAGTGATTAATCACTAAGTCAAACCTTAATTACGACGGTTTTGACTTTAGGTCATTAAACTAATAAAACACGAAATTAGAGAGGTTAAGAAAGCTTAATAAAGTACTTAGCACGATTTAGAAGCTAATGAAATCTTGCTTGAGGTCCAGAGAGCTACAGAAATTCAGTTTGAATGATTTTCCAAGTGCATGCAAAAATGTTGCAACCAAGAGTACTTATATAGTGGTTTTGATTGAACAAGATCATGCCAACAAGGTCTATGGGTGATTCCTGATCATCACAGGTGTCCCCTATGCATGAAAATCTATTGGCCAAGCTCCTGAATTCGAATATTATCCTCATAAGTCGGTTTAACCTGCTGAACAGGAACCTGTGCATGATTTTGGACGCTGGTGACTTCCAGGCGGCCCGCGTAAGAGACCATAGAGGTCTTACGCGGCCGATATGAGTGCCCCCCTCCGGTTACAAAGTTTCAGAATTTGCCATTTTGGTCCCTGGTCTTTCTAATAGTTGTTTTAACTTGTTTTTATTACACTTTAACCCCCAAACTTGACTTTTAAGGACTCTAAGTCATAAACAAACTTTGTTAAGTCCCCGGTTAGTTATACGATCACCGAAAAGTCCTGAATTTCAACGTTGGCGCTTTTAACCCCTTATTTACGAATGTTAACGTATTTTCCTCATACGATATCGAAACCGTGTGAAATTTTTATCACTTATTCTTGGGAGCATATTTAATCTTTACAAAGCTTCGGGTTTGTTAAAAGGTCACTCAGAGGTATAAATTTAACATGTTGACACATTTAACCCTTGCGGTTTGTAAACTTTTACTTTCTTCCACAAACGGATTCATAATTCATTCGATTAAGGGTATAAACATCGTGTAGGGTTGTTGAAAGGTATATTTATCAAACGTTGACACTTTGAATCCTTTTACACACATACATTCTTTGTTTGTCAACTTTAGTCCCTCATATTTAATCCATTACACGTTTAAAGCTCATGACACGTGTCTTCATTATATTGGTCGTAATTTTACGAGGTGTTACAATCCTCAAGATTTCGTCAATGGTGGGAGGCACACCATCCCTCCCGTGAAGTGTTCTTAATAGCTCATCATCGTTTACTCCTTGTAGGAAAGCTCCACACGCTTGATCGTTTGTGACACCCGGGATTGCCAGGCTTTCTTTATTGAACCTAACAATGAAACTTTCCACCGTTTCATTATCTCGCTGGTGAATGTGAATGAGCTCGTTTCGATCTTTGGTGTGCCTTTGTTGTTGGCTGAATTGCAAGATGAACTTAGCCTCCAGATCGTAAAAGCTGTCAATTTCCCCAATGGGCAAACTATCCCACTAAACCCGGGCCGCACCTACCAGCGTTTGGACAAACATCTTGCACCAGAGGGGCATGGGCCAACAGGCTACTTCCCCTGTGCTTTTGAATAGATTGAGATGGTCATCAGGGTCGCCTAGACCGTCGTATTTGCCTACAGTTTGAGGCATCTTGGGCTTTTCCTTGATAGGAGCTTCCGCTATTCTTCTGGTGAACTTGGATTTGAAAGTTGCGTCCACTGGTTTGTAAGGTATGGTAAGTTCGTCGTCTTCTACATTGATGGGTTGTATTGGAGGAGTGACCCCACCCTGGCTGGTACCCTGGGTGACAGGGGGTTGATCCGGGGAAATGTTCAGCGTGGGGCTGGGGCCTCCACCTGGAGAAAAACGAGGCCTAGATTCGTTTCTTCTGTCATAAGCGGGTTCCGCTGTCGGAGGGGCCTGACCGTAAACTGGCTGTGATGTTAGAAAAGTTCACCAGGGTGGCATATAAGCTGCGTATGGTGATTGCTGACCATAGCCTTGTGTCGCTCCCTGGGGAGTGTACGTTGGAGTGTTGTATGGAGGTAAATACCCGTACGGGGGTGCGTAATAATATCCAGGGAAGTAAGCTTGATTTCCCGGCGTAACCGGGGCATTCATAATTCCCGCCGACATGACCACTAGTTGATGGGGTGGTGTGGATAACGCCGCTGTTAGTGCTGCCGAATATAAGGGCGGCATGGCGTATGTGACCAAGGGTTGATAGTACTGAGGCATGCTCACCTGCGGCATAACAGTGCTTGGGCTTGCCGATGTAATAACTGGCATAGTGCTATGACGTATAGTCTGTGCACTAGTGGTTGTTGCTGGGGTGGAAACATTAACTCCTGTTGCAATTGGTTCGACTGATTGAAACTGCAGAGAAGTGTATGAAAATAGGTCTGCCGCCGTTGTCCCGGAAGAAACGGCGGCAGTGCCTGTAAAGCCTGGTGGGGGTCCTTCTGCTTCAAATTCCAAGTCGAGTGACCTGGTTACAACCGGCGAGGTTGGCATGGTGGTAACAGGGCTTGCTTCTAGTAATGGATTGCTAGTTACCATCGCCTGACTTGGTGTTACTGCCATGTTCTGATCGCTTGCCATGGGGTTCAGTCTTGTTGTTGTTACCGAAAAGGTCCCACGGATGGCGCCAATGAAGAAACACTGACCTTCAAGGTAGTATCCAACGAGGACTTCAACTCTTGGCGATCCGAACTGCTAGCTGCAAAACAGAACACCGTTAGGACTCGTTACAGGAATGGAGTTATTCCTGTAACCACCCTCCGGCGTGAGAATAAGTCTCGGTTTTGGGAGAAAGTATAAGTACGTAGAGAAAAGAGAGTAAACGAGAGCAAGATGGATCATACTTTAGATGTTTACCTCTATTTATAGTTTACCGTTAGGGTTTCTCTTAACTTAGGATGGGCTCCGATAAGTTAGGGATTTGCATGATCTTCCCCAAAGAATGGGATTCGGTTACGTGATTTATCCATGCAGAATAGAACATTCAAGAATAAATGTTTATAATTAATTATTTATGATAAAATAATAGGTAATGACCGGGTCGGGTTAGCCGATCCGGGTTATACCTCGTCAGTAAGTAAATCAAATTTGAGGTTTTTCCACTGCAAATTATTATCATTAAAATTAACTATGTTTTTTCAGGATTAAAGCATATAGTAGAACACTGTGTATAAAGATATTCACACATGATTACTATTACTGTTAGAGGTATTGGCTCTGGTAAGGAACAATTTCTGGTTTTTATTTTTGTGTAATACATGAAATTCTCTTTTGGTTTTTGAAACCTTTATGGTACAAAATTATTTGTATTGTATTGTATTGGTGAGTGTTCAACTATTTTTACAAAATGATTTGTTTTATTTTTTGAAACTTTTATGGTACATTTAGAGTTTTGGAAATTTTTTAAATGTTTTTGCAAAATGGTAGATTTTTAAAAGTCATAGGCCATGTAAATTTCTAATTTGAGTGCTAGACATTAAACACAGTTTTTCAAGAGTCATAGGCTATGTAAGTTTCTTATATTTACAACTTATATAACTTTTAAGACTTTCATAATTCAATTTTATATTCCACCCAACATCTTGCCTATATTCCACTAAGCACTTTGCCTTTTTATCTATTAACTTGTGTCTTATACATCATTATTATTTCAATTATATGCATCAGTAGTCATGTATTGGATATCCTTTAAACTTTGATTTGTGGATTGTTTGGAGTCCCCCATCAAATGATGTGCTACCACAATCACCCATGCATACAGGGAATCTTGCAATTCTTGAAAAACAAGTTAAGCATTGGAAATAACTTTCTCACACAGTGTTTTTATTTGATCATTTGTAAAATATAATGATTCGTGGGTTTCGGTTAACGCGGAAGAAGATGGCAAAGTGTGCAAAGGAATTGATGGGATGAAGATGGAAGCAAGCAAATAAAAAATTATAGAACAAAGCATGATGTTTTTCTTGACATGGATCCTCATACAACAGTATATGATGTTTTCAACCCAAGTGTGTGTATTTAAAATTTCAGATTTAAAATTAACTTGATTTTAAAAATCTCTTTGATTTAGCTACTATCCTTATCTTATCGAGTATGAATTCTACACATTATTGTAAATTTTCATATCGTATTAATTTTTTGTTATTATCAACACCACGTAATACACATGTATGTAACCTAGCATGTTTATATAATACAAAAACAAGTTAGTTTTGTAATGTGGCTTCTCTATGAATAAGTCTATTTAAAATAAGTGGAATAGAAGGTTATAAAATATAGGCTGACAAGCTTAATCTTTTTTTCTTTGGATTTGTTTCTTTAATGTTAAATTCTTTCACTTTAATTTTAATAAATAAAATATATATTTGCGCTTTACATTTTAATGTAGGTTTAAATTGTGGCAATTGTTTTCAGTTTTGATTGTAGGTTTCAAAAACTTAGTCGATTTGGGGATGTTGGTCTAGAATGGTGCTACAATTAGTTACATTGGCGGTGGGTGCAGGCGTTGGAGTTTCCCAGTGGGGTGGTTGGCGGATGGTAGTGTTCACAATCTGTATTGGAGAGAAAAATATAGTAGTATTTGTTTATAAAGCATATGTCAAGACCTCTCAAAAACTCGTTACCACAATACATTAGTATCATTCAAAAACAAATCGGTTTGCACGTAGAATAGTATATTTTGCACCCTTAAGAAATAACCACTCGTTTGAGTACCACCAGTTGATGAACTCAAAATTGGAATCTAGAAAAAGATGGAAATTTGGGCAAAATCAACAATTTTCATGTTTAGGTGTCTTTATTAACCTTGATTACCAAATTAGATATCTCATTACATGATTGTTTAGTTGTTCCCGGTACATCACCTTCATGTCCAAAATATTAGCTCGAAGCTCTTAAGACTAAAAAAATACATAATATCACCATATGGTATGATATCTAAGACATAGAGGTGGCAATTCGATCTATTAAGAACTCGTCAATTCAAAATAATTACCCGGTTTAAATAAACAACCAGAATCCAATATTTTTTATTTAATATGATATGATATAATATCACATAACATGAAATAATATGATATAAAAAATTATTCTTTTCTCATAAATCCTATATATATTACTATATTTTACAAAAAAAAAAGGTTAGAAAGAGAAATCATATGTATGTAAATATAAAAATAGGAAAATTTAGATATATGTAATATGAGTAGGGTTATTGTAAAAATGATGAAAATTCTAAGAAGTATAGGAAACCATGAGAGGAGAACACGTGTCCAAGGGGGGCAAGTGTAGGGTCATTTAAAAGGAAAAAAAGAAAGAAAGATGCACATGCTTTTCACATGCCAAGGACCTAGCACATGCAAGTTCCCCTGTCATTTTTAAATGCCCGTAACTTTTTTATACCTCATTAAAAAATACACCATAAAATCAAGTGTTTTGTTATCTTTAATATGAGTTTACTATCTCTATATTTTCAAAAAAAAAAAAAATGAAAACTCATATGCATAAAATACAAAGGACAACATACTAAAAACATCATGGGGATAAAACTAAAACACGGTAAACAACGGACTAAAAACACCATGAATAGCAGACTAAAAATACAATGGACAGCAGACTAGAACACCATTGACTAAAAACACAATGGACAGCAAACTAAAAACATCATGAAAAGAAGACAAAAACACAGTGGAAAATAGATTAAAAACAACATGGATAATAGACTAAAACCACAATGGACAGAGTTAAAACATGTGCAGACTACAAACACAATGAACAAACTTATAAGTTATTATATGTATTTTTGTTTAAATAATAACGCACAAAAAAGTTATTAATGTTTAAAGATGAAGGATGAATATATATGAGCTTTGCATGTGAAAAGAGAAAGTCAACAATGTAGGTTATTTCTTTATATCATTGCCCTTCTTTTCTTATGTAATTTCCATTCACTTCAGTGGCGAAACCAGCCTATTAAATCAGGGGTATCCCAAAAAGAAATTTACCGTGCAATCATACAATATTAAAAAAATGACAATAAATAAATAAAGTAAAACAAATACCTAATATATTTGTCATCTTCTTTTTTTCATAGCTTAAATCGTTCCATCACGTCGTCCACTTTTACTTTATGAAAAAAAATCATTTTCGACTACACAAACCATGACATTGTTCAAAAATTGCGGGCCATCCGATTGCGTATAAAACAGGCCCATTGCCTCCCCAATAATCAACATATAAATGGGACTGTTTTATTATTATTTTGGGTCTTGGGCTAATAGGCTAGCTTAATAGGCTCTTAACAATTATGTTTGAGCTTGTAAAAAGAACTAGATTTACACTCTTACACTATCCTATTTTTATGGTTAGGGGTATCCTCGTATTTTTTAAGGGGTATTTTTTTGTATAAAAACGAAAAAAAATAACACTGCGAATACATGATTGAGCCGTAGCCCGTGCTACGGCTACTTATATTGTGGTTCCGCCTCTGATTCACTTTATCCTCAAACTAATCTCAACAATCAAATCCCAAGATTAATAGCCCAAATTCCTTATTATCCTTTCTACCAAAAAAAAACACCATTTCTTTTTAACCTAAGACTATCTAATATATATGTAATTAATCCATGCATATATCTAAATTATTTTTCATATGTAATATATATAAATTACGATTAAATAACATAAAGTTTGCTTATTTGATAGGAGTTCTGAGTTCTCGCAGCTCTTGCAACTTGATGTATACATGACGATGACATTGCATGTTTATAAGCATAACATGTTGAGTAGTAAATTAAAAATTTGAAACCATATGATTTTTTTTTTCAAATCAAATGAATAGTGGAAGTGGGCCATTAAAACTTAATAAATACAAAAAAAATAAAAATAAAAGTAACTCAAATATAAATTATTGTTAAATTACTTGTCACATGATTTTGCATTTACTCTTTATATAATCTAAAGATTCGGACTAAGAATTTGTCCTTAAAATAACCAACGGATTCAATATTATCTAAATTTCAACCACCTCTCATAAACTCACTTGTAGCATCTGGTGTGATGAAATCAGCCGGATTCATGTTGAATGAGCATACTAAATTAGTCATGGTATTTGTTTTGAGCTCACCTTGGATGTGTTTCTCTTCATTGAAACGGCTCGTCAAGAGCATGGCAACCTCCATTTCAACGGGATCTCCAACATCAGTTATGCGACAATGACTTGCAGGATCATTATAAATATCCTGCATTAAGCGGTATTTTCTAGGTTTTCTACGATGTTGCTTTCTGGCTCCTTTATTGTTACCTGCAACTACATTGTGTCTGGAGCTAGAATCTTTATTGACTGTCTTGTTAAGTTTGTTTTGACCATTGTTGACCTTTCTCGTAGTCATTTCCTACATTACAATTCATTCCTAAAGAATTAATTAATCATATTTGTAAAACAAAAAAAAAAAATTGGCTCAAAATGTTTAAAAATAAAAGGCCATATTCGCTATAAGAGAAACTAAACCTAAGAATTTATATCTGAATATATCAAATAACACAAAAAGGACCAAACTTCCAATCCAATAAAAGAACTTTCCATATGCTTTAAATGAAATTATTCATAAAGCCTACAAAATCGTTAAAGAATGAACACTTGCAGACCAAATTATAAATGATATACATACCAAACAGAAAAGTTGCGAATTCACTTGTTTCAATGGCTTCTTCTTGCGATGAATGTATATTGAAAGTAATTTTCGATTAACAGTCCACACCAACAAGCTTATCAATCAATCTTCACACAACTGCTACTGCAAAACTAAAAAAAGTATGGAACAAAATTACAGACAGAAACATGTTTATGTGATCGAGTTAAAGAAATATAACGAGTTACATATGATTGCATTATAAACTTGCAGATTTTTCTAATTGTGTCCCATATTAATTAGAAAATCTTAGCAAAATTAAATCGATTCCAAACAAGTTGATGAGAACTTAGAAAAATCAAATCTAGTATAATCTACATTGTAAATTGATACATATGATTGGTAATGTTGGAATTGATGATTAACACAAACAAATTAGGACACTTAACACATACGATCGAGTAAAAAATACCTACCCAGGTTGAAAATCTAAGAGCTGCGAGACTGCGAGACTTTATTTAAACCCTAAATCACAAAAAAAGGAGCACGATGGAGATACGATGATCTACCACATATAGAAAATGTTTCTACCTAAGAAATCTATTGCATGCCGCTGATTCTAGGTTTTGATCTACAAATCCCCAAGATCAATGGTAGATATATAAAATGTGCTTACCCAATAAGTTTATTGTACGCCGTTGATTTTTGGTTTTGATTCGCCGATGCCTATGATAATCAACGGTGGATATGAATACTGTGTCTACCGGCCATGAAGTTTATTGTACGCCGTTGATTTCAAGTTTGGATCTACAAATCAAAAGACGATCAACTGTAGATAATATATGTATGAATATCGCGTAAAACATTACTTTAATTAAAATTTTAAGAGGCATTAAAAATGTTGTCATTAGTAACACGTCATGTAACAAAAAATAAAGTGCATTTATCGCTTGCAAAATTAAGAGCCTAAATGTATGCATCACGTTTTATCTAAGAGTTAATTACACAGATAGTCCTTGTGGTTTATTGAAGTAACACCTTTGAGTACTAACTTTTTTTTGTAACAGGTTTAATTTCTATGATTTCGCTTTTGTATCACCTTTGAGTATTAAGGCTAATTGTCATTAGTTTTTTTGTCTAATTGGTGCAAATTGACAAAATTACCCTTATATAATTTTCTGTTAATACTCAAAGGTGTTACTTTCAATAGACCCCAGAGACTGTCTGCGTAATTAACTCTAAAAAACACAAAACTCATTGTATTTGTAAAAAAATATTTTAAAATATGCTATACAAAAATATTTAAAAGTTATACTCCTAAAATAGATATACATACAATTACCAAGCGTCTATTATGAGGGATAACACCGTAATTGGAATAATGTTTAGTTTTTTATTAATATTTTGTATAACTAATTTCAAAAAGAAATATGATAAATATAAAAATCATGCATATTATCTCAAATATAATATACACACTTTTTTTTATCTTTTATTATATTTGGACCTATAGATGTTTATTATGATTCGTTGTTTAGTTTAGTCAATATTATATTAGGTTACGTTATGTTATGTTACGTTACGTTAGGTTATATTATGTTATATTAAATTATTTGTTTAGTTTACGTAACATAACATAATATTTATACAATATTATATTAACTAAACTAAACAAAAAATCATAATAAAATTTTGTCAATCCGAATATGATGAAAGATAAAAAAAATTAAGTGTAAATTAAATTTGAAATAATATGCATGAGTTTTATATTTATCATATTTGTCACACCCCCAAAATACCATATGCGGGAACCCCCGCGAGGCGTGTGACATACCATGATCCAGCCACTAATCACATTGAACTAATATCAAGATATTAAATAAAATTTCCTTTTCATTGAAATAACTGTAGTTCAAAACATAACTTAAAACCCAACACGTTCAGCGGAAGCATAATTCACTGTTTAAGTATTTCAAGATCCAAATATAAGAAATTAAATAAACTCGTCTTGTGTTTCCATGCATCACGACCCATAACCACTCCTTTTAGACAGCAAGTTCCACACCCAAGATTCTAACGACCTGCAAGCAAAGCATGTATACAAGTGTATCAGCATAACGCTGGTGAGTTAACAGTTTGTCAAAATGTTTAGTTACCAAGTATTAGTTTAAAAGCACGTTAATATTAACTCGAGTATCGCAAGATGGCGTCAGTCTGTTTGCCCTTCCCCAATGTCTATCAACATTGGTCGAGTGGTTAAGGTCATTAGTTCACGCCCGTCCTACTCGGTACGGTGTGAGGGTGCCAAACATAATAAAGCTATCAACTAATAACCCCGTTGCCTCCCCGACAACTAGTTCGGTAGTAGATGGGACTTAAGGTTATAGAATTGAGTGTACTATCCAACATCGAATTTAAACCCAATAAAACCAGTATTCCTCCCCGGAATATTTACCAGTTGTCTCTCCCCGGGACGTATGCTTGAAAAATAGTAGTGAACTCACCTTAGGTTTGCTCGGTAAATCAAGTTACGTGTCAAGTTGATCAACCAAATCCTAATATAGTTACCATTAATAATTAGTTTCGTATACACATAAATCACATATTTAACATACTACACACACCGCAAGGGTTATTGTATATCACATATTAGTTATTCGAATCACATACAACTTCACATCACAAGTTTCATGTCTCACACTTCACATGCAATTCATATCAATTAGCACATAACTACCCATTCATGACCCACTAGAGTGTGTGCAACATAGTGTAACCCCCTTAAACGAACCAACCCAACTATACAGTGTACGGCCCAAGTATGTATATGAATACATATGTCTGAGGAACTGTGCGACCCAACAAATATGTAGACCCAACCCAAGTGTGCGACACCCGACTAGTGTGCGACATCATTTGTGCGGTTCGTTTATGTTTATGGCCCACAAACTAGTGTGCAGCCCAATCGTTCAACACGTAGCCCAGATAAGTGCCCAGACCCATGTGAATGTGTGACCCGAAGGAAGTGTGCGATCACATTATTTGTGCGCGGCCCGTTTACATTTGTGTTCGTGGGTGGCCCAATAGAGTGTGCGGTCGGTGTCCGAGTGTGCGACTACCATGCATTGTGCGATCTACGTCTAGTGTGCGACCAAGAGTTACACAATGTACATTGGGTGCTAGGTTCTAGTGTGCGGCTGGGAATGTGCGAGCTGCACTGTGCGGCTGACCTAGCTAACCCTTTTCCTTATTTTCCGTAAACATACCCCACCTTGATTTCGAACCAGTTGTAAGATCAAATCCGTTACAAATTAAGAGTTACCCAAACCCTAATCATTAGTTAACGATTACATCTTGATACTCATTCAACAACAACTCATGCAACATAATCATTCTCATAATTATCTATCAATAACAAGCAACTATTCACATATACATTTAAATTCGATTGATCCGTAACAAAATTGAAATCCAATTGTTTTAACCACCCATCTATTTATCAAAATCAATGTTCAATTTAAACACATACTTACTCTTAAATGGATGATCACTTGCACACCTATTGCCAATCATTAACAATTTAAGCACCGACAATGTGCACTCCTACATCATCGGTTATCCCTAGTTAACATCATACACAGAATCCTATATCACTATGTTTATTTTTCATGCACATGAGTGGCCCTTATGATGATTCATACGAATCCAAGGCAATTCGAAAAGAACAATCACAAATAGCCAAAAGAAGTCTGATTAATACATGGTAGACATACTAACCGAATTACGAGAGGGGGAGTAGCGTGCTAGAACCAAGAAGAAAGCTTCAATCTTGAGAGGAGGCTGTCGTCGAGGGTTAGATAGGATTAGGGTTTGTTCTGTTTTCCAAAAATCACAACACACAACCCACGTTCCCTCTTATAAGCGCATCATGCGAGAATTGGCTTTGGGCTCTGATTGGGCTTCGAGGGTGTTGGGCCGAGAGTGAAAAGGGGATGGGGTGTACGAGTGGTACAAGCCTCATGGAGTGTGCGGCTCGGTTTTCATAAACGTGGACATTCAAACTTCAACATACACTCAAATGTACAAGTAGAATCAAGCACATACAACAAGTCTTACATAATCATACGCCGAATTAAATATAAGTTGAAACGTGAAAGAAAACAATACGAAGCTACTGATCACGAGTCTAACCTTGAAAGTTCGGGTTGTCACATCATCCCCAACTTGAAAGAAATTTCGTCTCGAAATTTGGTAAGCAGTCAGTCTCGGAGAAGAAGTGGTAGCTTAGGATGACTGTGGATTTTCCTCAGGTGCCACATCATCCCCAACTTGAAAAGGAAATATTAAATTCTACTAATTAATAAATATTAAATATCACATTATAAAGAAAAATAAATAACAATTATATTTGTAGAATTTATTAACACTTAAATTTACATTTACTATTTACATTATTAAAACTAAATATTATTTTAATTAACTATTATATTATTTAAATACTTAAGTATATAATTACTGAATATTTAAATAGTAATAACAGTAGTAACAATAATAATACCCCAAATAAAATCAGTGTAAGGTATGTCGAGTTAGATTGCATTTTTCAAAATAGCTACATTTACTATTTATATTTTTATAACTAAATATTATTTTGATTGAGTATTATCTTATTTAAATGCTTAAGTATATAATTATTAAATATTTACATGATAATAATAACAACAACAACAATAATAATAGTATCTAAATATAATCAGTGTTTAAAGTAAGTCAGGTTAGATTGGGCTCTTAAAAAAACCTTACTGACACATGTTGCATGGCTTGGAGAGGTAACTTGGATAGGCTTGCAACCATAGTCAATTTGAGAAGAAGGAATGTGGATATTTCATGGATATGTGCCCTTTTTGCGATGAGTATAAGGAAACAGTGGATCATTTACTTACAGCATGTTCGGTGGCTATTCGGGTGTGGGCGGCTAACAGTGCTTGGTGCAACATTCCCCCGATTTTTGCTTTCGAATTCAAAGATTCAATGGATACACAAAATTCTATTCAGGGGGGAGATGAAGAAAATTATCCGTAGGTTGGTTATCACATCGTGTTGGTGTATTTGGAAAAGAAGGAACGAATTGGTTTTTAAGCAAATCAGGAGAAGTCCGCAAGATATTTTGATAGAGATTAAATCGAGAGGTTTTGGGTGGTTAAGGAATAGATCGTCATGTAAATATATTAGTTGGAAGGAGTGGTGTAAATATCCTATCTATATGGAAAAGCATGAACGAATTGGTTTTTAAGCAAATCAGGAGAAGTCCGCAAGATATTTTGATAGATATTAAGTCGAGAGGTTTTGGGTGGTTAAGGAATAGATCGTCATGTAAATATATTAGTTGGAAGGAGTGGTGTAAATATCCTATGTATATGTTGTAATTGTCCATTTGCCCGTTTGGGTCGAGGGAGTTGTTTTGTGTTGGCTTTTTTGCCCGTTTGGGTCGGATGTTTGTTTTAATGAAGTTTAATTTAAAAAAAGTTAGTATTGCGTTGAGATGGGAAATAGGATGTGAATGTTGTTGCAATTATTGTTGATTCTTGATTTTTCTTTTCTATAATCACCCTCTCTCTTTCTCTAAAAACAACTCATATATTTTAAGATGAAGTATAAACCTTTATTAATAATATAATATAATATAATATAATATAATATGATGGATGGGTGGTTGGTTGTCGTAGTTTTTTCTACAAGTAAATCCAAAAAAAAGTCATGTTCTCGGGTTTTATGGTGTGACAAATAGTCTTAGTCCACTTTCGCACTCCGAAAATGGATGGATTGATGGTTGTCGCAATTTCTTTTATTTTGTTTACGAATTTTAAATAAACACATTAATTTCTAAAATACACAAATTAAAAAAATTAAATTTTACTTTTCAAATTTTATATGAAAACATTAAATACAATATTAAAAATATTAAAGTAGCATTTACTTTTTTGTTCGAATAAGCATGGCAACTACATGTGATATGGCCAAAAAAATAAATTAGCAAAACAACTACGTGTGTTTTGAATAACAACATTCTCATCCAAATCATCAAAATATGTGAGGGGTAGTTTTTATATTATAAAAGGTATAAAAATGGTTGTGAGTGAAGGAGAGAGAAAATGTTACTGTTCATCTGTATATTTGGGGGACACTGTTCACCCAGTATAATTTTTTTTAATATATATTGAAAGTGGTTGTGAGTGAAGGAGAGAGAAAAATGTAATGATAATATTATTTAATTGAAAAGGAGAGAGAAAAAGTATTTATTTTTAGTAAAAATATATTGATATATGAGTTGTTTTTTAGTGGAATGTATGTATAATTTGATGGATTGGATTGCATACTTAACAAAATATATGTTAACATACTTGAGCTTAATATTAAAATTAAAATTAAATTAAATTAAAATCCTATAAATTAGCAACATAATTATGCTTAAGGTTGCTGTACTTTTAGCTTTGGGAGTTTTTCAAAAAAAAAAAAAATTGGAAATTTTCTTTTTAACCCTAAAGTTTTAATCTTTAACAATTTAAGTTTAAAGTTTTAATCTTTATTAATTTAACCCCTTTGATTAATTTGATGTTTCACTTCTAATTCAAAAGTTTACATCTTATACAATATAACCCATTTGATTAATTTGATTTTTCACTTTTAATTCAAAAGTTTTCATCTTTTGCGATTTAACCACTTTGATTTTTTTTTAACCCAAGGGTTTTCATCTTTTACAACTTTGCTCTCTTATACTTTTCATCTTTCGCGAAGTGTTGTAATCTTGGCTTTGTGGGTTTTTCAAATAAAAAATGGTTATGCATATGGTTGCTGTAACCTTGGCTTTGAGGGTTTTAAAAAAAATTGATTTTTTTACTTTTCACCCAAAAGTATTTCATAAATTACTTTTAACCCAAAATTATATGTTTTTTTTACTTTTAACCCAAAACTTTTTATCTTTTGCAATCTATCCTCACAAATTTTTACTTTCAACTTTGGTCCTTTATAATTTTCTTTTTCCGCAAATTTTTCGTTTTATGCTTCGTTCTAAATTTTGTGACTTAACACATCGCAACGTGCTTCTTTGGTTTAACGTTTTTACGTTTCGTTCTAAATTTTGTGAGTTAACACGACGCAACGTGCGTGTGTGGGTGAACGTATTTACATCGTCTATTTTTTTTTTTTTCCCATTTGACAGGTTCAACATAACGTGCGGGTCCTAAATCGACTTAGTTATAACTAAAGAATTCCCGCCGCATTGCGGCGGGTCGTAATTCTAGTTTGCTTTAAATAACTAAACATACATGAAAACCACCACTATCGATCTAAAGATTTAGATCTTCAGACCAAACAAACCAACTGTCTTTAAACTACCATCGAAATCGATTTCATAATGCGCAATTAAAACTTCAACAACCTCTCATAAATCAGCAGGATTCCTATTGATCAAGCATACTATATTAGCCCCAAAACGGTAAGCCAAGAGCTTCACAACCTCCTTTTCAAGATCTTCTATATCTATACCTTTTTTTCTCCAGGGACCAACATTTGAAACATTTTGAGTGGATTCGTGCTTTGACCTGTTAATCTGGTCAACTCCTGGTTCATCTACATCAATCGTCTTCTTCTTGAATGTTGAGTTAGTGATATTAATGTGGGAGCGTACACTTGCTGGATCATTATATATCTTGGACAATGAACGATATTTTTGAGTTTTTTTTTTTGCCTGTTGTTTTTTTCTACAGCAGTTATATTTTGCCCATTGCTCAAAGTCATTTCCTACATTACAATCATATTCAATCATATCATTTCCTACATTACAATCATATTCAATCATATCATTTGTTAATTTCCTTTAATCTTCCGTTATAAAATTTCAATTTTAGATGCTGTAGAAAAATAAAAAATAAAAATATTAACTTATACCGAAATCAAATAACATATAAGGATCAAACTTTTAGTCCTATGGAAGCTCTTATCATACTCTTTAAACTAAACTATTCAGGCTTCCCACAAATCTTGTGAAAGACCGAACATTTGCAGACCAAATTGAAAAATGCTACGAATATGAAAAAATTCACACTCCAAATAGAAAAGTTGATGAAGTGACTTGCTTCTTCTTTGTTGCTATCAATCCTTATTGAAAGTAATTGTAGATTAATAGTCCACACAGACAAGCTAATCGATCGATCTGTCACTCAACAGTTGCTACGAACCTGAAAATATTGAACAAAATTACAGACGAAAAGGCCTAGATGATAATCGTTTATGCCCGATCGTCTTGTAAAAACAAAACGAGTTACATATGTTTACAGTACTAACTTGAAGATCTGTAAAACAAACAAGTCGAGGAGCCTTTGTGAATTGATAAAGTTTAAAATTAAAATAAAAACATATAAGCCATATTGAGACGACTTATCATAAAAAAAGATTTTCACCTATAGAGACGACTTGTTGTCTCTATAGGTTTTTCAAAAAAAGAAAAAAAAAAGATTTTCACTTATTGAGACGATTTGTTGTCTCTACATATTTTCTTTTAAAAAAAATTCACCCATAGAGACCGACATCACTACAAGAAGGCTTTTTTGCCGCTATTGCTTGTCGTTGCTATTACTGTTTTCGTCGCCAAAGCCTTTTTATTAATTAATAGTGGCGACTAATGTCGTCGCTAAAAGTGTTTTTTAAGGGTTTTTTTTCCTTTTATTCAGGTTTTTTCATATCAAAACCTGCCAATTTCCGGTTCACGACACACAAAAACTAGATAAATATAAACTACGTAAATGTCATGAACGTCACAATCCGGATTCATTTTAAGTCACGAACACACTATAAAGCTACTTAACTATAAACGTCATAATTATACATCATCCGCTTCTTCGTTTTAATATAAGTTTTTAAACTAAAATAAGCTAGCTACTTAATGCATTCATTATCTCGTACACTGAAATTGGTATCTGCTCGGTTCTCAACATTTCCAACTCCTTGATAAACCGCAACGTCTCCTCCGTTTCTACGATTTTTTTCTAACTGCACAAATAGAACACATGTATTTATATTTAAACTTAATTATCACCAATGACTAAAATATAATGTGATAAATTATGCAAAAACAACAGTCGAATTTAATAGGCAGACACCTAAGCAAACTCCACACCTAAAGGTTAGCACAATACAAAGCATTCGCCATGACCATCATAACTGACTTTACCGAGATCAAGCTAGGGAAACAAAACTTGAGGGGAAAGCTGCCAAACCTAGCATGCTTCCAAAACCTAGTACGGTTGTCTTCGCCTAGTATGGTTGTCTTCACCAAGGTCTGACAACCGACCCTTTCGTCTCTATAGGTGTAAATATATATATTTTTAGTTAAAAAACAAGAATAAATTAATAAACTTAATTGGGTTTATAGGGACGACATGTCGTCGCTATATGCGAATAACATTTTTTGCATTTTTAATTATTTATTAACCAAAACTAAAAAACAAAACAAAATTATGTTTCCCTATAGAGACGATATGTCATTTCTATAGGTAAGTTTATTTATTTTCTTAAACTTTTATTTAAAGTATTTTAGAGACGATATAGGTTACTTTGTTTATTTTTAAAATTTTTATTTCAAATATTTTAGAGAAGACATGTCGTCTCTATAGGTTTAAATATATATTTTTTAGTTAAAAAACAAGAATAAATTAATAAACTTAATTGGGTTTATAGGAACGACATGCCGTCTATATATGTGAATAACATTTTTTGTATTTTTAATTATTTATTAACCAAAACTAAAAAACAAAACAAAATTATGTTTCCCTATAGAGACGATATGTCCTTTATATAGGTTAGTTTATTTATTTTTTAAAAATTTTATTTTATACAGTTTAGAGACGATATGTCCTTTCTATAGGTTAGTTTATTTATTTTTTTAAATTTTTATTTCAAACATTGTAGAGACGACATATCGTCTCTATACGTTTATATATATATATATATATATATATATATATATATATATATAGGGAGAAGATCATGCGAGAACCACCTCTTATTGCGAGAACCGCGAGAACCAATGTGAACACACCAAAAATGCCTAAAAATAGCTAAAAATCACACAAAATTTTTTTTTTTTGATTTTTTTAATATTTTTTAGGTTAAAATCGCTACTTTTCGAACCAAAAAAATTTTTTTTTTTTTTTTTTTTTAAAAAAAAAATTTTTTTTTGATTCGAAAAGTAGCGATTTTAACCTAAAAAATATTAAAAAAATAAAAAAAAAAATTTTGGATTTTTTTTTTATTTTTTTAGATTTTTGTAGGTTTTTTAGGGGTTTAGTTTTTAGCATTTTAGCTTTGGGGGGGGGGGGGGGTGGGGGGGGGGGGGGTTTAGGTTTTTGGGGGGTGGGGGAGGGGGGTTTAGGCTTTTTTTTTGGGGGGGGGGGGGGGTGGGGTTAGGTTTTTTTTAGGTTTTTTTAGGTTTTTTTTAGCTTGGGGGGGGGGGGGGGGGGGGTTAGGTTTTTTTTGGGGGGGGGGGGGGGGTGGGGGGTTTAGGTTTTTGGGTGGGGGGGTGGGGGTTAGGGTTTTTTAGCTATTTTAGGTTGTGTTCACATTGGTTCTCATGGTTCTCACAATAAGGGTGGTTCTCGCATGAGCCCCTCCCTATATATATATATATATATATAGGGGACCGCTAAAATGAGAACCAGCTCGAGTTGTAAGAATCGTTAGAACTACACTGTACGGGGCGAGGTGGACCAATTTTTTTTTTCATAAACGTAGATACGTGTATTATAAACACATTTGTAAAAAAAAATTCAAAAAAAAATGTCGTGTAGTTTTGAGCACCACAAGTTTGTGTTTACGGGTACCGTATATCTTACCGGAAAATTTACGGTACCCGTAAACACAAACTCGTGGTGCTCAAAACTACACACACGACATTTTTTTTTGAATTTTTTTACAAATGTGCTTATAATACACGCATCTACGTTTATGAAAAAAAATTTTGGTCCACCTCACTCCGGATCAAAAAGTTCTCACGGTTCTTACAACTTGAGTTGGTTCTCATTTTAACGGTCACTTATATATATATATATATATACACTGTACGGGGCGAGATGGACTAATTTTTTTTTTTCATAAACATAGATGCGTGTACTGTACGCTGACTATAACTGTGAATTGTTACAGTAACAAAACAAATTGCAATCCAGAATTTTACAAAATTATATATGTATTTACATACCCACTAGGTTACAGAATTTTATAAAATTCCAAACCTCGCACAACACATGTTGCTGAAAAACAAACTCCATTTTTGTATGTTGTATCATCTGAATATAAAGATTTACCAAAGGTATGTTTATCTTCATAAAACAAAATGAATCACACTTAAAGTTTTAGTTT